>JAWNGG020000070.1:0-600000 GCA_036937485.2 Tetragonisca angustula | reverse complement strand
TAATTTGGCGTAATAACTTCGCCTATAATCGCCAGATGATCAAGAGACGACACTCGCGAGCCCGAGCCGAGTCATTATCTTTTTCAATTTGCATACGCGCGTTTTGCCACGATCGCTCGATTCCCTAGCCATCGTAGCATCGTCCGCGCTAATAAAGGCCTTCGATCACCACGCTCTCTGTCTTCGCCGTTAAGTAATTTCGAACGGGATTGCTCGCAATTTGCGCTTTAACGATCGCGCGCACCGAGGATTACATCGATTACGTTGTAATATCTTCATTCGACGATGGAATTATAATCGAATTTTACTCGTTATTATTTGGACAGTATGATAGGAATTTTCGATACAAGGTTCAGCAAACACGTTGATCTCGATGGAACGTTCGCAACGTTGAGATATTTAATTTTTATAAAATACACGCTTCACGTTACGATGAGGCTGCATCTCTCATTTCGTAGCATTATTTTTGGCCATTTCGTGTTCTTTGATTTACTTTGAGATATTTATATTGTATTCTAAGATACAAAATATATTCGAACCAAGTCTGTAGTCTGTTCTATCTAGTAGACACCCGATTGGAAAACCACTGGCAAAGGTTTTAACGACGCGGTATTTACGGACGATCGACCGCGAGTCGGCGAGACCTAGCCCGAAGTTTGTAAATGTTTCACTCAAGGTTCAAATAAAAGCCGCTAGGTAGGTCATCGGATGTCATAAACGCTTAACGAAGTTTCTCAGGCGATGCAGCGCGTGTTAATAGCCTCATTAGATATCGTGGCACAGTGACGTACACGATCGATCGTGGATCACCTACCTAAAATCGTAGAGACTGTGCGTTTCCTAGGAACAGAAACTGCAAGCAGTTCGCTTCAAATAAGAATTTCGAGAGATTTCAAGATCTTTGATCAAAGAACACGATTCGCGCCATGGAAATCTGAAGTAAGAATCTTGAGATTAATTTCTTAATACGTTGACTGCCACGTAATGTCCTCAAGGGACCACAAAAGAGAATTTTCATTATTTCAAACATGGATATAATTTTTTATAATACAATATATTAAGGGCACCCATGAATAACGTCGTTTTTCGATACTGTGCAAAATTTTGTTTTATTTAAATTATTTTTTTAAGTCATTTTCGCTAGATGGCAATGTTAATTAAATTTGAGAAAAATGACATTACTTGCCCCTATTGTAATGTTTAAAATCCTTAATCGTCCAGCAGTGCATTTTTTTTTATTTCACAGTATCGTCTGGTTAGCTACGATCAAAATTTTTTAGTCGACGATGTTCAATTTGTTTTACTTATTCGAAACATTTGAAGCAATCCATGATCACTATAACCCCATCGAAGAAACAATTTCCGGTCGTTGGTTAAAGATCAAGCAAAGATTTCTCATAATACTACAATTTCTTTCTCCGTCAAATTTTCACGTAGGTGAAAGACGAAGATGATGTGGAATGTAGATGAATGATACGACGATATGAAAATATGATATTTAAAATTAACAAGAAGTTAACGACACCAATAGTATTTAGAATGTAACAATATAAATTGATCACAAGTAAAATGTGCACAACATTGGATCGATGAATCTTTATTTGATTGTCGATTTGTCGATTTCAGTTGGATGTTGGAGCTCTCAGAAGACAGCGTGGCACAGTCAGTCATCCATGTAAGGGATGTATAATAATGGAGACGGACAGGGTCCTCCGGTTAGCAGCGCGATCGAAAGTATAGATTAGATTGGACGGGACAAAACACCCTGCATCTGGTATTCCGTCGGACCTGTCGCCGATGGCACAACGACAGGACCGTGAATACCGATTCACTCGATTCATTGTATTATATGATGCCAGTATCATCACCTTTCTTTGACAATCCATTTTTCCCTACGCTTCACACACCATCTTCTTTTATTCGCTCATACTATCTATTCAGCCGGTATTTCTTATCGTTATTTCTAAAATTTATATTAATAACGTACGTCTACTTATCCAATAATCGGGACACGCGAATCTCCAGATGTACGATCAAATACATGACTGTTTGGTTAAAAGAAGACAGTCTTCCAAAGGAAGAGTGATCTTAAATACAGATCGTTGCAGCAGGATGCGTACACGTCATTTATTTTTGCTTCGACTGTCGTTAAAATAAAAGGCAGAAGCTTGGAAGTTACTCGAAACATTATATTAACAAACTAGTAATTTCTAACCAATATGCAGTTCTCTAGTATAATTAATCATCAAGTTAATTAATCATTGGTTCAATCAAAGTTATAATCATTGTATTAATCATACAGTTAGTCACTTGGTACAATCAATCATTAAACGCAACAGGTCATCACAAGCTTGAACAACAATTTTCCAAAACATTATAGTTTCAAGAATTGTCACGCTTGGAAGGATTATAAAAAAAATTGAATTTTACCTTAATAATAAATACAAGACGTTGGACGTTGGTCGAACAAATCGAGTTCAAATCGTCCGCAATTTTTTGCCGCAGTGTATATTCGGCCATGCTCCTCGCTTCTACACCAACAGCGACATTTCGTTCGGTTTTCGAGGAGTAATCGGTCGCGCGGCAGTAACAGCTCGTTGTATTCTAATATTTCCCGCGAACCGCGGCGCGCCATCACGAATTCTAATTCGCCGATCGTCCCGGGCCGATGGAGGTGCCAACGGGGTCGCACGCGATAGTCGATAAATATTAAACGACTTTCCACCTGGCGGCTCGCCTCGCCTCGCCTCGCCTCGCCTCTTGACGAAAGAAGAGGAGGAGGAGGAGGAGACGGCGGACGAGAGAGCAGCGACTTCCGAGAGCGAGATGACTGAATGTTAATTAGCGAGGCGTGACAAGTGTTAAGCAATCCATCCATCTAGCCGCGTGCGAAGAGGGAGGAGCTTGGCCCAACGCTTGGTAATTAACGCGACGCGACGCATCATCGAGCCAGCTTATCGTTCTGGATGAAACGCGTGTTTCACGGAGGGAATCTCTGGCTGGCAATTAGCCGTCGATTCAGCTGTTAACCCCCGTCGGCTGGAAAGTGAAACGGAATTCGAACGCGCGAGCGTGTGCGTCTGACCCAACGACACGCGTCCCCGGAAATCGTCTGGCTTCGCTTTCGCGGGGACGTAACTGTATTTTCGAGCGATCCATCACCTGGCGTCGCCGCCGCGTTTGAAAACGTTCCAACGAGACCGGACTCGGCGCCCCCGTGTCCCTCTTACTTTCCATTCGAATCCACCTTTCAAATCGAACGACTCGCCCGATCGCGCTGTATCGTCAGCTTGTTAAATTAGCTGGGATTTGTGACTTCGATTGAACGTCGCCCGTCAACAGTAATGGGACCTCGAATTTGTTTCACCTCCGAAAGTCGTGGAAACTCGTTGAAAGTCTCGAGTCTTCGAGGTCTGGATCCGTTTGACTTGGAAGTGAATCGCTGTTAGTTGACGAATATCTGATGGAAATTAGACTTTTCGATTCGACCTCAAGTGTACAAGAAAAGTAATCACCGAAGCATTCAGATTCAAGTCTGTTCCAAGTGCGCGAGTTAACAAGTTCACTGCATTTGTTTCCAAGAATTTCACACCTGTTACCGAAGAATATCAAAAATATGCGAAATATTATCCATCTTCTCGGCTTTCTGAAAATTTCCGAAAATATGTAAAAGTCGCACGCTCTTCTTCTAGCATTTCTGAAAAGTTTCGCCAGCAACTGTTCCCTCGCGAATATACTCATTCGACGACGCGAACGAGTTTCAAATTCATCACGCGTCATATCACCAATCCGTCGGTCGAAATAATCCCGTCAAAACGCACCGATTAGCGCAACAAACACAACGACAGCCGACGCGACTCGTAACGAACGATGATGTACGATACATCTCGATTCAATATCACCGCTCTTCCTTTTCTCTGCAAGGAGAGAGAAGACGCGCCGTGTCAAAAGTTAGATTCAAATACTGTTCGAGGGATCGGAGAATGCCGGACGACGGGCGGTCGTGGCGGCGAACCCGGCGATCTTCGCTCTCCGATCGATGTATCGGTGTAATTAACAACAAACAATGGCCGTGGGACGCGCGCGCGTTCGATATCGCGTATTAATCGATTAGCCAGCACGGTTCGAGCCCCGAAGATATGTGGCGGGACTGGTTGTTAATCATCCGGAGCGCGGGTGCGTTTGTACCTACTCTGCAGCCTTTCTTCCTTCAACCGACGGGAGAAAGAACGAAGAGAAAGGGAAGAGGCAACAAGCACGATCGAATAGATCGGTGTGTGTACGATTCGCCTTAAGGATCTTCGAGTCAGGACTAACCACCTTTGTGACGCGTCGCTTCGCCGCGCGTATCGCAGCCACCGTGACTACACAGAACTCTTCCAAGCACCGATCGTGTCCTCACCGATCGCCTTTCCATTAATTTTTTGTCCGCGAAATTTCTACGCTTTGTTGCCGAGTGGCATTAGCCTCGTAAAGCCACCGCTCTTCTTCTCCAATTCCAGTTGCGAACGATCTGCATTCGCGTGATTTAACACAGAGCTTCGTTGGAGATGGTGGAATCGTTAGAGAGACTTATCGTCGAGACTGACACGAGAGTGCAGTGACGTTCTCGTCGAAGAAGGTCTGACGAGGATGTCTCATTCGACACGTGTCGCGTAATATGTAGCTTTAACACTGGGACTATCAAAATGGTCAAAACGACCATTTGAATATTTTTGTACGATATTTTATAGATATGTAAAACAGTGTATTTTCGGAGACTTGAATGATTCTTCGTAAAACGCATAAATAAAACCTATTTATAAGTGTATATAAAGAATTTCCGTTTCTTTTATTTGAACTGATGGAAATTTCATGCTTCATCAGTCGTCGGTAGTTCTAGCGTTAAAAACAGAATGAAAATGATCGTGTTGCTTTGGATTCGCGTCACTCCAACGTCAAGTTATTTCTACGAGTTGCTGGAAATATTTTGCAACTTTTGCAACAGCAAGAGATCTTTCCTAATTGTTATTTCGCGCAAGAAAGAAAAGAAGTGTAACACAGGTCGTAAGTAGAGTCTATCAATGACTCGTGTTTCAGCAGTTCTATTAATCCATTTACCGACTGTTTGTATCCCTGAAAGATCCACCGATCTGTCGACGTTCGAATCTCGAATCGTGCTCCTCAGCTCGAATCATTAGAGATTATCGATGACCCGCGAGCCGTCATCAATTAAACTCGAGCGATAGATTTCGCCGTTGGTCGGCGAGTCTGCTTCCGGGTGACATCGAAAAAAAAAGAAAAGAAGAAAGAAAGAAAAAAGAAAGAGGAAAAGAGAAACCTCGATTCAGTTTCGCAATTTCATTCGAGAACGATCCTCAATGATCGTTGCCGCGACGCGTAATTCCACGGTAACCGTAATTACCAGTCTCGCGCGGGATCACGCGAACCACACGCGCGCGCAATATCAAATCGCTCATTCATCAGGCATGGAATACCGAATCGCTCGCAACCGCTGTACAAACAAAAGATCCTCGTCCAACCGTGTGGGTTCGCGGATTAGCGCGCACACGCGTGATACACGCGTAGCACTTTGTAACGAGATCTGCACAGACAGAGGGAACGAGCCCAGGACTATCCCTGCAGACGCTCGTTTCGCGCTGTTTCGCCTCACACGCGCACACGCAACGTCGTGGCTCATTCACGGCCGCGTAAATTAGCGCGTCTCCCACGATCGTCGGCGAACCGTGCTCGCGCCGGATGGCGAACGCTCTCGCTGGCTGATCGATCGAGAGACACGAGTATCAGAAAACGAGTCGCTGTCTGTACTCGCAGTTATACGAGCGGCAACGTGCTCGGTGTCGACGATTTCGTTCACGGTGTTTTACCGCGCGAGTCGCTCGAACGACGCCAGTCGACCAGATCGGTCACGATTCTACGATTAGTTACGCAGGTTCCCCGAGTGGTCTAACTGGAAACGACGCGATGATCCGACGAGCCACTCGCGAGCAGACACTCTCGAACGATACGAAAATCTTCGAATTTTCAGTTCAAAGTATTGTGCTAAGTGAAATATTGGTGCAAGATAGATATCGTCGTAATCGTCAATGATAATAAAAAAGAAAAAAGGAACAATTAAATTCATCGCGTGCTTATATAATCATCTGTGGTTAATTCCTTAGCTCTCTCAGTTACAATATTTTTAGCTTATTTCGTTTCGTGTGATAGTTCGAGATTTCAACGTACGTTCGAACAGACCATCCTCAATTATATCATTACATAACATATTGTCACTTATTTAAAGGACATTTATTCGAACCATGGTTATTCAAAATTGTTCAATGTAATTGGAATATATTGTACAGTAACAGTATTTAATAGAATTAGGAATTAAACTGTTCGATGTAATACTGTTGGATTACATTACACGTGTACATTAATAGTACATATATATACAGTATATATATACAGTACATGTATACAGTAATAGTATTTAATAGTTTACTATATAGAATTTAACAATAATAGTACATATATACAGTAATAACATTAATAGTACACCATTACAGTAACAGTATTTAATAGTTTACCTTATAGAATTTAACAGTAATAGTACATATATACAGTAATAACATTAATAGTACACATATACAGTAATAGTATTTAATAGTTTACTTTATAGAATTTAACAAAAATAGTACATATATACAGTAATAACATTAATAATACACATGTACAGTAATATTATTTAATAATTTACTTTACAGAATTTAATAGTTTTTAATAGAATTTAAATAGCTTCTGTTTCACAAATTCTACCAAAATGAAGAGTGGTCCATGCGCTTCTAAGCAACGTTGAGAGAGATACTAAATAGATTAAGGCAGAAAGTTTGGACGATTCTTTCGCTCACGTCAGATGGGCTTAGGTGGTCCCGACGAGCCGACGCTGTCGGTTAATCAGAAACTTCGTTGCGGACATTTAGTAATCAAGAGATCGTAACTCGTCTTTTCTCGCGCGAGTGAAAGGCCTCGTGGCGTCGCTGACGACCGCTAATTACCGAGATAGACGATTCTTATATCCACGTTTCGTGGATCGACCGAGTCATTCTTTCGTTGTGTGCGTTCGTTCCCCTCGTTTGTATCTCGTTTCGGTATCATTTTGATCGTTCGCTGTTACAAACAGAGAAAGAACAAGCAAGACAGACAGAGAGAGAGAGAGAGAGACAGAGACTTGCTTTCTCAAACTGCTTGAAGATTTTATTTTTAACTTTGTCCATGCTTAATGTACTTTGTCGTAGAATCCTTTGAAAGGAGCCCGGAGGCTGCTCTAACCGTCGCACCTGCACGTTGAAACAGCCGGACGAAGAGAACTGCTGGAACGGTGACAAATTTCTCTCCATCAAATTCGCGGAGGTAAAATCGCGAGTGGAAAAAAAAAACCCTCCGGCCGCACGTGAAAGTGCACGGGGGTGAAGACTATCAGGCCCGCCCCCGGCTAACAATCCGTCACTTCGGTGCGCAGTTACGTACAGTGGCGAACAGCTCCGGACGTCACGGAACCTTCAGCCGTGTAGAATAAGTCACTGGGAACCGATGGGAACTTCTACGTGCTGTAGAAGATGGATTTGACGCACCCGTGCATATTAAAATTCGACATAAAGAACGGTCGGAGTTGACGCATCAATTTAACTTATTTTCATATATTTGGAATCGTCACCGTAATAATAATTCGACACGCGACATATAATATAATATAGTTTATCGTGATAACAGTATTGTGCAATTGTTTATCGTTTATTTCAATTCAATTTAATTTACTTGACTGTTACACGTAGCGATCAAAAGCTTTTGACGTGGAAACGAATAACGCGGAGGTCGGAAATTACAAAAAGTGCAACCATGAGCGAACAAAATGATAGTTAGTAGATACGCATACGGAATGGAAAGTAAGGAATTAATACCAAATCGCGGTTTGACGAAGTTTCGAGGTTCGTGGATAGAACCACGCGAGATCATAAAGATAAGACAACCGAGTTTTCATCATTAGCTGAAAGCCCCATTGACCAAAACGAATTATAAAATTGCCAGTTTTCTGGGAATAACTTTTACGCCAGATATACTATCTTTATCAATGTTGGTAATACTTCAGGATACGTTTCACGTCTGTTCTCTCGTTAATACCAGAACTACAAGAGAGAGGTTTTTATTACAAATTCTTCCAGTATCTCGTCGTTATTTTCACGAACTCGATTTCTTTGGACGATCGTGTATCTCGTATTGCACTTTTGATTTGTGTAGAGAACATTCCGTTTTATTCGTACACCGTCTGAATTTTAACATTGCCTGTCACTCATTATCGCGCGAATTGTAACATCGGAAACGGCATTAATCTCAAGTTACCCAGCCGGTTAACGATACCGGCAACCAAGTAATCCGGTTTTTCCCCAGATTCGTCTTCATTACCGCGGAAATTACAGATGTTTCGCGCGTAATAGACGGAAAATTAATCCCGGGAATACATCGTGTTCTTTTTCTTTTTCTTCTTCTTCTTTTTCTTTTTTTTTTCCCCGCGCGCCGGCCTCGCTTTGAACACGAACCGCGGCGCGTAATTTGCATCACTTAGGCATGCTAATATCGCGCTAGTCGCCGGTAGAACGAGCAACGAAGAAAATCACCGAGATCGACCATTCTGCATAACCGTTTCCTCCACGATCGTTCGTCGCTCGCGAGTAATCCGAACGGACGAGGCGCGAGATCGGCGTGAAATGAAAACGAACCACGCGGAAATCCACGGCAAATTACGCTTTTCCGTTTCTCCGTTTGCTCGCTGCGCGTTGGCAAAAAGGACCGGACGACGCGCATTTGCCGCAAAACGGGCTGCGCAAAGCTACGAGACCATCAACGCGATCGCCATCGCGATACTCTCGGATACGTGCGACAGCACGCGAAACGTTGGACCGTGATACTTGCCGCGAGGAGATCGATCTCTGTCGCTGGACGGCCGGTGCCGGACGATCGCTGGACGATTCTCCTCGAGTTTCCTTCTATTGTCGAGTGGCGTTTCTCCGTCTCTCTCTCTCTCTCTCTCTCTCTCTCTCTCTTGCCGTCTAAACTCACCACTGGCACGAAATGCGTGCCTACCACCGCGGTCGTTTACTTTTTTGCCCAGCGTAACTCTCATTTTGGTCAATTTGAGCTTTTTGCCCGGGCCGGTGACTTTACCGCACCGAGCAACGACTCATCTCTGCCTCGCCACCTCCTGAGCCAGGCTCTCTTCTCTCTCTCTCTCTCTCTCTCTCTCTGTCCTTTCTCTTCGCCAGCTTTCTTCCTTTTCTCTTCGTCGCTTCTCTTTCCTTCATTCGTCTCGTCGGGGACTCGATCATCTTCTCTCGTTGCTTGTCTTTTTACGTTATGTACGTACGATTGCGATTAGGCACGAAGGATTCAGGCGGAAATTAAGTTAAAAGCGACGATATTAGCTGCATTTGAATTTGCGAGTGTCAGTTACATGTAAATTTGTATACAGTATAAATGGAAGAAAGAAGTATTAAATTGAATTAAATTAAATAACTGTTCGCTTCGAATAATGGCACCAGTGGCTGTGAAAAATGTTTCAGCGCTATTTCGACTGGAAAATTTGACGATTTCATATAACAGCCTAGTTTCTATAAATTTGCGAAGTTTGCTCAGAGACGATGTCCAACACTAAAAATCAAAATTATCGTTCGACAAAAGCTAAAGATTGATCCTTGAGATCAATCGGCAGTTTCCGAATCTCGTTACGACAGAGAAAATTAAACGCGGCACACGTTGTCCTCGTTATTCTTCCATTCGAAAGATGCCTGGACAGATTCACAGAATCCTGCCCGAACGTGAGCACGGTATCGAAACAGTTGGTATCGATCCACCCCTTTTCACGACAATTCCCGACGAACACACTCGCTCGGGTCCCGAGCGCGTCGACAGCAACTGTTCACCGCCCTTTGCTCTCGGTACAATGGAATGGTGCGTGTACGCGAAGCTAGACGATGAATCATGCATATGGAACCGGGGACAAATGCAAACATTCCTACGAAATTGGCGAGACGGCGCACTGGCGAGGGACGAGAGAGCGTATCAGTGATCGAGAAACGAAACGAAAGTGGTCGAATTGATTAAGAAGCGACGGGGAGACACGTGCAACTGGCCCCTTTAAAGTATGGCCCATTTGCCATGAGCCACCGGGGTTAATTACCTCTGGTGTTTCCGAATGGCCGGCCACAGTAATGTATTAGCGCGTTTAGGCACGGCCAGTTAATCCCAAGGAACTGCTCAACGCACCGTTAAGCACGCTTAACTCGTTAAGTCACCGAATACGTGGCCTACGAGCGTGCACCACGAAACGATATTATCCTAAAAATGACGCGACGAACCTGATCCTCAGTCATTTTGGGATCCCCCAGCTAATGAATAATAAAGCAAATGACGATTGATTTTACAAAATTATTGCAAAACTTTACGTACACCGTCATGATATAAATCATCGTTGGTCCTCTGACGCTTTTATCGTTCAATTTCATCATATTTACAATGCGATGTTTTAATGTCGTTTGAACGACCATTGTCAATTATAAGAAGTTGAGATTTGAAACATTGAAAAATTATGTGACCAGCTGGATGGAGAAGAGTTAGAAGAAGTTTGGAGAGAAATATCGTCAGAATTGTTTGAAAAAAAAATTGACAGAAGGAATGGCTCTAGTTGATGAAAAAACAATCGGTTCTTAATAAGATCACTGATATATAATTTACATTGTGCGTTTCACGCGTTATAAAAATTGGTTACTATGCAAAAATAATTTCTACTCGCTAAACGTAATTTTGTGTAATTCTGATAATCTTGCGTTTGTTAATCTTCCTGGCAAGTATTTTCGGGGGATCGACGTTTATAACGTCATTAACGTCAAGGTAAATCCGCGCGGGTGAGCGCGGTTGCGTTTGGCCACTCTAATTGCCCTGTCTCCCCTTTGTCGTAATCGGGCTTTCTTCAACGTAATCGTCAACGCAATCGTCAAGTCCGCGTAAAATAGCAACGCTCCTTTGAAGAGAACACGTTCCGCTCGCGCGGCCGTTTGTACGTGAAAGTGGGCTCCGATTGTCCGGCCCGGATCCTTAATCTCTCGATTTTGATTCGGTCATTAACGTAATAAACCGTATGGAACGAGACGGCTGTGAATTCATTTTTCAATCTCCTCTACATTAGGAACTTTCCTAATGTCAAAATCAAATCGGCCGACCTCCCCTCGTTCTCCATTAGCCCGTCAAACTCTTACCGCGCGTTATGTGGTGTCTCGCAACGTTAGACGGTGAGTATATAATCTTTTTTGACGTTGCAAAATGAAAATATATCCGTTAAAGAATTTCCAAGTTTGCTTATCAAAAATGACGAACTGACCTGTGTCAGTTTCTTTCACTTTGCGAAGTTTGTTATCGATTGTGTAGACTCGTTTACGCGAAACAAAATTTGGCTGCCTGGCGGTCTTCATGACGGAGTTCATCCAACGGAAAGAAGAAGATGTAAAATTTTGTACTCGTATCAAAAATGAAATTAAAATGTTACAGAGAACTATTTCCTATGTTCTCGACTGAGATTTTTATAAAAATATCGCCTTGAATCGACCGGGGACGAGGAAACGAATTTTACCAAACGAATTAAAAAAATATTTCTAGAAACTGAGTTCCTAAATTTCCTAAAATAAAATTTCCCTGAAAGTCCCTAAATTTCTAGAAACTGAGAAAATTTTGAGAAACTGAGAGAAAAATGATTGAAAGACTGGGAGGAAATATACCGTGATCAATGAAGACTATTGATACATATAAGATGACGAAACACAAATCGATGATTAAATATTGGTCATTGGGAGCAATGAAAATTCAAGTTCTACGTTGTTAAATCTCGGGATCGTTCTGCATTGTTAAATACAAAAATAAATCAGCCAGAACACAAAATACAAATTACTGCGCGCGACACAACGTTTGAGAGTTGAATCAATGGTCTCGTTTATTTCATTCGATTCGACCTGGAACTTTCGAACGAGGTAACGTCCGTACGTTACGTACGTATTTACAGAGGTGAAGCGAACATCTCAGTAAGAGCGAAATGGAAACGGTGCGTTCTTAGTCACGCGTGCTCGTTTTTATCGTCCGGCGGGATCGTGCCGGAAGCATAACTCGATTCGCCTTTTCGTTGGCATTTGCATGCGCGGAAATAATTCCCATGATTCGCCGGAAACGTATCAGATAAGGGCCCGCGGCTATATCCCAGTCGCATTAACGGGCTAATTAAAGTGGCGTAAACAATAGCGGACCAAGGGGGAGTCAGCATCGGCACGTCAGAAAAATCCGGGATACCAGCAACGCGTGTGCAACGCGTAATCCCATACGGTCTGCGAATTATACGCCGCCTGTAAGGTAATGCACGAACACGGCCGACTAATCAGTTGCCATCTACATCGTTAGACTTATGTTTATGGATGATACACGCTGCTTTATAAGACCATCACCCGCAATAACGATTACGAAACTGAGAACAATAATTCGATGCCATTGTCGATCGTTGTGCTCTCATTCCGTCTCTTTCGCTTTGGAAAAAGAAAAAATAAAAAGAACATCAGTCGAGATTTATTTCGATTTATTTGCTCCGTTAATCTCTTGTGTATACGCTGAGGATTTTTATGTATTCGAAAGTGCAAAAAATTTGTAGAAATTAAGCTACGCGTTGCGAGTTTCTGTTATTTATTCCCATTTCCATTTCGATTGACAAAGATACGAATTGTGACAAAAGTACACGGTCATCGCAAATCGTGCTTTTTTTTCAAGTACATACAGTATTAAATGAAATTCTACGTGTCAACAGAATTTACCTAGCTTCGAACGTGAAACCCCCATCAAGGATTAAACGTGACTGTCAAAATTTCATTGGTTACAAATTCATTCTACGTGCATCGAGCCACATTTATTTAATTTTATATAAATGTTACAAAATCCTCGAGAAGCGTGGACGAAGAAAAAATTCGAAACATTCCCGACAGAAAATGGAGCAAGCGAGTGTCACACGGTTCGCGAGGAGAGAGGAGGCGAAACAGCGCGAGAGCGTGCGAGGAACACAGGTAAGCGAGGATACACGGCGGCGTGGTGCGGTGTAGGTTAATGCACGAACACTGCCGCATAATCAACGACCATCTAGATCATTAAACTGATGATTATGCACGATACGCGAGGCCTACAAGCGTATCAGATGTAACAACGGTAGCATCATTTGTCTATCTGTACACGGTTTCTATTGCGATTGTCGGAGTTGCGCGTTACGTAAACGAAGGAAACAAAAGCAATTGGGATGCCACCGCGGATGACGTTGCGGTTTTATCGTTAATTAATAAGCCTCGTGCTAGGTGACGATTGACGCTTTCATCTCGACGAGGCAGCCAGAAACAAAAGCTGGTAAATAATTGTATCAAGTACCTGGGCGAGACTGTCGCGTACACTGGTCAATGATTTGTCGTACAACGAAGAGTATAATTGAACCAACGACTAATGTATCTGCGAGCCTCTAAAATCGTACGCTTATATACTACATTCACACGTCGTACATACGTGAGACGTTATCGTGTAAATTTGTATTATTGAATGAAACTTCACCGACAATTCAGAGAAAGGAAAGAGTTAAGTAAATGTTACGAATATAACTTCGATATAACTCGGGTCTATCGAAACACTTATTCGAATTTCGCAAGGAACGGCTCGATAGCGAGAATGGAACCGTTGCGGATCCTAACGAACCAGGGTATCGCGGCGCAATTACGTAATCCGCAAAAAAGAGCCACGTCGGTGGCCGTTTCGAATTTCGCGGTATTACGCGAGTCAGCAAAGCTGCGGCGGGAAATAGCGACGGGGCAGAGAAACGCGGGAGACTACGTTCGAAGGCGAAAGGTGATGCGCAGTCGTGGCAGGGAAACACGCGTGGCTAATGCCAACTGCCGCTTCCTGCCTCATGTATTCAAATTAAACCACGTAACGCCGTCATGGAGAGCCCGGTGGTGTGACGTGTAATGACGATGGTAAACGAGACCTATAGACGCCTTCCTCCGCTGTCACTGGCCGAGTCCGCTTGTCCTTCTCTCGTCGACTGGCCGCGGCGTCATCTGAGAGCTCGATGACGATGCAACATACGAGTCGGGGGCCAATGGCGCGAGCCCCGACGCTTCGGCACCGGCTAATGCGAAATTTGCTCGCAATTTGTACCCTGTTACCACAAACGACGCACGGTGTAATTACGCTGTTACGCACGCCGGCCAGTTTAACGTGCATAAATTGTCGCGATAATTGTCGCCGTTCCGTCCGATTTGAGAAATGAATTTGGTGCAAGGGGTTCGCGATCGGGCAACTGACTCGGTCCTCGTGAGCTTGGACAACGATTAATTTCGGAAAATTTCTGCAAATCGGTAGAATATGAGATTTCAAGTATTTAAGGATGAGTCAAAGTCACGTTCACAAATTGTCGCGACAATTGTCGCCGCGTTATTCTTTGACGAGCAAACAGACGACCGAGATGTTCAACCAAAAAAAAAAAAAAAAAAAAATCAATCGAAAACGAGCGAAAACACTATTAATGACTGACGTAATCTTCCACATTAACTGTTGCATCGGACAATTAATTTCGCAAAAATTGTCGGTGGAATGTAAGATATTCGAAAAGAGCTACGTGCTGGCATTTCGCGAATCGAACTGTCGTATAAATTATCATCAACTTATTCTGAGGAAACAAATGGCCGAGACGCTTGAGAAAATTAATCGAGAGCAAAATCAGTCGAGCGACAACAGTATCAAGAGCTAACGTCTTCGTAATCTTCCACCGACGCTAGACGATGATTAATTTTGGAAAATTGTTGTCGATAGAACGTAAGATTCCGAGACGATACGCGCCGTTGTTCAGCGTGCATAAATTATCGCGATAATTGTCGTCGGTTCGTTTTGTTTGCTCGTGAAACAAAATGGTCCGAGAAGGGCTTGATAAAATCAATCGAGAACGTGGCCTCGAGCACGACAACACTATCAAGAGCTAACGTCTTCGTGATCTTGCGTCAGTGCACGACGATGATTAATTTCGGAAAATTGGTAGAATCTAAGCTTCGAAGCTACGATGGTTATCCTCATTTTCGAGTCTGTAGCAATCCTCGGGTGACAAGACAGTTGGATTACCATCCTCTCTGCCATAGGAGCCTCCTTCGTGTGCGAGAATGATTAATACGAAGAGATTACCGGAGTACATATTTGTTGGATTATATGAGATTTCAACCAAGGTCTGAAAATACCCGTGGCTCTGCAGTTACTCTTATTTTTCGAGCCAATCCCTTGCCTCGTAATTTTCTTTTCAATCTTCTTAAGCATTAGTCGTTGTAATCGTAACGTCAAGTTAGACGTAAAATATAATAATTCGTATAGAATTTGTATCTACGAATCTGCAACTACCGACGAAAATTCAAAATTTCGAATGTCGTGATTCCTAGAATTACAATTTGTCTTCTTTTATTCTTTTTCAAATCAAAATCACTAATTCACGTTACTCGTGCTCGACATCGTAAGACAAGGGGGAAACTATTCGTTCAGACGGTTCAACTTTCTAGCTAGACCAAGTCTAACAACGGCAAACTTCTCCTTTCTCGAAAAAAAAGGAAAAGAAAACAAAAAGGGAAAAGACAGATCCGTTTCTGGAGGAAATGGAGGCCATCGCGATCGTTGGATACCACTCGGTGACAAGTCCTGCTTAACTGGAGTTGCGCAATCGTAGCACCGCTTTGATTCGTCGATATTAAGGAAAGCCAGTGAATAAAAGACAGGGGCCACAGGTCGTCGACTCCCGTGCAAACTAATCTGTCCTCAGAATCGTTCCGTAACAGGCTCGATCCTTCTTTTCTCTTCTTTCTTTTCCCTCTCCCTCTCTCTCTCTCTCTTTCTTATCATTATCTCTTCCGTCCAGTTTTACCTTGGTTCTTGTCTCGCGCACACCGACGTACGATTCCTTCCGGAATTACAGGTCGCTCATTCGGGGCCGAGGACGTTCCCTGCGAGCGACATAATTAAGAAAGACCCCTTAATGTAATTTTAATAACTGGTTAAATAAACATAAGCGCAAGCCAGGCGTAATTTGAATCCGGATGTGCCACGATGAGCGGCTTCGATAAAGCACAATGTTAATGTCTCGGCTTAGGAGGAGGAACTGCATCGTCTCGCCGTTTCTTCGTCCCTTATCTCTTTGCGAATTTTTTCTTTTTTTTTTTTTTTCTTTCTTTCGTTTCCATCGACCAACGTCCCTTTCCTTTTTTCTTTCTCCTCGTCGTCTCCTCTCCCCCTCTCCCCCGTCTTTGTCTCTCCTCTCCTCTAGGTAAGAGAATGGCGCACGAAACGGGGCCCGAGCCAGCGGTTGCGTGCGCTGCGTTGCATGCGTGCAGTTTATGCGAGGTATGCTAATCCGACGAGGCCACAAGCGCATCGAGCATTCCCCAAATCATGAATAATCAGTCGTCATTGCGTCGTTACTTCGTTTCCTCGACCTTCCTTTCCTCAAACACCCCTTCTTTCCTTTCTTTCTCTCTTTTTTCCTCTTTTTCCTTTTCGCCGCTCTTGGGTTAATTGCGTTTATCCTTTTAATTAATCGTTAAAGTCTGATAACCATCGTTTTTCACTTAACACCGTCTGCCATCGATAACTCGTGGAATTAATTCTCTCTCATGCTCCGTTTCGTTTCATTCTCCCGTTCGTTGCTCGTTGAACAGCGCACGTAATCTATTCCATTTTCCAGGTCGAAGGTCATTGTCGATCGTTAACAATTCGTGAAATCAATTTTCCCGAATGGCCAATTCTTGATTCGGTCAGTTTCCACCCTAGCTGTTTCATTTCACGCCCTTTTTCTCTGTTCCCGGATCAAGAATTCGAGCCGCGTAAGCCGCGATTAAGAGAAAGGCAGAGCAACATCCGGTAATTGCTTTTTACCGCGCGGTTTTCTGTCGCGGGCAAGGGTCAACTCCGCGTCAATTACGCGTCAATTAGCACATATCGCGGATTCCTCGCGGCCGGGTTTGGCATTTCACGGTGCCGACGTGCACTCGTACACTGCCAATCGGGATTCTTTGCATAGAGGGTTATTTAGATGCTCGCGTGCAAACGAGATACTCCTTCACCCGGGTCGAAGTGACCTTCGGTTTTTGCTCGAACGACACAGCATCGCTGAACATCGATAAAAATGCTCCTAGACGAGAGCGGTGTCCTCTCATTCAAGGGCAGAACGCTGGAATTTTCTGTAACGTTCTGACGTTACGCCGACGGGACGACGAGCGATAAATATCGTCGGAGGAATGTCGATTTTTCTTCGTCAATCGCTTTTTCCTCTCTTCTTCTTCGAATTTCGATTTCTCGAACCATGTACTCGAACCGCCGTCCCGGATTAAGCTCCCTCGTTGCGTAGCGAGCAGCCTAATTGACCAGCGCTGACTACGTGTTCCGTGCAAATCCACTCTCGTCTAGATTACCGACATCTCCGCGAATTCGTACTTTGGAAAACAGAATCGAAGAAACGTACGTGTAACATTTCGTACGATATTTCGTAGTACATTTTCTCTGAATTTATAAATTTTCGACAAACATGCACGAACATCCATAATTTCTTTTCACTGTGGTTAACGTGAAATGTTCCTGGTGGCGTGTGTCTTTTGGAAATAAAGCAACAGAAAAATAATTTTGGGTTTGCCAAAAATTTGCCAAAAAAAAAGGGTCAGAATCTAGTAAATTATTTTGCATACTCTATCATCGAACAAGTTTATCTATATTTTAACTGCATAAATTAGGCTCTCATTTACATCTGTAATTTAGAGTTCCATTCCTTCAAAAATTCTCTCTTCAACGTGGCCATTAGGACCATTGACTCTACGTGCATTGATTATCGTTGTTTTAAAATTTATATATCCCCCCCATTGTCTCGTTATATTTCTGACACTGCGAGGAAACAAATTGAACTCCACTCGCCAACTCGGCGCAAATTGGACGCAAAACGTCCGGCCATTAGGCTCGATATACATTAGAACACATTCGCAGCATCGAATACGTACGTACGCACGTCGAGTGTGATTGCGCCGAGGAATTTTCTGGAGATCGTTCCGGCAATAGCGATAATTGGAAATGGTCCCACGGACCAGCGGGACGCAATTAAATCACACCGCCGCGTTGTTAGATGACTGACAAACGCTTAACATAATAGCGCATTTTTCTAGATTGCCAGTCTCGTTTTAATTACAGCACCACGGAGAGCCGACCTCGAGAGAGATTCGTACCAGCACGACGCGGGTACCTTCCGATTGGAATCGCTCATTAACGCGAGCGATCTGAATCCAGCTTTACACGAAACAATATAATTAAATCCGCATCAACGCGGTAACCATCAAGCGGCAGACGGGGCCCCGAAACCACCGAGAGAATAATAAAACCGGCCATATATAATAAAGCCCGTTTTCGTGCCCAGATATTATCGCCGGGCCACGAACGAACGCGCGGGACACACACGTTCTTTTAACCCGTTTCCAGCATTGCTTCGTCCACCGTTTCGATGACCCTTCGTCGAAACAGACGATCGAAATGTCGTACGTCGTACGTCATCGTGCATCCAATATTTTCGCGGAAAAATGCAATTTTAATCGCGACCAACAATGGATAATTGAACAAACACGTTCGTACGGGAATTCGTGGATTTTCTGATCCACGCGATCGACCGACGTCAATTGGATATTGTCAAAATCCGGTGCAAGTTTGCTCCAATTTATGTACATTTCCATTATTATAAAATATATAAGTTTCCAGTTGAAAATCGGATTCTTGCGCGTGAAGAAAATGTACTTTTCTTGTCGAACGTTCGAACTATATGTAACCAGTTGCGCTGGCAACTGATTGCGGACCGTAACGAGTGACCGAACCGTGTACAATAATTCGTCGCTTTCTTTTCCTTTTGAACACGTCGTTATGACATCACTGGATAGAAATTATTGACAAGTGATAAATTTATTATTTGTTTCGCCCTGAATTATACTTAAATTATACTTAAAACTGAGAAAATATTGCACATTTTGGGACGAAAGATTCTCGAGGTGCGTGATACGTCATTCGAGCGCAAGAGGTTAATATTGGAGATTTTGACAATGAAGGAGTATTTTCACAGCACCGATTCGCTTTCTACTATAAATACATTTAAATATATTTGAGTAAAGACACTTAACATTTTTGCAACTTAAGTATGTTTCGCTTTAAAGAAAAGAGAAAAAGAGACTTCGTGTAACTTATTACTCTTTATTTTCTTTTAATTCTACTTTCTTTTAATTTTATACAATTCTTTTGGCAATATCCTCTTGCATGATATTCTCACTATCGGCAAGAATCAGAAATTAATCAATCTCTTTCGTTACGTTCTCGAATTTATCCCATCGCGGAACCATTTAACCGATCGCAGATCGCCAGATGTCGGCTCGGAATGCGTCGTTATCCAGGCGTCGTTACCGGAAATGAGATGGAAATTTGCATACGGACATATGGCGCGCGTATCACGCGAGACTGGCGCAATTGCGGAGGATCCAGCGACTGCAGGATGCGGTAACCAAGCGGCAATCAAGCAGACCGGCCTGCCGATGAAAGTCCAGCAACTCGTCCGCGGGCTCGTCGCGCAGATTGCCGCCGCCTTTTAAAAGTAAAATCCTTCTTCTGAACCGTCGACCGGCCGATTTCTCCCCGAGTCCCGATCGATTATCACCGCAAAAAAAGCCCGAGTGATTTTTCCGCGAGCCGGTGGCGATACCCGTGGCAAAAAGCGCGCCGCTATCTCGCGATTTCTCGCGGCTACCGTTGCGAGAGATTTCAATTAAATCACATGGTAAACGCTCGTCGATATTTCATCAGCGAGCGGAGCGAGAGGACGAGTGTCAGGCGAAGAAGCGCGGACAACGATCCATTGCACGAGAGATCGCGTAATTGTCGCTGGATTCTGTGTAACCGGCGCGACGTAATCGATTACGATTACGTTCGACTTGCGAGAGTGTTGGGTTTATCCTTCCTCTCTCTCTCTCTCTTCTCAAATAATCAATATCTTTCTTTTCGTTTATCGTTTTCTCCTCTTTTGTCTTTTATTTTAACTAATACCAAGTATATATAGTTGTGTGTATTTATGTTTTAACTAACACTAAGTATATATGTATGTATGAGGGATCGCGTCGAGAGTAAATTCATCTTCGTAACAGAAACTTTGAAATGTAAGGCAAAATATAACAGAAATATAAGATACGGAGGAATTCAGACTCGTTCAGAGTAGAGGTATAGAAGACGGCAGTGTGTATGCGAACAACGACATTCTTGCGAAATTTTATGTAAATCATCTCCGTTCATGCGGAAAGAAAGTTACGACTTCGGTCTCTATCGTTGATGGATTAACGGTACTGGTTCTTTGCGGTACAATTAAAACGATATGTACATAACAAATGTAATGAAATCGTAGCGAGTCGGATCGTTAACGATAGTGGACAATCTAGAAACCGGAGCAAACTATCTTAGTATAAATTTTAGGTCTGAAGAGTAGAAAGTTTCTGAAACACCAGAGAGGGGCAGTCATGGATGCAATTAACTTCTTGTAATAAAAGAGCGCAATCTGTGTCAGAATTTAACACCATACGCAGAAGAAACGCGTTCTCCAGATTTTCTGGCAATTGTATTCATATGGCAAATGTAAGACGATAAAAAGAAAAAAAAAAAGAAATTACACAGAATTGGAAACAAACAACCATCGTCGAAAGGAAATCGAACAGTCAAGGAAGAAAGAGAAGCGAGAGAGCCGCGCGTATCGCGGAGGCGCGCGATATTTCCGCGAGTGTCAGCGCGTTTTCATCGAGTTGCGCAACAGCGCGAAATTAATAAACGCGGAGGGAACTTTCCAAGAATCGGCCGACGGCGCACGACCTTCGTCCATCGCAAGGATTACAAACGAATTCCGCCGGATGATAATCGGCTATCATCGGTTTCACAACCGACGCGGAATCCGTTCCTCGATTCCTGTTTCCTGTGTCTCTCTCGCTGCATGCACGCTCCAAGCACGCGTCCTTCCATTCCACGCCGATGACCCGGAATCGACTGCACTTCCCACAGGACCGCTATCGACGATCGCTCGTACAGCCGGTGTCTCTGATTCACTCGTTCGTCGATCCTCGAATGCCACGAACGCGACGAGGAAAATCACCGTGCCATCGGTGCGATCGTGAGAAACTTCGATAACGTCTCTCCGCGATTGTCGCGAGATCGATTAGCCGGCAGCGCAGTTTCGACGTTGGAACGATTTGATTCGTGTTATTTAAATTGCCTGGAAATCGCCACCGTATGATTTTGGCGGTACCAACGAACTACAAACTAATCAAAAATACATTTGTCGTTGCGCAACGACAACGCCTGTTGTAATTAAATAACGAACACCATATGTTACTCTGCTTCCCTTTCTATTTCCCGTAGGCTGACTGATCTAATCGACTCGGCCGAGTTTTAACGATCGAGCGTTGAGACCTTGAAGTGATTTCTCATTGTTTAGAAATTGCACGGCTCTGAATATATTTAAAACTCGAATACTAAAAATCTTGAAACCTTTCGTTGCTCTTGTATCTCACAAAGATCTTAAAAATAGTTCTCCGATGTCTGATTCTTATTCCCGTTACATCTGTGAAAATAAATTCGTAAAGAAGTCGAAGTAAATTGTGAAAATTTTCTTCTGACGTCGCGAGTCGATGAAAATGTCTCGAAAACAATCTCCAACATCCTGTTTCACGAGCCAATTACAAGCCAAATTCAAATACGAAGTCTACCAGAAGCTCAAAGAATAAAATACTTAAAAGGATAAAAAGATTGCCTTCGACATCGAAAATAATCTTACACTTTCGATTCTTCTTCTTTCCCAACTTGCCAACAAGTCAATTATCAGTTACATTGAACGACAATTAGAATGATTCAACGTGTCTCTCTGAGACGTGTGAGAAAAATTATGACCGATTAAACTCTCCATCGCTGAAAAGAGATTCTACTACGGCAAGCGTGAAAAGCTGGCGTGTTCCAATAGGAACGCGACGTAAGATCCGAGCGAAACACCTTGGCGGCGACAAGGTTCGCCTCGTCCCGGGGAGAATAATTCACGACGACGCGGTCGACCAGGAGCGCAGGATTACGCTCGTCCTTTCAACTCGACATTGGCGTACATGCGCAGCTAAGCCTGTCAATCCGCGGGGAATTAGCATACGCGAGCGCCAAATACGGCGTGCGGCTCAGCTGCGCGCACCGTGCCGACAAATACGATGAATATGGTGATTTCCATCATTTATCCGGCTGGCTAGGCGCAAACGTTCCCGGTCCTTGAGGCGCGATGCGCCGCGAGCTGCGCGCCGAGCATATTGAACGTCGTTCGCTGGCCTTAGCCAAGTTTACCATTTGCTCCACCACGTAGACACAGAGCGGAAGAAAGTGAAATGGGGGGAAAAGAGAATCGTCGAATCACTCTTACAATTAACAGCTACAGGTTGTCAAGTTCGAATCATTTCGAGTGTACAGAGGAAACGATGGAAACATCTTCTATTCTTTGTTAACTACTTGTCTTGTAATTTTCTTCCCAATATTCTTAGATAAGTTAAATTACTATAATTGTAACATTAAATATAAAACACTGGTCTATAATTTATTTATAATTCATACTTTGAACTCGTACGTCATGCTAGAGAAAATAAAAATTTGCTTCGAAACTTTTTTATGTACGTTGGAAATTGCTTCAGAATCATAAAAAGTAAATTACATTGTAATAAATGTAATTATTAATAAATGAAAAACGAATGTATGTAATACTTATTCGAAAGATTTCGTACGTTGAGAATAAAATTGAAGAAAATTCCAGCTAGAACTACCTATTCATAGTATTGCTTGAATTTTCCTAGGAATGAAATCGTACACATTTAATGGGATGTCACACCATTCTTCACGTGCTTTAAAAAACCCATAACTTAAATATTCTTTGAAAACAGACCGTACCTAGTTGGTTGATGTTAAGCTCTGGTGCTAATCAGAGTAGCTGTTCAACTTCAATTTCATGCTAGCTCGCAGCCCATACAACTTCATGGTTATTAACTTCAACTTCGCAATATACTTATAAATAGTCTGCGGATTTCCATGCATTTATGGAAAATTTTAAAAGTTGCAGAAACCGCGTGAAATATCCAATGCTAGCTGCACATCGTGATTCAGTTGGCGAAAGAAGCCTCTGTTGAGCTTGCATTTTTCTAAATTATTAGATTTACATGAACATCGGTCTATTTTCAAGCAACGTCTCCATTGTTTTCTCCATACAACGATGGAGAGTGCAGTATTTACCAAAATGTCCAAGACATCGAAGATTTTCAACATTTTCGAGATTTACTTGAAACGACACGAATTTCGACAGTCTTGGAAAACACCGTAAGAAACGTAAAGGCCAGTACGAAATAACGAGCTTCGTACGCTTTCAAAATCGGCGAGCGTTCTATTTTCGGCTGCAAAGACACGGTCTGTCGCGAAAGCAATAATCCCAGCGATGAATATGCAACGGCGGGAGGAAGCCAGCCGCTGAATGAAAAATTAACATTAAAATGCTGGAAAACGTTCTCTAAAAATATTCCGGTCGATTATCACGCGGATCGACCAATCAGAAGAGATGAATATGCATGACGCCGCTATGCGCAAGCTAGATAGATAGATCGGCAACCCGTGAAAACTTCGACTCTCGCGACTGCACGTCACTTCGCTTCGGCGCTTCTCGCGATTCGTTTCATCGACACGTTCGTATCACAAGTTCCAACATTCGTCGCATGGAAAACTCAGGGTTTCCCAAATAATTCTACATTGTCAAGTCTAAATTTGTTTCTAACGTGAATTGACAGTTTGGAGGAAATATTTCACTGGAAAACGCTAAAAGTAAGGAAAATAAGGGCAACATGGACTTTGTCAAATTATCGTAATAATAAAACTGTATGTACTCTACTCATGGATACAAAAATCCTTGGAATAATTCTACATTATCAAGTCTAGATTTGTCTCTAATTAATAAATTGATAGTTTGAAGGAAATGTTTATCGCGCATTTGATTCGAGAAGCAATCTGTATCGAGAAAGAGAGAAAGATATTATAAAGCTAAGAAATTCCATGTTACACTATTGCAATAATAATAACAATAAAATTGTGCGGGGGTCTATAGGGTCTTATCGTCCCATAAAAAAATTGTAACATTTTTATCAAAATTTTAAATTCATATAATAAATATGAGACAGTATATATTTCATTAATCCTTTCATTCTAGATTTCATTTAAAAATCAATTGATCATGCTGCCTTTGTACAGTCAGTTATACTGCAGCCATTTAATTACTCATTGGACAGATTGGCTTAAAATTATTTTCAATAAGACATGTTTTTGATAAACAGGTGAATATATTTATTTTGCCTATAATCCTTATATTTATATTTTATAATTAAATATAATTTATATAAAAACTTATGATTTATTACTAATTTAATCAGTACATCTTTTTTTAAAATAATTAGAAAAATATTTTTTCAATAATTATATATATAAGTGCGCGTGTGACAGGGTTTGGCTAGTATTCGAGGGCACAAAGAATCCTTGGAATCCTGAGAAGCGAATTCCCCCGTGCGATAAGCAAACCACGCGGCACAAAGAATCAATGAAAAAGGAAAACGAGCAAATGGAATAAAGAGCGTAGGTGAAGCAAGGCCTGCCACGCTCTACGCGCACTCTCGCATTATCTCGCCGTACGTGGCATTATAGGTTTCATTACGAGAAGTACGTTTCCTTTTCCGACGTGCACCGCGAGCCGCAAGGACGTCCGTGTACCTCGCTCGTCCAGCTTCGACGCATTCGTCATCGACGATGAGAAAGATCGTATCGCTGGATGGCTACGGGCCGGGGAACAGGGGGCCCGCGTCGCTCATAATTTGCATGTCCCGACCGGTGCCACGGGTAACGAAGAGTTATGGTCGCGCGAGTCGGCCGGCGTGGAACTTTTCGCGGAGGAAAAACACTCGAGTCTGCCAGAGATTACGATCGACATCGACGAATAAACTTGACGCGGGGGCTTGGTGCCGCGCGATCAAGTCGTGTCATACAACATGTCTAGCAAGATCTGGCGATTGAAGGGTGGCACAAGCAACGATAAAATCGGTTGAATTTTATTACATATTATTCTGCCAGTCCGCTTGACTCTGCACGAATTTTTGTGGTTAACTTCTTGCGCTGGAATGACACGCACGTCGAGAATCTTTTCGTTCCAAAACTGTAACAATTTCTCAGTTTATTTAAGTAAAAGAAAAATAATAAATCTATTACTCCTCGGTAATTTCTATCCAGTGATGTCATACCGACGAGTTCGAAACGAGAGCGACGAATCATTGTGTATACGGTTTGGTCCGCTCAAGTGGTTAAAGAAAGTTCTCCCAGTTAACACGAAGATTTGAGCTAGATAATTAAAGCTATCTCGAAAGAAGCAACATTCTTTCAGTTTTCAAATATGTAAAATAATCGGAAACACAGACTGAATGAACTGACAATGAGTGTTCAATTTTTGAAACTGATGGATTGTCGTTACAAGTGATTTACACTTCGATAGAAATCAATTGAACCAAGATAAATCATTCACGGTTCACTTCGAGTCGCAGTGGTAGCTCAATCTTGACGAAACAGCGATTCACAAACGATTGAATTTGGCAAGTTTCAGGCATTGAATCGACTTTGATGGTCCAACAGCACTTGTCTGTCACGAAATTCTAAATGGTTTCACGGGGCACCCGCCACGTTGCACATGCAACGATGTTGCAATTTCTAAAAGAGATCGGTGAGTCACACGGAGTCGCAGGCAGATGGAGAAGTTCCTCGAGGAGCAGCGCAGAGAGTGGACCGGTTGTCTCGCGCGTGTGCAACGCGGAAGAGACGTGAAAACCCGTGGTGGCACGTGGCCAGCAACCCTTCTTGGTTGAATGTTTAAAGAAAGGCGGCAGGAAAGTCGGTCGCGTGTCGCGGTGATTTGTCGATCGACCGGTGTGTGCGTGCGTGTGTGTTGCACGCTCGCGTACGTGCACACGCGCGTAGCTGGTAGCACGCGAAAAGGTTGTGTGTTAGAGCGGAAGGGTTGCGGTAGATATACCTGGTCGTGAGAGACTCCCCGGATGAAAGAAGTTACACGGGAGGAGATAGAGAGATGGAGGGAGAGAAAAGAGAGACGCGCCACGTGACCCCTGCACGGTCCTCCATTCCTTATTGGAATCCTTCTGGCCCAACCTGACCTATCCAAGGTGAGATTTATCCGGCGGCTTTACCTGCCACCAGCTACACCAGCCACCTTGGTGTACCTTCCTCGCTGTCTCTGCCTACTACCTGCCCAGGAATCCCCCGCATTCCCATTCCCATTCTCATTCCCCATTCCCGATTTCGTGAACTCCCCACCGCCCCTTCCACCCCCCCCCCCTGAGTGTCGTCCACCCACCGCTTCGGGTCACGTAACCTAGGCCTTTCCGTACGGATCGAGCGTGCCCCGACAACGTAACAGGTGAGATTTTCGTGCCTGCCTGAAATCCACAGCCTCCCCTCGCATGCACAGGCTGCGTCTTCCTTTGTATTACGTGCGAGTCGATGCTCGCGACGATGGTGAATTTTCGTCGGGATTCGGTCGGACAGAATTTCTGATTCATGATCGTCAGATAGAATCTCGAGTCGTTGATCGAAAAAAGAACGCCGCGTTAAACGCAACCAAGGAGGAACGATATTTTTACGCGTGTCTATCCTTTGTGTCATAAATCACGCGTCGTTTCGACGCGTCTGGCCAGTTACGTATGTACGAGCGTCGAGCAGTCTGCCGCGTTAAGTTCGCATTGTTTCCTTCCGGGGCGAAAGACGCACGTCCCACGGCGAAATTTCAATCACCTCATGCAAATTCGCTGCACCGGCTGATTTTCATAAAACCTATCGTCCACCACCTACGTGGGTCACGTGCCCACGAGCTTGTCGGGAGAAACCAACACGCGAGCCACGACGTAATAGGCGGGGATTTAGCGCCGAACTAGCCCGAAGCGTTTTCGAGGCAGGTTCCTCCGAAGAGGCCCGTTCTTAACAGAGGCAGAAAGCCGAGTAGGCTATAATCGGAAAGGCGCTGGACAATGCAAATGAGACTGTTATTATGTGTTCCGATCCCCGGTCTCTCTCTCTCTTTCTCTCCCATCGTCATCGTCAACGTGTTACGTAAGAGAAGAAACGCGAGGCGAGGCGCCGCTTCCGGCTAAACCCCGAAACTCGAAGAATTTTCATTAAAGTCTCGTTAACCGCTCGCGTTCAGACGTTTCGGAGCCGATCTGAAACTCGATAATTAGCGAGGAAGCGAACGAGTAACGACGAGTTAATTCCCTGTTATATTAATTAGTCGAATGCCCGCGAACGGATGCTTTAAACGAAATGAATTAAGGGTATCATTATTGGGGAAACAAAGCTGGCTAAAACCGTGGCGCGCGCGATGCCTTAGATCCGCGCGATGCATCGTTGCTATCGCGGCTGATTATCTTGATCGCGATTCCCGCCCGTGAGAGAAAGGATCTCGCGATAGTAGCACGGAAAGGAGGCGATCGCCGTTGATTATTCCGAGGAGAAAAAAAAAAAAAAAAGAAAGAAGAAGAAAGAAATTGGCGAGATTTACCTTTGTAATTTCGATTCAATTAATGCGGTGTATCCAAGCGGTGTCAAGTCGCGTTACGTCGAACGATTACAACGAAAGATCACGTTCGGTTGTGGAATCTCCACGATTTCTTGCCCCCTCTGGCTCGTAACGATTTTTACATTTTTCGAATTCCGCATCCCGTCGTACCGAATGTACTTGCAAGACCAAAGAGAAGTGAAACTTTTGCGACGAGAAATAAATTCCTGCTTCCTTTCGAAAGAAATAACGACTTGTTACAAAGTAATTGAAATGAATTGTACTTAAAAACGAATCTTGTAACTGAGATAATCATATTTCGCATAGAAATGAACGAAAGTATTTATTTATTTGGGAAAAAAGGTGTTGCAACTACAATATAATCAAGTGAGTCAAACAATTGACAAGAAATAAAAAAAAAAATCTAGGTGAAAATTGAATGTAAGTTTTCGTCAGAAGCAACTTCAAAAATACACACATGTACATTGTCGTACGCGCTTGTGAAGAAAACGTAGCCTTCCATTCACCTGTTTCCTTCGACATTTAAAAAACAAGAAAAAGATACAATTTGTGCCAATTGCGTGACGCTTCCTGCACGTTCTCACCTAAAAATTCGCTAAAATCGAATCGTTTTGCGTTGGACATAAAATTGCGTGGGGTTAACGCACGGCGATGATCGCGGCTCGCGGCATCCCGGAAACGCCGAAACGGGCCAGGGCACGTTACTCACTCGAGTTTGCGTTGGCCTACGAAATTTACACGAACGCGGTGTTAGCCGAGGCGGGGCGCGTGTTTCCGGTCGCCTCATCTTCGTCCACCGTCGTCTTTTTATCTCGTTGGCCCCGAGAGCCAAGCCTTCGTTTCTCAAGTGACGCGCGCGCTCGATCGCCGATCGATAAAAGGCCGTTTCACCCGGCCCGATAGTAGCAAATCGACGCAAATCACGAAAATAAATATATATTATTCAGCGGGGAGGATTAATCGAGCAACGTAGTGCAACGTCAATAAAACGCGATTTCTTTTCGCAAGAAAGCGTATCGAGACACTCGAGGGCGAGATCCGTCGCCAGCTCGCGAATCATCGGACATGCCAGATCATTCGCGACCGACTGTCGCGTTATCGAAGCGTAAGGACGCGTGGAACGTAGATCCAGCCCTCGATTGCACGGTTGTTTACGTACACCGATCCGGAATAAACCGCGTGTCCTCGACGAGAAGTCGCAACGTTGTTTGCGATCAAACGACTGTGTACACATCCGCTACAACTAATCGGCGAAGCTATACTTTCCGCGATGTTTGCAAGTGTAGCGTGTGTTGGAGATATTCGGAGCAGATTGCTCGAAGCGAACGACAGAACGTGTTACGCGGACGAAGCTCAGGTTAGTTTATATTAAATCCTCGAGTCGGAAACACGTAAAAAATCCCGTTGTTATGCATTTGTGAGAAACTCAATGATGCAAAAATCCATAGAACGTATACAAGAGCGTTATAGAGCACCTGAGGTACAGCACTCGTATTTCTCAGTGGGCAAAATAAATTTCTACATTCGTTTCTTCCATTCTATTAAATTTGTTTATAAAAGAGCGAAACTGCAAACACTGCGCGTGGTGATATCGATAAATATTGAATATGGAATAAAGTTTCTGAGACATGACCATTATCAACACTTGCATTTTCCTATTGATTTTTATATTTGGTTAAAACGAGTGGGAAAAAGAGAATATCGATATATCACGAGTTAAAATTACCAAAATGAATGAAAACGCTACTTCCGCTGATGAACGATCACAACGGCTAAGGATTAATGTTTGTGAATCGGCATAATTGTTCTGACACGCGATTCCATTGATCGCCGGAGAATTTCGACCAAGTAATAAGGACACAAAGTCGTAGAATCGAGAAGGGGTTCGTGCAACGCGGCGATGAAAATGTTAAGCAAACGGAGAACGAAAGAAGGGAAGAAAGTCTCAAAACTTGGTCCGAGAGGAACGACTTCGAGGAACTGTCGTCGCGGTACACGAAACTGAAAGATCAATGAAGATGATGGACGAAACCGGAGGTAAAAAAAAGAAAAAAAAGGGAAAGAAGAACCGTGAGTCGGAGAGGAACCGTCTAATTTTCCGCACGCGAGTGATCCGACGGCACTCGAGAGAGCTCGAAGCAACTCGTTTCCTTCGCCGAGAGACGTTCCACGACGCGTTACAACACCCCCTCGCCCCTCTCTAATAATTACTCCGTGAGAAATAATACATCTCGAAAAGGGAATTATTCGCCAGTCGGATCAATCAAGCGACAAAAGAAAAAACGTCCGGGGATCGTCGATTCTCGTTAGAAGTCAGAGCGGAAGTGTTAATTTATTAACGATTCGTGGACGATAAGCATCCGGTGGTCGGGAATTAAACTGTTAAACAGCGTATAATAACTTCGTGCGTTCGACTTGCCATCGAATATTATCATAATTAATTACACGTGGCCGGGCCGGCGCGGTATATAATTAGCAGTATATAATCGCAAGTCTGCCGATCGATCGCCGATCGTTATCTCATTTGCAGTTTTGCAGAGCGCGTTAAACGACAGAAAGAGAGAGAAAGAGAGAGTAGAAGGGAAAGAAAAACGAACAAAGGAGAAAGAAAGGAAAAATCCGCGAGAGAAGGAAAACAAAGGTTACGTTGGTCGAAACGAGAAAAACGAAGAGTACTGGGAACAGTTCGTTAAAGGGGAGAGAGATATGTCGCTTGGCGAATAACCGATTGAACAACGAGGATAGGGAAACGCAAAGGTGAAGATAGACGGAACGAAGGGAAACGAGGAGGAGACCTAGGCAAGAAACAAAAGAGGAACGCAAGCACGTACGGGACATTGCCGGTATGAAATCAATATGGAGAGCGTATTGAAGAAAATTATTGTTATCAAGGTTGCGCTGGGCCATCCAGTGTGAAACGTCATTTTCAGGTTCAGGCTGGCCCCGGATCGGTTCACTGCGCCGGCGCGATAGAGATTGCTCGAGCATAGAATCTAATTATGTGATAAACATTGTTGCGCGGCACACCTGCTCGTAAATAACATAGAATCAAACACCTATCACGTTACACGCCGGTAATACACGAGAGCCTCTCTCGGGAGAGAAACAGGTCCCTGGATCCTGGGGAACCGCAATCGGCTATCTTCGATACGACGTAGGCACTCGGTTCCTGCGCGTGTTCCTTGCCAGGATTAATTATATTCTCCCCTATCGGACATAAATTAACACGAAAAGAAGGGGGCACGGTATACCGAGTAATTATGCTTTTCAGACACGGCGTAACGCGACCAACAGCTGCGGTTTTCATTTGCAGCTCGCGTGCAAATTGACGAAATCGTACGAGGGAAGAGAAAGATTGTCATATTGTTATAATCACTCACATGTTTTCTATACGTTTGCCTGTGCCCGTAAGCTTTGGTTTTCTGTACGTATTAATTGGGACGAAAATTCATTCCAAGTGACTCTGAGTGTATAAGTATCGGGATTTGAGAGTAATAGTAGACGGATAGAGAAATATTCGTTTCGTTATAAAAATTTGAAATACAATCGAATTGCACCGAAGCATAAAATTTCTATTAGAAATATCAAGATAGAAGAGATAGGAGAAATAAGGTACACAATCTTTCATTTTAATATTTTACGAAGAATCATTGAGATCTCCAAAAATGTGTCGACTAGTTTAGATCTCTAAAATTTCCTTCTACCTGTTCGTCGATCGAGATATATTTTTCTCTGTATTATCTGACACGTACAAAATAGATTTCCTCCATTCATTTTTGAAATAAATAGAACAGAAAGAAACGTAGGGATAAATTGGAGATCGTTCGTCTCCTAGATAAGAACGACGTTCGGTGAATAATAACGACGAAATCGATCGATCTTTCGTGCTCGATAACTTCTATGAAACGAACTAACGCTATTAACGTTATATAAGGTGGGCATTATCTGGAGCACTCTACGATTTCACTTCAAAAATGGATTTTTCGTCGTATCGCGTTGCTCATCGAAAATAACCGCACGATCACGCGTTTACGTGGAATATTTATTCAAACAAGCCTTAGAGACCTTATCGACAGATACGATATCGGCCAACTTTTTCTCACCGGCGCATCGACTACGCCGTTTGTTTGCCGTTGCATTTTTGAATATTAGTGCAATTATGTAGACACGCACATACCGATCGCTTCGACGAATCCGCCGAGATATCGAAACACGCTCGCGCAAAAAAGGAAACGATAATTACCCGCGGATAATATAACCATAATATACTCGCTCGTCGTTATCGATAATACGAAATCAGAGATTACTGTCCGTCTTTTTATTCATTTTTCTTCCAGATCGCTCTAGAGATTACCGGAATACTGATTACTCAACTGTACGACCTTTGGCCATTGAATTAGGATTAGTCATTTATCAATTTTCGATAATATTTCGAGAGTTAATAAAATTTAACAGATGGTTTAACGGACAATTAGCAACTTATATCTAGGGTAACTTATATCTTCCTATTATGAGGTGAAATTGCCATTTTAATCTGACCGCTTTCCGCGTTTATGAGGTCAAAGAATGTAAACTGAAATGCTTGAAGATTTATCAACGGATTATTTGTGGGGGATAAGTCATATAGAAAAGCAAAGAAAAAATACCTACAATTGTAGAATTGATCGTGGAAAATGCAATTTTTTATTTATATAATCGTTGAATTAGAACCTCAATTTTCATCTTACAAGTTATTAATCAAATTGAAGGATTTATTAATACGTGTCATTATCTGTTAAAGCACATACACACATAAATACTACGTAAGTATCAAATACACGTATTACTATACGTATACATGTATCTTAATAATTTGTGTCTCTAGGTGGTTCTATTTCAACGACCAAGAGTTGTATTGACAAAGTTCTCAGTAACTCGCAACGGTGATATCGTACTTGTCCTAAATTTTAATTTAAATTAATACGAGTTGCTGATTTTTGCATAACACGAAGGCGATCGTTTCTGCTATCCCCCTTTGCCTTCTATTTTTCTTCTATTTCCACGTTTCAACGTGTCACGAACGCGCGAGTCTTATCAAGCTATTCCATAGCGCTGTTTACATTGCATTTTATTGAAACTAATAAAGATCCGGCTGTTTAGAATCAGATAATGCTCGCCTCGGCTTGTATCATTTTAATTACGATCATTCGTTGTTTTCGCGGTATATCGCGGGGCTCACGACGCCGACGCATTACGCCACGATAATAAACACGAAAGATAACTCGACGTACAGCCGCGTGTAAGTACAATAATATTTAGTTTTTATGGAATAATCAGCGGGTTTATCGGCGGTAGATCAAGCGGACGATACACGAGCATTTTTTCAATCTTACCCTCTGTCTCGTTCTCGAACTCTGGCGATCTCGTCTACACTTTATCAGCGGATGCGCATCGAAATCGAGGTGACAAGTTTTTTTTCATGCTAGTTTTATCTGTTGATTGGTTCGTCGCTGTCCACGTGCCCGCTACCTCGATACACGTGTCATCGAGGCTGAATTAAAGCTGTGTTTAGATGATTCGCGACGCGTGTCGCGTGGTCGAGGATTAAATGCGTTAAACTCATCGAGTACCTTGACACGAGTGCCGAAAATATTTTCGTGGCTCTTGCGAATTCGACCGAGCACGAAATCACAATGCTTAGCCACGACTCGAGAAGTCACCGCTCGAGATCCACTTTCGTATCGTGAGTCATGCGGCTAATAAAGCGCAAATTATTGACACAATTTAATCAACTCGGTTTTTCTTTCGATAAACGCGATTACAATAACCGAATGACCACTATTTCCTTTCCTCTAAATCGCGATGATTATCATTCCGGTTATTACAATGATAACGATACGTCACGTATATATATATATATATATATATACTTTTCGATGGAAAATACATTCTCGGCTCGCGTGATTCCAACGTCAAAAACTGCAGGAGAGGAACGGTGAGCCGCGCGAATTTCAATTACGTGCGCGCGTACGTTGCTTCGACTGAAACTCGACACGAATTTATCCGTGGTGAATTGCCTTATCGCGAAGTGAAATCGTCGGCAGATTGCACGCGCGCCGTGCATACGACCAGCGAACAACGAAAGGAACATCTTGTAAAAGGGAATTCATCTTCCCATTGACAAATCGTGCCGCCACAATTGACGAACCTGCCGTTCGTTTTGCGTATGAAGAAACGCAACGAGGACGCCGGGTTTTTTTTTCAGGTAAACACCGATTCTCGCGATCTACGCGCCTGCTCGTTCCTACAATGGAACGAGCAGCGCACAATGCGCTCGACCATTCGACGGGGGCGAGGGCAACAAAGGCCGGTGCCAAGGTTGCTGCGGGGGTGGCGGCGTCGAATGCAAGCAGGGGGAGGCTCCGTTGACAGCTGACGGATCGAAACGCTCGCCCACGTTTTCCCCCAAAATTCACCGTGATCGTTTCATGTTTCGTTCGCGGGACAAATAGCGGCTGGCATGACGCATACGTTCGTTTGTCTCGGAAATCTCCGGTTTCGTCGCTGTACCAACTCTTTGGGAAATCGACAGAGACAGGAGGCACCCGCTTGATCCGAACATTTTCGTCTGGAGCATGAGAGAAGAGCGCGTTCGAAGATATTCAACGCCAGAGCAAGATTAATCTGTCGCGTACGTTCGAATGTTACATTTGTAGCATGTATTCGATTCGAAGTTCAATGGTAAAGTTGGCAGTGTCTCGCGTGTAATCGAATATGTCGCGTATTCGTTATTGTATTTAAAGTGATTTGATAAAAATAACCATGTTCCTATACCAGTAAAAGATAATATTAATTTTGTCCACGACACGTGTATGATTTTAATTAAATGGCGTAAGAATGTCGATGCCTGGTGATTCTAATGCCGACTGTTAACTGCAGTGTATTTAATAAATCTCGATAAAAAAATTCGAATCCAATCTTGTAACTTATAATTTTAATACTCGATTTAATCGAAGATTATTGGGACACTTGGCGTCGCGTTTCATTTCATACAACATTTATAACATTTACACGACAGCCCGAAGTTACTCTACAGAACCAGTCAGGGACTAAAAATTCCAACTTTTCCTCGTTAGAAAATGCTCGTTATTTATAGCTTCTAGTAATTTAGAACGATTCGGGATTGAGCTCGATCTGTTATCTAGCTTGTCAAACAATGAAATCACCTAAGAGGAAACAATCAAATGTAGATCATACTCCGAGAACCGACGAATGCAGAATTCCAAGATTCAAATGAGTAACCGGTTGCGCAAGCGGATGAAAAATCCGTACCGCCGAATTTATTGCCCGATCTTGATTCACACGCGACATTATAATCCGTTGCGTCACTCTGACTTATCGTTATACACGCGTTCCTTCGTCACCGTAATGTCACGTTTTCGGCGAAAACGAAGCGATACAGCGCTCGACATGAGCAGGAAGAGAATTTGCATGTACGTGTCATAGACTCACCGTTTTCGGTGCCTCGAAGGGGACCGGAAGGACTCCCGCCAGTGGAAACCCCCTCATCCTCGCTGCTGCTGCTGCTACCATCACTAGGACTGTAACTTCTTCTGCTGCCGGCTCCTCTGACGATCTTCTGCCCGTTACCGGCCGTACCGTTGTTATTGTCGTGCATTCTACTCTGCAGTCTCTCGTGTATAGTCCGTACGTGAGAGTGCAGCCTCTGTTGCTGAAGGGAACCGACCGAAAAGTCCAACGGTTGATCGATCTCCGATTGAATTTGCGACTGTCTCTGTACTTGTCCGCATACCGTGCCAGTGACCAAACTCTGCGGTTGAACAACCTGCTGCCCGAGTGGCGATATCTGCTGCTGTTGCTGTTGCTGTTGCTCCTGATGGACGCTACTCGGCGGACTCCACCACTGGTGTCCGCCTTGAATCGATCTCCAAGCCTCGATGGTGTTGTTGTTCGTTGGGCTAGTTTGTTTCTGTTTCTGTTGCTGCATCTGCATCTGCTGTTGAGACTGCTGCTGCTGTTGCTGCTGCTGCTGCTGCTGCTGCTGCTGCTGCTGCTGTTGAACCATTGCAACCTCCACCAAGTTGTTGTTCTCCAGCAGATGCATGCTGGGGGTCTGCGTCATCGACGATGGCAGAACGAAAGGTGAAACGACCACCGAGGGCGGGCTCGGCTCCTGACGCTGCCGATGGCTGGAATGATGATGTTGATGTCTGTGCTGTTGATGTTGAACCGTTTGATGCTGCTGCTGTTGGTGTTGATGTTGTTGTTGCTGTTGCGAACTAGATGGTACGACAACCGGAGGCGGAATTTGCCGGACGGTACGCGCGGCCTCGGCGACCCACCGGCGCACCGCCTCGCTGTCGAGGCCCGCCAGCCCTGCTGACTTTGTTTTCGACTGTCCTCCGGGCGATGATAAACCCTTATCGGGTATCAGGCCGGGTAGCGCGAGGACCCCGGTGCCCGCCACCGCGACCCTGGGTCCCGAAACGCCCCCGTAAGCAGCCAACGCCGCGAGATCCAACGTGGTCAGCTGCGTGGACCCCTTTTGTCGGACAAGCCTGGTTACTCTTCTCCTTGTTCGCACCTATTAGACCTCCTTTTTTGTCGTTCTATCGATCTTGTTGGTCACTGGTGGTATCGCGTTACACTTGCATCACCCGGAGACTAAGTAGGTAAGGTAGAATGTGTCTTTACTCGTTCGACGTTAACGTCATCAGACTTTACTCCCAAACTAGAAAAACAACCTTGCGGATGTTTATTATCCTTCGGTATCACAGTATATTCCTAAGCGAAAACACAACACTGGCAAACGTGCACAGACTCGCACTCCAGTCCCGGCTCTGCGGTCACACGTTACACGGATCCGTCAATCGCGTTCATTGCGCGAACACTTGGACGATGGATATAGTTATTAAACTGAACAGCGTGACGAGCGCGTATCGTCGTTGACTATCGCATAGTTCCTGGCTCCGTTTCCCGTGCGATTCACCTGTCATCGGATCAAACACCTCGCGTCGACTATATCTAATTGCCGCCAGCACCAACTGTCAGCCGTTCCACGAACGATCGGTCCGCCCGTTTCTCACCGACGACCAGCAGCCTGCGGATATTCAAAAATCTCCCTATTGTCCCTCTGACGTGTCATTGACACAGCGTCACCCATCGGTGAACTCGCGAACAGTCTCGGTGCTACTCTCTCGAACGTGAACGTAACATACTCGATCGGCGAAAATCTCTCGGATCCCGGACTCGGAAACTGTCACAACTATCACTGTCTCACTTTCCACGCGGAATATTCGAACGAGTATCTCCCGCGGTTCCGCGTTCCGCGCGTTTCGTCATAGGTTTCGTAGGGACCGCGCGACTCGAACCACTCCTCTCGTATGTCGTTTGACGATGATTTCGCGGTGCGGAGTCGTTGGCGAAAGCAAGAGGTATCGTTATCGCAGGCACACGAGCATCCGCGACGAGCTACGACGGTGGTAGCTACGGCTGCGGCGGCTGGTACGGCGGTCAGATGCTGTCGCGTGCATGTGTGCAGCTACACTAGAGGGCCCACGTACGCCCGGTCGGCCGCCTACCGGCCACGGGGAACGCGAACGCGTACGCGGACCGTCGTGCGCGAAGTGGGGGAGTCGTTGAAAGAGGGAGAGAGACGGCACGGTGGTAACCGACGGTTGGAAACGCCGGATGCACGACGAAGAGGCTCGGACCGAAGCGAAAACCAGCGGGCAAACGCCTGGACGCCGGCGCTGGTGGGGAAGCGAAAAGCGCCGGTGGGGAATGATGCTCCAATCGCGGCGGAACGCGGATCACGCGCGGCTCCGCCCGGCGAGGAAAGGCGAGTTCTCTGGTCGCGGGCGCGAACGCGCCTTTTTACCTCGCGTGTACCGGCTACTATACCGCTGCAACCGAACCACGGCCAGAGGGAGAGAAGGTGAGCGGATTTGCATATGCGAGAAAAGCGACCAATCGCGGCGCTCGTTGCCCCCTCTGTCCCGATATCGCGAGTCACCCGATTAGGGCATTCGAATAAATCCACCGCGAACAACTGACGTCGATGTCCTTACCACGTCTCGTTCCCGTGAACATCGCCACTATGCACTTATTGTTAGGTTAGAACGGAGCGCGCCTTTCCGTGCCGCGCGATTAATTCAAATTGACGTCACACAGGTGGCGTTTTTCGACACTGGCGGATTAGTTGCGCGCGCATCTCGCGCGCCACGAAATTATGAAAATGACTCCCCCACCCTCTAGTTTCCGTTTACCGAGGCTTTGTAACGGTCGTTAGACAAAGTTGTCCGCGTTGAGTGTCTTCTTTTACGGTGTAGAGCGAGATATATGTGTTTAGGCGAGATAGAAACGTGGAGAACGGCGAACTCCGAAAAGACGGTAGTTGGTGAGGCAACCGCAAAATGTCTCTATTAAGTTATCCGTTGTATTCGTTCGCGATAGTCTTGAATGATGCAACGGTCGTTTGGCGGGAAACGGTGTCATGGCGTCGGTTACAGAACGCGCGGTATTTCGGAATTTTCGATAAAAGACGTTTCGCAGGACCCAATGTGGCGAACGAGTTAGCAGCCGGTGAGTACCTATAAATTGTACGAACAATAACATTATCGTGTGTCGAATATATTTGCATTGGAAAATGTCGCCAAGCAATCATTAACGCACGAGAATTAACAACATCGCCAGCAGCGACAACGTTCAGATACCTGTCGAATCGAACGTCTTCGAATTTCGAGTTCCATTAAACTTCAAACACCCTCTCGTTCTTCAATTTTTGCGAAATTAACGTCGCGATTTAGAAATACGGTCCACGGTCTATCTCAGACGCCATTCTTCTCCGTATCATCCCCCCGATTCTATCGCAACCCCGCGGGAGTATAAAAATATTCAGGAGCCCTATCCAGATCCGCCATTCCTCCGAGGTCGAAATCTCACCTATCATATTTCCATGCACACACGTCCGAGTCCACCACTCCCCGGCATTTGAATGCGGCATGCGCAGTGCCGATGGAAAAAAAAAAAAGAAAAAATAAGTCGCTTTAAACTGGGCCTTTATTGGTCGTAGCAGCCGCGGCGGTATCCCCGCCCTCGCGCCGCGTTTTTCCCTCGGGTGCACAAGCATCCCTGCCATTCTTCCTCTTTTTATCGCGCTATCATATTTCCATACAGCCACCGGCCACCACCACCGGTCGCCACCTCCACTCGATACCCGGCAGCTCGCCCAGATTTGAATCCGGCATGCGCAGTTCCGCGCGCAAAAAGGGCGCTTTAAAGAGGTTCTTATTGGCCATGGGAACGCCAGCCCCACTCCTTATCGCGTGTACCGGCTACCTAACCTTGCGAACGCGGCACCCTTCTCTCTTATCGCGGCGTCTCCTCTCCCCATCCCGCCCCCGCGTCGAGCCTCACCCCGATGCACCCTCTTCCTCGCGTACGTTCCATTTTTTCGCGTTCTCTCCGCCGTCTTCCCCTTCGGCCACCCCACCCAACCGTTCCACGACTCCCACGTCTTCGACTAGGAACGAGCATCCCCTTGCATCCCCTTTCTTCTCCGCCACTGCCGCGTGCACACCTCCACCGACCCCCGCGTACACACACACACACACGCGCGCGCAGTGGGAAAGTGCGACGAGGATAAATAGCGTCGAAGGACGAAGATGAAAGGGAGGCATACCGAGAGGGCGAGGGTGGTGGCACGAGGGGGTCGAGACGGAGAGCGAGCCGGTATTGATTTTAATGACGCCCCTACCTACGCGAATTCACGAAAGAGGCGCGAATAATATCTACGCGCTCTGATTCCGGGAGTCGAGACTCTAGCGAAACTTTATGGGAACGTTTCTCCGATTGTGAGTGTCGTATGCATCGTGAATTCGAATGCCTCTCTTTTTTTTCTGTTCCACCTTTCTTCTTTTTTTCTTCTTTTTTTTCTTTTTGCTCCTTGTTATGCACGATAGTTGGGGAATGATACGATTAGCAAGCGAGGTACCTGCTATAACGCGATTCTCCTTCGGTCGAATAAAGGGTTCGTGATAAAAAGAGAGGACGATCATATTTATGTATGACACGCGTGCCAGAGGATAAAGGCACTTGCCGAAAATCGAGGTGACTCGAGTGCCACTACACGGAAGGGTGTTCAAATACCCATGCCCGGGTACCCTAATCTGAATAAGTCGAACCCTTTTCCCCCGAGCGCGAACCCTCCTTTTTTATTCATCGCGTGCAGGTATTTGCATGACCGGGGATCGCAGGTGCCGTTCCCCTCCACGTTTCTCATTCACGTTGAATGAAACGAACCTGCGAGGGCAAAGGGGTAACCGGCGTGTGTGTACGTTATATGGAAATGGATTCGTGATGGTGCACCATTTGCCCGTCAAGGCCGGTGATAGATCCTTAACGCTGTCTCGTCATGTGTTGACTCAGTGAAAAGGTGCACCTGAGTGTGAACTCCTGGTTGCACAGGTGAAATTATGCCCGTAGGGTTTAATCGCACGAGCTTCTGCGTTCGTGAAATTATGCGCTCGCGACGTTTCCACGTTGAAACCTGTTCCTTTGAGAGAGTAACTTTCGCGAAAGTGTCCGACAATTCGTGACGATCGTGACGATCGTCATTCCATCTTGTCGTTCTACGGTCGATTGGTGCGATTTTTTTGAAGGCACCCGGTAGAGGCGAGCGGCGAGAGTCGGTGCCTCCTGACCCCATGACCCTCTCACAAACCCGACGACCTGTCTATACGGTGTATACGTGAATTGCAGGCTACCATTCGGCCACCTGCGGCTTCTGACATCTCAAGCAGCATCGGTAGTGACCGGACGAACACCTCTCTTTGCACGCGCGAACACATTCTTTGACAAAGGTGCATTATCCCTCGCCCTTGGCTTTCCTGAAAACCTGTTTGCAGCCGCCACGTCGCGACGCCTTTGTATCCCCCACGCAACAAGTCACAACGTCGTCAAAATCGTAAAGGACGAGCCAATCTTTGCCACGTTAATTGCTTCCCACGTCTACGCGAGAATATTTTACGCGTTTCTCTAGCTGTATACCAACTCTGTTTAAAGTTCATTCCGCTGCACCTACATTTGCATCGCGAATTAAATTACACGGTGAAGCAGGTCTGTATCACGAAGTTTAGTATCACTGACAAATTATAACGAATTATCAGAGTACAAAAGGTAATGTCATTTACCGATATACTCTTGCAACCAAAAATTCTTGATCAATCGTTATCCGCGGAACATTCTGTTTCGTGGATGCAAACGGGTTAAAATGAATTGCTGAGACCGTTGAAACCCTCGTGTTACACAGAATTCCGAACGATTTTCCATCGAGTCTTCGACCTACATTTCCCAACTGTAACATTCGTTAATCAATTCCTCTGTTGGAGGGTGACGAAGGAAATTTCGGTGAATGGTGAAATTCGAACGGAATACTGCGATTCCAATCGAAGATCGTCGTTAACCGTTACACGTTGGGTTTTTTTTTTCGTAAAATGGAGAAGCAAGAAACGCGAGATTCTTCTGACGTGCCCCCCAGCGAAAATCGTTTCGCCCCCCCGAAGAGATGCTTTTTTTTCGACGATCGACGATTTGCCACCCTCCAGCAATAATAAAGACCGCCCATTACGCGGGAAATTAGAGGTTTTGATTCGGTGTTGTATGCGTGCGAGCAGCGGGGCGAACGTTTATTTCTATCCGGGAAAGTTTTAACTACCATTCGTCGGAGATTTCGAGGAGCCAGGTGCTCCAAAACACCATTTCCCTTTGATGATTTGTTGGGACGCGGAAACTGGGCCAATCTCGATAGGATTTCTCGCCAACTTATAAATCAAATCTCTCTTTAGAGAACCCAGGAATCTCGGCGATTCACGATGTATGTACGTTACAGAAAAAGAAAAAAAAAAAGAAAACAAAACAGCTCCTTTCCGTGGTCCTTGCACGAGGTGTGAAAATATTTTTTTCCTTTTTAATTCAACTAGTGCGCTTACAACAACAAGTACGCGTATCTAAATTTTTTCTCTTGCGTTTTATATATTTTTTGTTTATATTTCCTAGATGACTTGAAGAGCAATTCAGCTTGATCGAGTTCAGTCCTTCTCTATATTTGGTAACATTTTTTTCATCGATTCCACTGCTTTCATTGTTCATTCCTTTCTTTCGTTTTTTCTTTCTCTCATCCACTTGCGGAAACTCGAGACGCATCCATCGGCAATTGTTCTGCCCGCTTTTTCGCGCGGAGAAGTTCGTAAGAGGCCGAACTTTACTGGCCCTCTCGCCGAAAACGAAGCTCGTTCTATTCTCTGTCTCTTTCTCGTCCCTCTCTTGCCCTTTCTAATTCAGGTTGAACGGTTGTTCGAACGACGTTCAAAGTATCGGTAATTTTACAAAAAAGAAGAAGAGAAAAAAAGAAGAAGAAGACGTAGAAAAAAATCAAATAAACTGTAAAATAGACGGTACTTGATCGTCCAGGACCATGTTCAAGTTTCCCAGTTTCCGTTTTACTATCCACCGGTACTCCTTCATTTACGATTTACCAAAATCTTCGTTTCACGCTCGTCCTCGAAAATGGACCTAGGTACGATGCGATCGATGCGTTACGACTCTACTAATTGTTTTACGGTACGCTGTTCCATTCACGAAGAGAAACCCTGCAACTTTTTTTTCCGTCTTTTTACGACGGGTGTATTCTTCCGCTCTGGGGTTCCGAAACACCATAGCCTGTGGACCGTTCTTGCAGTCGTCTGTAATAGTTCGAAGCATTGTTCGACTAAAAAAAAATCATTTGAAACTATTGGCCAGACGTGCAGAATGGATCTTGTAAAGAAACTGGTCCCTGGAATTCTTGACTGTCGACAGGGTGATATACTCGGGAACAATTAAGACAATTGGTTACGCAAATCCATCGTTCAAACCCGCGTGCGTATGATTTGGAAGTCGATTTCGCTCGGAATCTACCTACCTACCGCGCGCGAGTCAAAGAAAATTCAAAGGGCGTTTTCTTCTTCGAAAAGCGATTAATTCGTTCGGGGCGCCGGGGGCGTGAAATCGAAAGCTCGATTCCGGGCACCGGATTTTCGGCCCGCGGGGATAATAATGAGGTTTCGGTTTTTCGAAACGACGCGAACCGGTCGCTCGTGGATCAAAGAGAGCCGACCCGCAGCCTTCCCCTATCGTCTTTCGCAATTTCAAGGCCCTTCCCCGGACACTTCCAGCGTCGACTTCCATTTTCCGGACGGTTCCCTTCTCACACTATTCCGACCACCCTTTTACGACTGGAAAGGAACGCTTCTCTTTTACCATACCGACGCTCGGGGACGATAAGCAAACTCGTTTCCACGATTGCGAAATACCTGGTTTTGATCTGCCTTTAGTAGCGTTGCTTTGTTAAATATTCTCTCCGAGGTCTTCCAAGTAGACGGACAAATTGGTTAGGGGTTGCAGAATATTTAGCAGATGAACGTAATAGTATATATACGTCCTTCTCGTGTTACAGAAAATTTTATGTATTAAAATTATTGAGAGAGATCATTTTATATCAAACAGAAATTTAAAACGATTAATTTCTCCTCTAATAGAATTCAGTAAGTCCCCTTTACGTAAAACGATTCGAGAGAAAGAGAGATCTTTTTACTAATTCCTTAGAAAGAAGCATGAAGTAATAATTAATTTCTTCGTTTGCAGAATTTACAAAATTCTCTTTACATAGAAATATGATGGAAAGAGGTCTTTCCGTGTCAGAGGCAAACTTAAAATAATTGATTCCTTCTTTCATAAAATTTTTCTTACATCGCGATCGTTTCATATCGAAGAGATGACGTAAGATGATCCTTTGCGATTCATATTGAATACTATGAATACGCATAAACAAATTGGACGCGGTATCGTTGCAAGTTGGCAACGATTCTCTGGGTCGTTGTTAAGGCAGCTCGGTTTCGCGGAAGTTTTGAATTAAAAGAAACGGAACTCTCAATTCTCAACGGAGTCGGCCGGTCGTGCACTCGCGATATCGTAGCACGCGTGACAAAGCGCGAGCGAGCTTGGTAATTTTCCTGGCATTACGCATGTGAGTGAGCATAACGTGTGATTATAAAATAAGCGGTTCCTTTTGTGGTAATTAGCGGATCGAGAACAGCCACCAATGAATTCGGAAGAACGACATTATTATGCCCGCACCTCCCTTTTACTGGATACTCCGAAGTGTTCGCATAATTGACGAAATTTTTCAAAGTATCAAGAACAATTTAAAGAACTGTTCTTCAACATTTTTTATTGTTTTCTGAAATTTAACGCAACGCAAAATACATCTCTCGAAAGATTCCATTTACATTTCTTTTTACCAATAATTTCTTCAACAATCTGATTTTCATTAGTGTTTATGAAACAATTGATTTATTAAAAAATCTTTCCTAAAATATAAAATAAATAAGACGCAACGCACACTTTGAAATTTCATCCGCATCTTTCGTTTTGAAATTGTTATTTTAATATTTGTATAATTTTGTCACTCTCTGATTGTGCAATGCCCACTTGAAACGTTTAATGAGACTCAGAACTTTCTCTCTTTAATTTCTCATTGTTCTGAAACGTATATATTAGCGACCCAAGTCCCCTTATCCCCCGAAAACGTCAATGAAACATTTCATCCTCTGCGTTCTCTCAACGGGCTTTATTCTCGCTCTTCTTTCATCAATTGTACGAAACGATTCAAAAGGCCCGAGTAACGTAGTATCTCACGTCAATCTTGATCGCTCTGCACTACTTAGGGCCCGGGATTAGGCAATAAAAAGTGGGCGCATTCTTAGCGTTCGCGATATTTCGCGGGCACGAGCCACGACCTCTGGTCTCGTTGACGTTGCCGCTCGCGATTTGCCAATTGTCTAACGCGAGCTCCCACCATCGCTCACGCGGCATTCCATCCATGAGCCCGCGTTTCCAACCGGCAGCGCTCTGGTCCCTCTTTTTCTTCAAACGCTCGCCCCTTTTATTCCGCGGAATATTCACCGGATTAAGGTAATTGCCAACTCGCTAGCGCGGCGTAAGCGCCGTTCAGCGCGCATTCCGCGTGGGCCGCTTGCATACACGCGTGCAACTCGCGTCCGTGCAGGCGTGAGACCGATTCACGTCGTTACGTAACTGTCCGTAACTGTTTGCTTGCCGTGGCGAACGACGGCGGGGACACGCGAAGCTCGCAGCCTCGAAATTTGGTGGAAAAATTCAGCTGTGGCCTGAATTTGCTCGTTAAAATTTATGTTTCGCGAGACTTTTGTAAAGTTTCGTGGCCTTGAACAGTTCCTTAACTGGGAGATTAGCAAACGATGCAAGAAATTTTCAGTCATTACTTCAAACGGATTGAGCTTAATTTTTTTCCAAATACGAACGTGACGAAGCTTACTTTTGCATGACATAATCATGTCTAAGAGATTGTGTAATATAGATAGAACAAAGTGTTTCATACAGTCGATTGCATCGTTGAAATTTATACATTTGCCACGCGATGGAAAGAAATTCTGCCGTACCGCTGTACCAAGGCGAAAAGTGAACTTATTGACACGTAAGACGGCTGCACTTGTTTAAACACCGGCCTTGAGCCGCGAATCGTCACCGGAGTGACACGCAGTTCCCGACGAACGAACGTTTTCGCGTGAGCAGCTTTGAAATCGCGAAATAAAAACGTATTCTTGGATTCGTCGCTGTAATATTTCCTTCGTAGCGTCTCGGCAAACTTGTCGTCAGACAAATTGTCAGAAAAAGGAAACTTCGACGAGACCAAATCTTAGAAGCACCCAGCAGAAAGACTTGATCCAGATTTTGTTAAATTTATCGTATTACGTGTCAATTGACAAACAATTTAAAAGCGTCAGCATATGACAAAATATTAAATTCGTTCGTAGGTAGAAATAATTTCACGGAATTTTCTTTCGTTCTCTGAACGTTCTGTTTGCGAGCTCTGCTGCTCTACTTTGTCAGCACGACGAGCTCTATTAGTCATCCTAGGTTTAAACGTTGCTTGAAAACGAACGCTCCAAAATCTGTGGGACACGTCGCGTGTAACATTGGCATTTGGCAGCGGGATATACTGTTTCGTTGGTGGTAATGGAGGCAGTATGGCAGCGTAAGCGCCAGCAGTGGTAGCGGCTCATGGGGTCGAGGTCTAAGCCGGCGGTGTTGGGTTTCACAGCGATATCAAGCGTAATATAGCACGCGCCTCAATTCAATCCAGCTGCCAGCCACTGTCACACGTAACGAGTTGCACTTTAACGACCGGAAGGATTAATTCCTCCGGACGAAACTTGCCCCGCCACGTTTCAGAATCAGGTGTCCCGTACAGTCGGCCATAGTCCAAGTCCTTGATCGAGCGTCAAAAGTCGCAGTTCTTCGATCTAATTTTCTTCGATCGTACCCTCGAAGCTTAGGGAAAGTCGGGAATGTCGAAAAGTCCCAAGGAATAATTGAAATTTAAAAATTGGAAAATTAAATAATACTTTCTACAATACAAAGAATCTACAAGTTGTTAATACACTAGCAATTGCACTATAAAGTAGACGTGCGATTTAAAAATTATACAATTGTCTATCAGTAAATATCGGAGCGTGACATTGCACGATCAATTCAACAACGTGTCTCTCTCTCTCTCGCCGACTGGCCAAGTTTTTAAACAATCCCTGAGGAGAGTCTTCCAACAATCATGGAAAACTTGATACGAAATGTAGCTCGTAACTCGTCGTAAGAGTTCCCAAAGCGCGCTCTACCTCTCCACCGACAAAGTAGAGGTAATTAAGCGGGCAACCTCGCGCGCGTTTCTTATTCGTCATGGTAACAAGGTTCGTGGAAGAGATGCTAAGTGGCCACGACGTAGAGAAACAAGAAAGAAAGAAAGAAAGAAAGAAAGAAGAAGAAGAAGAAGAAGAAACAGAAGAAATGATCCCTGCCACGAAGTCCATTGCGTGCATATAAGAGACGAGCGAAAGGGGCTGGCGAAGGGGGAGGAAGAGAGCCGTGCGAGAATACGAGAGGGAAGATTCGTTGTTGTCGGTTGTCGGTGGCACGATAATACTCGCCGACCGCGGTGGAATCGCATGGTTGCGTTACGCAGTTGCGTCGCGTGAGTGTGTACGCACTGGTGGGCGGTAAACATCAAAGACACATTGGCTAGTTGAGCCACTTAACGTCCTCGAGTTTTCACATTAGCGAGGCAAAAGACCGAAAGGCTGATAGTCAGCGGCCACGGACGGAGGAGGAGGCACGAGGTGGGGTAAGACGTTCGAGAAACCGCGATACGTTCGCGAAAGTTTGTATGATAATGACGCGTGCAGCTCTGCATAACGGAGAGCGGAGTAGGGAAGGGTTCGAAGGTTGAAGGTTGCCTTTCCCGTAGCGTTGGTCTCGTTACGGTTCTGTGAGAGAGCAGAGCTGTTAAATCGAGCGTTTAAATCGTTTCAAATATACGTCGTACGACGGAAAAATTCGAGCCATTTTTAAATATAGTTCAACAGCTCTCGGAACTGTCCCGGAGATGTCTGTATGATCTTGGAACTTTTGAAACTTTTGAAAGTCTCGATAATCTTGCAACTTCTAGCCTCGAAAATATTGACAGTCTTTGGAACTTTTGGAAATCTCGTCAAGTCTTGATAATCTTGGAAGTCTTGAAGGTCCTGCGAGTTTTGATAGGGTTCGTTGAAAGCGTTGGAACTTTTGAATCGAACTGCATAATGCCTGTTCACGTGAGCCGCCAAGTAAACGAATTTTCGATATCTCGAACTCTCATGATTTTCTCTGATATTCTCCACCAGAATAATGCACCGTAACATTCAAAGTAGCTGGCAAAGTATTGACAGGCTTCGAAGGTTCATCAAGGATCTTCGAGGATTTTCGACACTTCGCTGCCATCAAATAGTATTTGGTCGGAATTTTACGGTGTCTAGAAGGGGATGAGTGAGAGCATCGCGCGAGAAAGAGCAACTTCATTGAATTATTCCGCTGAGAATAAGTTGAGATGCGTGTCTCGATGCCTCGATGGCCGGAGAAGGCAGTTCCTCGAGGATGATTTCGTAGGGTGTTGCGATTTCCACGAAACGAGATCCGCGTCGAAAAGGAACGCAGCGATTACGGATGACCGCAGCGAGTCTCGCGTGTCGCGCGCGCATTAAGACCGGGATGCAAGCAGTCGTTGTCAAGATACGACCGATTCACCGCGATCGCGAACGTGATCCGAGTGAAATAGGAATCGCGTTTCCAGCGAGCTCGACAGGGTGGTTCCGAAATTATAGCAAGTCGATGCAAACACCGAGGGGACCGAGGAGAAAAGACGGGGCGGTTATCGATGTTTATACGACGGCCGTTGATATAATAATATTGACCGACAAAGTGAAAAGGAATCTCTGCGTCTTCGAACTTCTTGTCTCTCTTCTGCATAAATATATCGATATTTGCATTTCTTTTTTTTTTTAATAAAAAAAGAAAACGATATCGTGACTGTTTGCAAAAGCGAAGCTTCGTCGATGTAAACTCGGGAGACGATGTTTATGACAAATATAATAAATTTTCGCAGTAAGTCATAGAATACGTAAATATTACATATTCTATAAATGTATTCATCTTTAACAATATTTAAGTTCACTTTCACTAACATAAATTGCTAAAAAATTTCCTTTTATGGATCCAGTATTTGTCACAAGATTGTTAATTAAACGGACTATAGCGCGAGGGTTAACGATACCGAACGATAAAATGAAACGAAATCCAAATCTTTGGATAAATACGTCAATATACTTTATCAGAGGAAAAAAAAGTATCATAACTGTTACTATTTTTCTCACAATACGCGTACATAAATATGTCTGGGAGAAAATGAAGCGCCATACATCACCGGGGGTTGTTAAATACTCCGTGAAAATAGAATCGCGCCCCTATTTACCTTAGAAAGAGATCATTGGATGCAAACGAATCGCAACGATCTTCCCGGCGATTCGTCACGGATCCTTGAACAACGCTTATGCAAATATCGTTTCCCCGCTTTATACAGGATGCGGAAGCAAAAAAATTGGTTTCTTTATTCGAGGCACAAAGGAACAGAGCTCTCTCTTTCTCGTCTTTTTTTTTTTTTTTTTTTTTTTGGAGGCTTGACCCCTCTTCCCCTTCTCTGTTTCCCAGCTAGTGAAACGCGACAGTTGGCCGATCACATTTGGCTAGTAATTTCCAAAAAGCTGTCTGCGCGCGAGACGGAGCCGCCCGTTGGGCCGATACACCCCGATTTCCGGAATTGAAATTGCACCGAAGGGCCGCCTCGCCTTATCGCGCTTCTCCCTTCGTTATCTCGACTTCTTCCTTCACTATTTTCGATTCCGCCTTTGTGAGAAACGATTGTTCTCCGCTCGTTCCTCATCCGCTTTGAGTAACCGTCGTAACTTTGTCGTGAAACGCCCATTGAATTAACGACTACACGGAAATCTCGTAAAGTCCCCAATAAAAAGAGGGCTATTAAAAATGGAGAAGACAGAGCTGTAAGAATAAATGTTGTAATTATGCAATATCACGCTTGAATCTTCTGGAAAGACCAACTTGGACAATTTGAAAATATTTTTCCAATCAAACAGGGGAATGTGTAAATTGTTTTTAAAAAAGTATCGCGAGCGTTTTTCTGCAAATGCGTGAAGTTGAAAGGTGCTGGAACGCACATACAACGCTAGGTCGATGTACGCGTGTAAAACATGTACACTGCTTCCTTCAGATTGAAGCTTTAATAGGACACAGCTTTTTTACGATATCACGTATTTAATCAGACCGACTTCCACGTAATTTAATCCTTCTTTTTTTAACGATTATCCAACAGTTTCATTGCTCGAGATTTACAGGAATCATCGATTCTTGGAATGAGATCTTCACAGATTCTAACGTAGCCAAAAGGATAAATTTGCTTTATATTTTATTTCTTTTATTTTGTTTCCCAAATTTTCAAATTTCTTATATTTTACTGTGAGTGTTACTGAGTTTCATATTTGTCCCATTTGATGATTTAATAGACATTATTCGCGTGTCAAATTATCCCCTCCATCCCTCAAACGAACGACATTTCACGTGCATCGATCCAGCTCGATCGTCGAGGCTATTAACGATCCTCGATAACCGCCAACAGTCACAATCAGACACGTTATTACGAAACGATCTTAAATCACTGGGCAAATAAAACGCTCCTCGTTTAAAAATCGAGAAAGTGGACGGACGCGGCAAAAACCCTGTCTCGTGGGTGTAACGCGCGAGCACGGCCGCGTACTCTCGCGGCTCTATGAATGGCAAATAAGGGACCACGGATCGGCAGCCCTGGCCAGTGTGCGGTTGTCTAACTGTCGGGGCCAGTTCTATCTGAATACAATGAGTTGGCCGAGCATAATGCATTCCTCTTAATGGTATTGCGACTCCTCGCGACCTCTTGCGCAGAAGCGCTTCGAGCTTGTGAAAGATTCTTCTATATATGTGTATGTGTGTTCGTTCACACGCGAAACGTATGTACACACGTATGGCGCTGCGCGTGTATACGGACGTAGAAACGTAAAAGAAGAAGACGAAGCAGCGGCGATATGCGCACCGCGAGAGCGAGCGTCGTTTTATTAGATAATTAGTTGACGAGATGCGTGGGCGGATCGCACGGCACGCTTTGCGTAATGCATCCGAGCCGGTGGATCGATCAATTGCTACTTTCTCACCGCGACGTGTTGCGAGTATCGATTAACGCGTTCCAGACGAATGGAATTATTTTTTTTTTTTTTAAACTGTACATTTAGAAATTCGACGAAGGAAAAAGCGTGCTCTGAGACTCAAAATGACACATTGGCATTGAGAATTTATAACTAGACTGCAGATTTTAAAATGGAAAATTGCGCATAACGTTTGGGGAAATATTTTCTTATTTTTGTTCTTGAAAATTTTGTCAATTCTGTATGAAATTCTTTGCATATTAATGACACATCAATCGCTAAAAACGTAAATTATGTTTCTCGAGGCCATGAGATTGGCAAGTCGAATGTATTAAGCCACCTTGATCGCATTAATTGCTTCTCACAGCCGAGACCCATATCTGCTGGACTTTTTCTGCAATTAACTTGACTGCCTCTTCGCCGAAAAATTTACGACCCGCTCGTTTTGTTTGGGGAAACGCGAGTGGTTTGTCTAATTGTAATCCGTCGATAAATGGAAAGATAGCGGAAGAATCGCGGTGGATAATCCTGCCGGTTGATAGAGCCATTCTGCTTCCATTAGCGTAAATTGATCTATTAATTCCCTTCGAAACCTTGCCCTCGCAATTTTGGCCCTGTTAACGGATTCATTTTCGTCGTTTTCGAGAACTTTCTTTTTATACTGTACCACCTCTTGATATCATAATGTGACACGCGAATTGAAATCAAATTGTCCACGGCATTTTATTTTTTCAGCGAATATAATAAATATTACAAAATTTCCAAACACGAGTGTAACGTTGCTAGGGATGTCATGCTGTCAATTCATATTTTCCCATTTATATGAAATATTCTCACGCAAGGAGTTTTCGAGACGAAGCGCAGAGAAAGGTGCGTCGATAGAAATTTTAACGAGACGAAATGAAACGGTCACGGTACTGAGGCTTGACACTGAAATTAGAAAAAAATTGGCGTGGACTCTACGCAGGGATGAAACGCAGTCTGGTGGAGGGGTGCTCGCTCTACAGAGGGTGGCAAACTTTCGCCCATAAAGACTCGGCTGTCAATTCATCTTTCCCATATATATTTCACGTCAAAATATTGCAATAAATCATCGAGCTGGCGACGAGTAAGAGTGGCTCTGCCGAGAGAGGCGGAACGAGGGTGGAGGGATGGTGGCGATTCTGCAGCGAGTTAAGAGACCGAGGACAACGCCGTCGTCGGGGTCCTTTCGCGAACGGGAATATTAATCTTGGGAAAAGCACTTTTGGTATTTATGCACACCGTGGACGATCGTGGAAATAAATGATGCCTTGATGAAGATTTATGATCTCGGTCTCGCGCTCAGTTGACTATATAGAGCTATATAGAAACAGAAATTCTTGCACTCACCGTTTCTTGATTTTCATTCGAATAACCGCGGGAGAATTATAATGGTCTCTAAAGGTTTTTACTAGAATTGAAAGATTCGGATGCAGTTTGATTGATAGCAAATTTGATTAATCATTAACGCTCGTACGAATGTTAATTCAGTTGATTTTTCACCTCAAGTTTCAAAGTGATTTTAATTCAGCAGCCAGGGATTTTAGAACGCGATTGTGCGGACAGAAATTCTTTGGAAGAATTGGAGAGGGATAACTGAAAATATACACTGTGGTTTATAAATGTATCGACGTGTGAGAAAGTTCGGAGCAGAAATGGGCGACAGGAGCGTAGCTTCTTCTCGCGAGAGACAGCGCAACAAACGCGCGGCGATCGGGGCAAAGAGAAAAACTGGCGGCTCGAGAAAAGTCGGATGTATTGAGAACGAAGAGAGGAGGTCGTTGATGGTGAAAAAGACGAGGTGGCGCGGGCAGCAGCAGAACCACACCGAAGCAGGGGGCTATTAGCTGGCAGATTAGCAGTTAAAATTGAAATTTGCACGGACAGTTCGATGCGCGGCGGCGAACGTCTAAAGAGGGCCCGAAAGTGCTTGGGGCCCGAAGATTAGAGAACCGAATCTGCCACGCATCGAGTTCCACCAGTGGAACTCGCGTCTTTCGTCGTTCTCTAAACTCGCTGTCTTCTTCATCACCCTGACCCCTCCCCCCCCTCCCTCTTTGTCTTTCTTCTTCTATTCCTTGAGGTACGAAATGGTTACGAGGTATCTATACACGTACAGTGATTCACGAAAGTGTTCACACACTTACGTAGTCTTTTTTAAGAAGAAAGTTTTTTAAGAAAATTTCATTAACGCTATAACGAGAAACTATTACAATTATACTGTTCCGAAAAAACACGTAGAATTTGCAAGATATATTTATTCCAAACACGTGTCTAACGAAAGATTGGAGAAAAGAATTTTGATGTATTCGAGTTGAGATGTCGTTATACGATATACGATAAGGTGGTAAGATATAGTTTCACTGAAAGGCAAGACTTGTTAGCGTAACAGATAATTCCTCCGAGTGTTCGAGTACTTTCGTAAGCCGGCTCTAGCAAAATAACTTTAGAAAACAAAGAAAGAAGGCGTTCATTCACGTTTTTGCAAACGCGATTCAAACGATTAGCCGGTTCTTTCTTTCTCATTTTCTCCTTCTTACGTTTAATCAGTTCATCCTCGCGATTTGTAAGCTTAATGAGCGGCAAACTTTTGCCTCGCCATGGAAATCGGCACGTTACGCCGGCGTTAATAACACGTAATCATTGTAATTGGCTGATCGCCCCGTTCTTTTGTGGTGCCAATCTTCTTTACGTGTTGTTATATACAGGTTTGTAATTAACGGTAAGATCGAATCGCATAGTTAAACGTTAAAAAAACAATGAATCAGTCAAAAGTTTGGATACTTGTATAACTTTGTTCGGTGTATGAGAAACCTTCTTCCAATATCATTGATTTCTTTGAGTAGTTTAATTTATTTTCATTTATTTTATTATTATATAGCCAAAAATATTCATTCAATTACGTGTTTGATCACGAGAATATCAATCAAATAATCTAATGAAATATCTAATTTTCAAAAGTAATCAAGTAAAATAAAAAAAAATATCTAATAAAATATCTGAATCTATCCATTTCAAAAATATTAACCTTCTTACTGCCAAGAGGACTTCGTTAATACTCATTCTCACAAGTAATTTCACATTTTGTAACTTCTGAAAAATGAACTTCCAACAGCGAGATGAACGCGTGGGACCGTTTGTTCCCCCCCCCCCCCCCGACGAAGATCAGACGAATTTGCAAGTTATACCGGTTGGCTGCGGGTTTTATTAGCGCTGGCATACCACGAACCGTGACTAAAAGGAACTAACGCGATACTCGGTAGTCGATCTTGCAACGAGTTTAGCCACCGTCCTTTATTGCCAGCGGTGCTTTTAATTGTGAGTCCCCTCGAAAATTCTCCATCTTTCTCTCTCTCTCTCTCTTTCTCCCCTTCTCTCTCTCGCCAGGTAGCCGGTCCAGCACGAGTCTCCTTCTTTTTTCATTTGTCTTCTCCTTCTGCTCTTCTTTTCTCTTACCTCTGGCGGCCGTGACGAAAGAAGGCAACGCGAATCGGATATCGACGTTTGAAAGTCGATCACCCAGTCGTTTAACGACCCCGGCCCTTGCTGTTCCTCATTCCGGAATTAATCGCGGATAATTCGAAAATAATTCGTGACTCGATTCAACCGTGCGATTTCCACTTAACATTTTGATATTCATTTTGGAATCACTCCCCGATCACTCGTCGATGAATGTTCGAAATGTTCGCGGCCGTTAATTGCAATTCTCTTCGATGTTTGTGCTCTGAGTTCCATTCGACGAGGAACACCCACGATGAAAGTCTATGCACGATTTAATGCAGCTCTCAGTCGTCGTTCGTTCGCGGTTCGTACGTGTGTCGTAGGTGTTTTCAGGGTACACGACGAGTCGCAGTATGCAGGATTCAAACGTGGAATTTTCGTCCAGATCACACTCTCGATATACATATATCTGTATTGCATAGATTGTTAATATCTTAATGATAGCAATTGTATTTGCAATGAAAATGAATGACTAGCGATTTTTATCGCACGTTCGTACACTAGTGTGTAAAATTGAAGTTTCAATGACAAACTGTATATATCTTTGTGAAAACGTCAAAATCGCGTGTAGAGAAACAGGAACGTGCTTGTTTCAATCGAAAATCTGGCACACACGTCCAGACACCTAGAAAATTTCAAAGCTACACTAACAAAAACATATATTCGACTATATGAGATTAACATGAATCTTTAATCGCTTAATATACGATTCACGTGCCATATATATATATACGTCATGTATGAACGTACCATTTTATGTCTACCTATTCCTACTATAACCGGTCGAATGGCAGGCTATGAAATAAAAGTGCTCTCATATAGTACAGCTAATTGTCAATTTGATATAGAAAACAATGCACGGGATAACTTTCCTTTGGATGAGAAAAGAAGTTATATATTTTCATCTCTTCTATGAATCTTGAGTATGCAATAAGCGTTGGATATGGTTCCACTAAACGTCGATGCTTACTAATGCGACGAATGATCGATTGTTCGTATAACGACTTCTGCGAAATATATATTATAAATAGAGATGTAAATAAATAGAAATATATAACATATATTTATATCTACTTCAAACTCCACTGCGACCAACAATTCTAATTAATTTCATACATTCATAATATACACGTAACATATTCGTAGACGAACGCTTTCGTGAGCCAAGCTGTACGCGTGGAAAAGTGACGGAGAACGTCCACCGCGATGGTTAGCCAAGTATACGAGGTCAGTGAGCAACAGCCGATCGTTTATGCACAGTGGCTTCTTCGTCGACGATAAAATTGCGGCAAGTGTGTCCGTTGTGGCTCGCTGTGTGGGCTGCGGTACCGCATATTCAGCGCGACACTCGCCATTAAGCGTACAGCTCAATACGCATTTATATGACGCGTTCGTGGTGACGGATGGGAAGAGAGTAGGGACCATCCTGTTTTCGTTGGCACAACGCACGTTCTGTTAACTCTTTGCCTTGTAATCGAATCGCACGGAAGCACACGAGTATAAAAATTGAGGTACGGATTCGTTTATTGCACGTGCGCGCAAGTATTTTGACTATAAGTAAGTTGGTGCAGCTAGATTAGATCATCCACCTTCCATTACTCTTTGCCCGCTTTTGTTTTTATTAATCTTGAATTTTGACTGAGGCATTTCAATTAACTTGCGTACGTAGTACTGTATGTTGTACATACCTACGGTCATCTGTGATCAGTTCAAACGCCAAAATTACATTAACCTTCTAAGGACGGGGTATTTAAATCCCCCTTCGTTAGTGGACGGATTTAAATCGCCAGGCGAAGTTTCATTTCACATGTTTTCATATAAATTACTGTAGGTTCTATATTTTCAAAGTTAATCGAATCAAATAAGGACTCAAGCTACTCAAATATATATCGGACATTCGACTTTCTCAGATATATAGGTGTCGATATATCGGGCGTTAGTACTTAGAAGGTTAAAGAGTCTCAAGCTTCGAAGCGTATTTTATACGTATCCAAACATTTATAGACACATTAGTAATCATCAGGAACATCTCAAAGAACGTAAGGTATCGTGCCTTGGACGTACCAAGACCGATAATTTTCGGCATCCGTGCGCTACGTATATCTGCCATTGCGGCCAGCCACGATAAACAGGAAGTTGAGGTAGCGAGAGCACGTGCGTGCGTGCATGTGCATGTGCATGCGCGCGGGCAATTTCGACGGAGGATTCGTTCTCGTGCGCGCGCGTTTCTGCGTATCGCGCCTCGTGCAGAAACCTCTGCGTATCGAAAGATGCGCGCAGAGGAAGCCGGCCGTCGTTCTTTCTTCCTGTCACATCTCATTACCATAATACGGTGCGGTAATTACGACAATTAGCATGGTAATTAAGAAAATTGCCATTCGTCTTGTTTCCGCGAGCAGAGGAGGCACCGATCGTGCACCTAGCTGCGCGTGCAGCCGAACTCTTTTCATCGCGTTCCTTGTCGTCTCTCTTCCTCTTTCCGCCACCGACCAGCTCCTTTCTTTCACGTTCGAGCCGTTTCCAAGCGGTTCCCTTCTCGGACGCGCCGCTCTCCTCGGGCTTTGCATTCAATTAAAGCTTAATTAGTCAAGTCAAGACGCTCCTAATGACGCTCTCTGCTCTATTCCTCGGTCACGGAGACACACAAGCAAATGAAACCGCGCCGCCGAACCCTGCGCCACGCTATTGTTTCGCCGCGGAAGAGAGCCGCTCCACGATCCGTTTCGCAGTATCTCACTGGCCCGTTCCGACCGTGACTCGCAATTTTAATTCGCGAGGGAAAATGTCTCCGATCTTTTTCAAATCTCGCACTATCGTTCGATTTCCTTCCCCCTCTCCCCCCCCCCCCCGATTGGGCAAATTTATAGTAAATTTTCTGTACATGGAGAAATGTTCGATATCGAACCAACTCCTCTCCTTTCTCCAACTTCGAAAACCTTGTTTAATCACTTTGTACAATCACGTGAAAGACAAGAACGAAACTTAGATTTCAATTCCATTCTTAAATCCATAATTTCACGAGACGACAAGAGGGAGAATGCAGCCACGTTTGACTCGGCGGATGCGTGAAAATGCCTGGAAGTCACGTGTGCGCCGCGCTTTCGATAACAACGGGGGAGAAGCGAGGTATTGTGTCGTTTTTGCGATGGTGAAATTGGCCGTGCGGAACTGGAGAAGCAAAGGCAAAGAGAGACACGGCTGCGCAGGCCAGCTGGCCTCGTTTCACATTCCGCGGACGTAGCAACCCCAAATTACCCTATTCTACGCCCCGGTGTATCCAGACTGCACTCTCTGACTCTGCAAAGCGTTTCTCGTCGTCGCGCGTCGTCGTCCTCCCTCGAAACGTGCGCGAACCGCCCTCGCGAACGTGCCACCCGCGTGAAAGCTGAACAAGTTTACGACACAGGATTCAAATTCAAATCGTTTCTGCGCCGGGTCTGTCGTTTCATTAATTTACATCAACTCGTGAACTCGGCAACAATTATAAGAGAAGACTCGACACTCGTTCTGTTAATTTTTTGATGAGCGACGTCGATATTTCATTTTTTTTCCACTCGCGTTGATTTTTTTCTTTTTTTCGTGTCACAGACGAATTTATATAATGTAATCTACACCTCGTACCATGATTTTGTATAAAACATTATTTAACGTTTTATTTGCAACTGAATTGTGTTCGTGAATTTTGTATAAAATTTATATTACGATTGCAATTTTCATAATTTATCCTTTTCACTGTTATTTCTTCTTTCGTCTGTATTTTATAACTATATAAAGTTTGAAGAGCTTCAATTATTTTGTCGTTCTTTCTATCAGAAACTACTGCTTCTGATTTTTCTACATTCGATACTTTTTGTATCTTTTTGTATCACATTCATATTTTTGTCTTTAACGAGTTGAACTTGAAACAAACCGACAAGACAAGTGAATTCATCCAACGAATAAAAATACTCGACAGCAACGATTGATTCAGAATACGAAATCGCTAAAGAGTAGAACCAAGAAATAACAATGATCGAAGAAATCACTTCGAGCAGCCAAGGAATGGCTCCTAACCTAAACCATGTACGATTCATTAGGGTCAGCTGTACGTTAGAGAAAATTCTTCGATGGATCGTACGTCTCTGATCCACGGTAGCGTTACGGTAGCGTTAGACAATTCCGTGATTAGATACGATGGTACGTGTCAGGTAAGGACAGGACGCCGCCAGGTGAATACACTCTGTTATAACTACGCGCGTAGCTGTCTCTCGGAAGGCAGCGAGAGATTTCGTTCGCCGATATACAAGCGTACATGCGAGCGTAGAACAGACAGGGAACGGTAACGCGTGTACGTACGGATGGCGAGAATTTCTCAGAATGCTCGCTCGCATGCAAACGCGCATTTGCCCCATCGTTTCTCGGAGTTTCTTCGACTCTGGCCGAGGTCTAGGAGAAACGAGCCTGGCCACCACGTCTGGCAACGTTCCCAAAACCTTTTCTGAAGAACATACTGGCGTAATATCCCTCTCTCGCCGATGAATTTCTTCGAGGTCTCGTTCCTCTTTGTTCGAGCGATCTCTCCTCCCCCCCCCCCCGAGCTCGATGCTCCCGTTGCAACGAAACTAAATGCTAAATACGCGACAGCAATTTTGTTCTTCTTTTTCTTCGAGTGTCGTTCTTCACAGACAAAAGATTTTTATGGGTATTTTGTCGCTCACGTTCTATTGTTTATATTTCTAACGTTGTAAACAATTTTTAACAGTTGAGTTAACAGGCTCCGAGTTCTCTGATACGAGATAAATAAAGAACTGAATTTTATGTACGTCAAATTTTAAATTTTTTAACGCCTTTCCTCTCCTTGCTTCGTCGATGAGCAAGACCATAACATAAGCGATTCAACAGATTTATCGTTTTTAGAAACGATACCGTCCCATATTCAGTATACCGTTCTATACCTGGCTATTTTCCTTCGTCGTTCCCTTTCCGCGATTCTACTCTCTTACAAACAAAAAGAAAAGAAGGAAAAAGAAGAGAAGGCACGAGTTAATAAAAAAAGAAAAAGAATCCAACGAGTAGGCGCTGTTCGACGGTACTGATGCATGCAGTTAGCGAAAGAGGCTCGCCAAGAGGCTTTTTATATTGTTGCTGCAATTAGCGATATAATTAAGTCAATTCGTTTAATTTGTCGGGTTGTTTCCAGAGAAAAAAAAAAAGAAAAAAAGAAAAAAGGGAGGACCGCGATAATTTCGTTCCTCGCATGGTCGGCGGCACCGCGCCGCAGGCAGAAAGGATAGCCAATTTGTGTTTAATTATTTAAATAAATGTGTATCGTGACGCGGTGGACGTTCGTTACCAGGCAAATGAGCGAAACGGTAACACGCGATGCTTGGCCTGGCGATTCTTTATGTAACCAGTGCACCACTTGCCACGAGTATCTATATAGCCTATTAACATTGCTCACGATCCTACCGATAGTAGTAAAAGGGTTTTCTTGGAAATCTCCTCTCTCTCTCTCTCTTTTTCTCTCTCTTTCCTTCTGTTTTATTTTACCCATACCCATATTCTTCTCACAAATTTCGTCTTTCTATGTCGCACGAATCATCTTTGAGTCTCTGAGTCTCCAAACTCCAAAGTTCAAAGGTTCTCGTAATTATCCCGCCATTCGAGATTATGCAAAGTCCCGAGCGAATTGGCGAATTGATACTCAGTCAGATCGGGTGTATGTACGATATATCTGGATCTACCAGCCGTGATCGTGAACGATAGAACGATATCGCGCCGGTTCGAACAACGATCCGCCATGAATCGCGGAACGCAACTAGGTGGAAATAAGTTATTGACACGTTGGCCAGCCGAGATCGAGCACGTTCTCTGTCGATTCTCGCTTTTCGAATAGTCACCGTGTCTCGATTTGAAAACAGTCATGCAACGTGATGATGACAGCCAGCTCAGTATTTGTAAATTATATTTCCAATGAAAAAAATATTTGGATCGCAAAAGATTTTTCGAAATGCGCGTTTATGGGTTACGTTGGAAGCGATTGGGTCAAACCTGGAGGGAACTGTGCAGATACTAGAAATATCGTATTTCTCGCGAAAGTGTTTGAAAAAGTGTTTATAAAAATTACGGTGAATACGTTATATATGCGTTTGAAATATCATTAACATCACGATAAGGCTCGATTGTCAAGTTTCGCAAACATATTTCAACGCTATCAAATTTTGATCGACGATGCATTTTTCACGTATGTGTTTTCTAATTTGAGTTTGGTAAAGTTTCGAGATTTGTAAAAAAATATAATCAAATTCAATGTTCAGTCGTGGGTCTTTTCAATAAACAACGTGTTTCAAGTTTACAACCATCAAATTCACTCATATACTTATACGTATACATTACAATTGAATTACATCATCAATTACAAACATGTTTCCAAAAGAAACAATTCCCAAAAAAAATATAAAATCAATGGCAATACAATTTCTTACATGTTAAAAACACATGACGAGAGAAGAAACAGAACGACACTTTGTTACAAAACACGTGTTACGATCAAACTTACCCACTCTCCGCCGCAAAGAGACACTATGCATGTACGACAACTGACCCGTATCGAAGAGATCGGCAATACTAAACTCTGGCTGACTCTGCACGCTCGTAGAATCCATCCATTTCACGCGCGATAATCAAGCAGAAACCGCTGGACTCGAACCGTCAGCTTGCGCAACGACCCGGCGTCATTTCGTGGAAAGCGTTCTCAAAGAAATCGTCAATAAGCACGCTCGTATTCGACGCGTCGTGCACCGATACCGAGCCGGACACCTTCCCAAGTCGACACGGTTCGATCCCACCTTGAGAAATACCATCGCCGATTACCATACGCGATACCACCGTCCGTGCCTGGCATGCGACGCGGTCGAACGTTAGGAAACGACTTTCAGCTTTCATTTGCATCATCCGCGGTGGCGGGTAGCGTTTCTAGATCGAAAATACGCCACGGGCAGCGGCGTTTTATTACGCATATTGATCGCCACGGCAACGATGCAACACGCACCGCGCCTAGAATATATCTGGCGCCTTCCACGCCCTCACGTGGCTCATGCATTTTCAGATCAATCGGCGCATTAGTGCACCCGGATGCGTTCACCGGCTGGAAATGCGTTTCCGTCGTTTGTCACAGCCGATGTACGAAACTTTCTCGCGACACCGTTCTTTCCCCCCCTTTTTTTTTTATTTCGCAAGTACGTCCGAACCGATGCGTACGCGCGATAAAGAAGCTTATCAGATCGCTGGAGGACCGATGTCCGCCTCGCTCGCGCGTTTCTCATGGTGAAATTTCCGCGCCTCGCGTGCAACGACGCTCGTCTCTTTCTTCTTTCCTTTTTTTCTTTTCATTTTGAAAAAGTCCACGTTCAAAAACTCCAAGATATTTTACTTCACGTGGTTGAGACATCGATGTACCCGGGCGAGTTGAAATTTAACCGATATCATCTTGTAAAGAAACTATCACAGTTTATTAGAGTTTCACCATTCCATCCGTAGAATCTAACAACAGAAAGCTACATAATAAACGCTGCGAATCGAATTGAGTAAACGAGGACGACGATTGTTGCTGTTTATTGCCGTTGTTTTCTCGAACGTGGAGTAACACAGGCCCGTGTACGCTCCGTCTGTCCGACGGGGTTCGTTTAAATTTAATTTTCCGGGAAGGATATAATTAATATAATTAATATAATTCTTCTCTATTAGACGATGATAGATAAGGCAGCGAGTTCATGAATAAAAGTGTTCCTATAATTTTCTGTTCATAAACACAAATTAGCGGGGAGGAAGGTGGAATGCTGTCTGTTGGCTGGTGAGTGTGCGCGTACGTGCATGCGCGCTCATTAAAATATCTTCGGCATAATTCATTCTCCGTTGGCACGATTCACGGGGATCGTTGTTACACAATTAAACGAAACGTGCGTGAAACAAAAATATATATATACGACTTGTACGCCGCTTAAGTGGCAGTCATTTTGTTGCCACCATCTCGCCGCCGTCGCACGATTCGTATCGCGCGCTCCACTATTTCATGAGAATAAACGCGATGAAAAAGAAAAGAGGGAAAAGAGAGGGAGAACGAAACGGAAAGACTTATTAAGTGTGAAAAAGGCGGTATACGACGTGTTCGGGAAAAATAAGACGATTACTCTAGGCCTTTGCCTCGCTGTTTCACCCCCTCGTCCCATCGTTCGGTCGCATCGCGTCGCATCTTTGCGCTGAAATGTGCCGCCCGATGATTAATCTGTGTGAACGGTTCCCGAGCTAACGAGGGAATCAGATGGAAAGGAATTACAGCGGCGGAAAAGGAAAAAGGGGACGCCACTGTATCTTCATCCGCGGGATAGATAAATTTTCACTCGTCGATATATCCGAACGACAGTTATTCGTAAGTTGCGAGTATTTAAGAGTGATTTGATACGAGAAATTTATGCTTCCTCAAAAGTCAAGCAGATCGTTCGGATTGTACAGTTTCTTCGTACTCTCTTCATCAATCGTCAAATTGAACCGTTACGAGTAGAAAATGAATTAACAAAGGGACTGAAATAATATTTTTCGAATGAAATGTCGAGCAAAATTTAAGACACTTTCAACGTTTACACGACATACGATATTTTCGTACATAATAATTTAATTATTTGAATATACGAATATGATGTTTCCGGTGTAAATAATACAAAATTTCAATTGTCACGTTTCCTTGAAACGTGAACTGCCAAGCTCGTGTAAATGCTCAGCCGAGAAACGGGACAAGACGCATCCACACAAAGGATATCCACGCGTTCAATTCGTCCTCTTCCCTCGACTGTCTAATTACCAGAGTCCGACGTTGTATTGTACAACGAGAAGCAAGCATCCCGGCCGGCTTATATTCAATTTGCTAAATTAACCGTGCGAAGGGAAAGGTCGATCGTGTGCACGATGTGCGCGCGGTTCGGTCGCGCGATGCGAAATAAAATCAGTGGAATGTACATTTTAATCACGCCGACGACGAAGGCGGAAAGAACGAAGAAGGAGAGAATCGCGCGAGCCCGTACGATGGTGATAATTATTGTTATTGTTATTATTATCATTTATCGTTATATTACCATTGTACCGATTCTTCCGTGGTTTTCGCACCGTCATTATCCGCATGAACCGAACGAGACGAAACAGTTGCACGACGTACATATGTACATACGCGAACCACCAAGCCGAAGCCGCAAGCCAAGTAGGGGAACGGCGCGTTTGCGTGTCGCATAATGAATTACGCTTTTCCTGGATCATACGCAAACACCCATTTATCCGTCATTTGCATAATGCGACACACGACGCGCCGTTGACTCTCTTCCTATTAAACTTAACGATCGCTGCGCGCAACAGGTTTCGTTGCGTATCGTTGCCCGCCGTTTTGATTATCAGAATCACGTTGTTCCTGTCGTTTAACGGTTTCTAATAACCGGCCTGTGTTTGTACATTGCAAATTTAATAAAATCCCGACGCGTCACGTCTTGTCTTACGAACGATACTCGCCGAGCCAAGTACTTTAGGCGAGTTAGGTTTCGAGCAATCGTTCTGGTTGCAGAAAAATTCGCGAAAGACGAATGGAGGATTGGGTACAGGGGAATTTTGACGTGTTATCTCACGAGTAATAGTGCCGAGTTAAATACTAGCGAATTAGGTTTCGAGCATTCGTTCGCGTTGCAGAAAAATTCGCGAAAGATGAATGGAAGATTGGGTACAGGGGAATTTTGACGTGTTATCTCACGAGTAATAGTGCCGAGTTAAATACTAGCGAATTAGGTTTCGAGCACTCGTTCGCGTTGCAGAAAAATTCGCTAAAAACGAATGGAGAATTTGGTACATGGGAGTTTTGACGTGTTATCTCACGAGTAATAGTGCCGAGTTAAATACTAGCGAATTAGGTTTCGAGCACTCGTTCGGGTTGCAAAGATTTATGAAAGGTGAATGGAGGATTTAGTAGGGAAGCGATGATTAGACTGTGGGAAATCCTTCCAAAGAAAAATTGAAGTCGAGCAGTTTTAAGAATTGAATATTACGATGAATTGTATACAGGATGATCTAACTTGCACGTCTGAAATAATTTTTAAATTATGCGTCTAATGAACTAATCCTCATCCATGGGAATTATTGGCTGCCCTATAATATGGATTCCATAAATTGACATTATCATGATTAATAAATTTTGCTTCGTTCGTAAAAAATACATTTTTTAAAAGAAACTTTCGTTAACACTTACTTGCTGCAAAAGCCATTTGGCAAGTTGTATTCGATTTTGAAAGTCGGATCCGTGAAACTTCTGAAGATGAAGAAACAAAAATAAAGATGAACTTGGAAATTCCAAAACCCGTCAACACACAAAAAAATTGATTCGCCATATTTTGCCTCTCTTTTTATTCATATTTTGTTAATTTTTTTACATTTGTATCAAACAATTTTTCATTAGACACAATTGAAAAGTTGTTTCAGGTATGCGTGAATTTACGTGAATCACACTGTGCAATCATAAATACGTAAAAATCCACAGTAACGAGTTACGAAAACGTTCTTTTTTTAATTTACCACAGACTCGTGCCACAGACGTTGCATTTCTCGCGACGAAAAAATTAAAAAGCGAAAAACGAAACGAGAGGCAAATGATTCGAAGTGAGGAGCGAAGGTGAAAAGAGACTTTCCCAAGTGGGGAAAGCGGCGGAAAAAATGAGAGTGCGCGCGCAGTTTTTCCTCGTTACCTCGGACGTGTTCATAATCAACAACGCGAACAAAGTCGGAATACATAAATAAATTGAGTTTTACGCGGAGAAGCGGGAAAGTACGTGGGTCACGAGTCACCGATATTTCACCGTCCGTACACGGGATCGCACTTTGACGCGCCACCGATTTCATCCTCGTCGCGGCCTTTATTCTACCATCTGCTGGCGAATCGCGATTTTCACGCGGATAGTGAACCTACCGCCGCTCGAACTCGAGCATCCTAATCGCCGTAACGCCAATAATGTCGACATGTCCGATGACATCTCGCCGCTCTGCTACTGCCACACACCGCGTTTCTTTGTTCGTCGAACGTGTACTCATACTATACACTGAAAACAGTGAAAAACAAATATAACATCAAACGGTTAAACGTCGAGCATTTTATAAAATTCACTGTCACTTTAAACTGCGAAGAACACTCGTAAAATAATCTACCTGGCTCATTTTGAAGCGTGAAATCTCTGTTTCAGCAGTTCAGGGTTTTCTTCGAGGATGTTTTAACATCATGTAACAACTGGAAAAGGAAGGGGGGGTGCTTTTCTTGAAAAGTTGTAGAAATCCAAACGTCTGTAAAAGCATTGAAACGTCTTCTTTTTTTACGACTAAATTTATCACGGTTATGAAGATTAAAGTTCCTCTTTTATAACAGCTCCTTTCAAAGCTGCTGCTGAAATTTTTCCATTTTCCGCCGTTTTATTGAACTTTGAACGCTAGACTTGAATCATAGGAAAGGGGATTCTGCATTTTGTTGGATTTTCATCTCTCCCGAAAGTTTAGAGCGTATTTTGAAACGGATAATGACTTCGTAAGAAATTTTGTAAAATTGTAGAATCTGGGACGGGTGAAGAAATCAGACGAGATTTGAAATTTCTTTTCATAGCTTTCCAATATTCAGTAATGTAAATTAATTGCAAATAATTGAAAATAATTGCAAATAAGTCAGCGTTTCATGGCTGAAACTCATGATTCACGTATCAAAGTATGAAAATTATAATTATTTGTACTTACAGTTCAACGTGAAACTGTTCAGAAATAAATACAATTACAATAAATCCGTATGTTTTTAGAAAAATATAGAAAGAGATTCGTTCAAAAATAAAACGAAAGTATAGAGGGTGAATTGTCCAACGTACGTGTTATATGAAAAAATGTTTCAAGCAAAAGTTGCTGTTAGGTGACTCACTCTGTATGTTCGTCAGAGGGAGACGTTGTTGGCGTTAGAAACAGGAAATACACGAAAGGATTTTAACGGAACGAAAGTACGTGTTATGTCATAAACGTAAGGCTGTGGATCGTTATTCATACATTTTTATGAATGTATACAAACGAAAGCTGGGCAGAGATTGGTTTCACTTACTGATTATTATAACGAGTGTTCCAACCGGAATATTTTATACGCTTCTGCATATGTTGCATATGTTGAATTTTCCACAATTGCACGAATATCCGCAACACGCCCATAAATAATGCATTTTTCTCAAACACGTGTTGGCGATTAATCAGTAATACGCGATCCTTTCGAAAATCGAGAAGAAATCAACTCCACTTTCTTCTTTGTTCTTTTAAATTCCATTTACACGTATCATTGCAGAGGACTATTATTCCTTCGATTCTCAAGAAATAAATGACTCTCGTAACTTTTGAGCGTTCGTTGAACACTCTCAGTATCGTGACTGCGTGATTCACGTGATATACAGAGACCAGATGATACCCTATCGAATGGCCCTACGAATGAATCCCAAGAAGTAAAGACCGCGAGAAACAACGTCTCTCGTTACGATCTAGAAATGATCGAAAAATGCTGGAATTAGAGCGATGCTCTTTCACGTAGAAGCCTTATGTAACGAACGATTTTCACTCGATCGTTCTCTCGTCGAAACTTTCGTACATCGAAACGCAGCTTGCTGTTTAAATCTCGTTACATCTTACCGTATTGTTTCCGAGGGAAACGTTCGATCGGAATTAATAATACGGTTTTGGCGGTGAGACGGTGTAAACTAGACACTTATAGAATTTATAGTCATTCGTAAGTGGCGGGATACGAGTTTCTCCAGGCACATAACCATGAAACTGACGAGCACGTAACGAGCGTCGAGTTCATTGGAAAATCTCGCTTGCGAATGGGGGGTAAGATCCACCACGCGTTAAATTGACAGGCGACGATGATGCCTGAAATTACATTCGAAGTTTCCTGCCTGCGCCAAAAATACATCGGACGAGGAGAACGAACCAAAGAGAGAGAGAAAGAGAGAGAGAGAGAGAGAGAGAGAAATGGAGGGAGAAGGAAGGATCGCGTGGATCGTGCGTGAATGCCTGATCGATCGTCGAGCCATCGATCGCAGTCACCGAGTCGATGATCGCTCCTCCCGGTTTCTCAACGAATTACGCCTTGAATGCATAATAATATATCCGCGCTGCGCGGCTTCCAGCGAAAGGGCTCATTCCCATTCAGGCGCCGCGAAGACACATTTAGGCGGATTTGCATGCACAGCGTTCCGTTTCGACGAGGACTGAAATAAACGCGCGCGAGCGAACGAGCCGCGAGCCTTTCTTCCACGAACGAAAAGATATTTCATCGTTTCACCTTCCCTTCCTCTTCTTCTTCTTCTTCTTTTTCTTCTTGGTGAGATATTTGGATCGAACACACAGTAATTTGCAAATGCGGTGGTATTTTGAAAATTCCAACTTCTATTTTGTTCTATTTTATGTGTGAATTGTGTAAAGTACAAGTTTACAATGGTTCGATTGGATCAGTCGACGCTGTTACGATGTTATGGAACTTTTATGCTCATTATCCAGAGATTAACTCTTCTCATTTCCACCATTTTATATAATACATTCTAAGCTCACTTTTATATAATACATTCATGCTCGTTGTGAGCAATTTTTGAACACAGACTATTTATAATTTCCAGCTAAATTTTATTACTCGTAGATTACACTGAGATTTGAAACAGCTCCATCGCAGTTTCAACGAATACTATCCTAATTTCATATTAAAAAAAAAAAAAAATGACTAAGCATGATAATCTGAGATACAGTTCTTTGTGAAAGAGTGACTCGATCTCATTGCCTCTCACGATCCTGAACTAATGCATCAAATTTGCAACATTCATCATCCATTCCAATTCCAAACCCCTCTTTATCTCATCAAACCCCCATCGAGCGTGAGAATTTTAATTTCCTCATACTTTGAGAGTTATCCTACCCTTTATCTTTCGACGTCGATCACCAGGTCAAACTCTGGTTTCCTCACGAAAATTGAGACGAGGCTTTTACGTAAAAAAGTAATCGTCGTTAGAAGCCGATGGAATTAGGATTGTAAACGAAGGGGAGGGATAGGAAGCTGGAATAGCGGAGCGAGGTGATGGGGGATGGCCGGAGGCGTCGCGATATCGGCGTCGGAAGCCTCGGCGAATAAAACCGTATTATTAGAGACTCGATGAAGCAACGGGGAACCACCCGCAACCGGCTTCCAGGGACTCCGATTAATCGAGATCCTCTTCGTATCTATCCCTCTTCGTTTCATCCAGCCTTAGTTATTTCTAAGGATCCCATAAACATCCTAGAGAGAAGCGCCTTTCGCGGCACCGGATCTCTGTTATTAAACGCATATCAATCAGATGGCGCGAAAGTAAGAGGAGCAGAGAGATTGAGAGAGAAGAGAGGAGGATTCTAGAGCGAGCAGTTTGATGCGCTTTTAAATGCGCCCCGCTTGATTTATCGACCCCTTCCTTCGATTTTCTCCGCAGACGACGTCCTTGAACAGCGAAATCGCTCCATTAATTCCTTCATCAACGAGCACTGCCTCTCCATGGGTCCTTGGATCGTTGGAGCATCGTCAAGCAATGGTTACAGTTTTAGTACCGTGTAGAGATCGATGGAAAATCAGAGATGTCAGTGGAAATTGCACCATGTGGCAATTTCTGAATTTTAAGATCGAAAGTTTCAGTGGTGGTTGTTCAGTGGTGGGCCAGTTTGCGAATGTGAAAATTCGGGAGCTTCGAAGTTTAAATACTTTCATTACTTTCATTACAATTGGAAATTTTTATCTCGTGAGTATCGAAATTTCGAAAGACTCCACTTTGCGAGTTTTCCAACTCGAAAGCATTGCTTTTGTAAATTGCCAAATTTCCAGGCGTCCACTTTGCAAACGTTTTTAATTTGAAAGCCTCCGGTTCGGTAGGTTTTCAAACTTCGGAATCCCCGTTCTATGTGAATTTGAAATCTGAAATCGTTGATTCTGCAAATTCCTACTTCCTGAAAATTTCCAACTTGGAGAGCAAATTTCGAAACTCTCACTTTCCGAAAATTCCGAAATTCCGATATCTTTGCTCTTCAAACTTCCAAACATCCACTCGACAAACATCGAAATCTAAAGATCTCTTCCGCCATCTAACCAGTTTCCGAAAACTTTGACCAGTCCCGCGAGATCGCGAGCCTTAGCGAAATTTAGACGTCAAAAGGATCGATGATCGTTCGTACGAACCGGCGATCTGTCGATAGAAGGGAAATCAGAATCGGTTGGCAGTAATTGCCCAATCGGTGGGTCGCCGTGGTATCGTGCACGTACATCTCGTCACGAAAGCACGAGTGCTGCGCGGTCAACGATCGCGTGGCGAGTCGTTTGCATGTGCAACGCGGTAATTAAACGCAGCCGTTAATTACCGCTGTTTCCCAAAATGTTTCCACGACGTGTTGCTGGCGTGTTTGCTGAACCGATCGTCGCGTCGGACGTCGGCTGTCAAATCGGAAATTGTTGCTCGAGACGCGACGCGTGTAGACACACATCCTCTCGAGAGCGCGTCACGCGAAACCATCCGCGTCGTTAATTATTGCATCGAGAGTGCATGGTGAGTGTTACAGCACGGGTCAATCTCGTCATTGAATTTCTTGGAGTTTGTTCGATGCTCCTCCTTCATTTCCATTCTGGCTCCGTTACGTGGAACGACACGATGATATCAATTTCCTTGTTTCTTGGATTTAATTCAAAAACAGGGAACGAGAGACAAGGTTAATTGTTTATAACGTTATCGACATGGAAATATTTGATATATTTTATTGACTGTTTTTATTCACATTTCATTATATTTTATTGCGACAATGTGTTTCGCAGAACACATAAATCCTGATCAAATAGTGAAATGAGTAACAACAGGTTGTTCGACACTCGACTAGATTATACAATATAATTCTTTCTCTTGTTCAAATTCAAAATTCCTTGATAAAGTTATCATATTCCTCCAAGAATAATTTTCCGGGTAATTTGAATTTCTATGCGTACATTGTCATTAAATGAAACGATATATCGTTCGAATTCGTATTCACATGCTATAAAAAGAACTCTGTTTGAAAAATTAAAGGTCATCTTCAGTTCTCAAAACTAGAGTATAACCAAAAATAACTTTTAGCACAACTCTCTCATTTTTCCACAGCATCTACCGTTTACGAGAAACATCCGTAAACACCTGTATACCTTTACAACCATTCTGGCAAATGATCGAGAAAACGACTATTACTGTCTTGAACAATTCTCTCGATACAAAACCAACTCTCTCTCTCCGGTTCGCATCTCGCGTGGAAAGTGAAATTTCCAGCGTGAGAGTGAATTTCAGACAAGCGAGGAGAGATGATCGCGTTGCGGGGCAAGTGTAAGGGAAAAAGAACGAAAAGGGAGAGAACTTGAGGTCCGCGAGAGACATCTGGCTGGCGACGCGGTAGGACAGATCCTTTAGGACGAAGGTACAGGCGGCTGGTGTCCCAGCGGGGACAGAGACAGGCGCGTCGTGTGGCAGGGATCGTTATCAGATTCGATGCAGCTTCCTGATAGTTAATTAACGAGTTCATTATGCACCCTCGCCCTCCGCCAGGGGGGCCCCTCTTCTTTTCAGGGTACCGTGCAACTATACCAGCCCGAACGATCGGGCCTTACGAAGTGAGGCATTACGGAGATCCCCGGTAGATAGCGACGGGCCCGGTGGGTGGCGCTATTTTATTGCATCACGACTCTCGAACGAGGGCCGCCGATGCACTTTCAGAACTTTCGCAGACGCTCGTGAATCTTCGCCGAGGCTTGCACCGCGTACCCCCTGGTCCCGTCTCTCCTTCCAAAGGCATCGCCGCGAACTCCATGAGAATGGCGTGCACCGGTGGTTCATTGAGCTGGTGGTTCGCCCGATGGCGAACAGGACGAGTCATTCAGCGATGCTGAGACGATTTGTTCGTTCAAGTTCGTTACGTGGAACGGAGAGGATTGTCGGTGGTGTGACGATTATACTGTGGACATTCGTGCAAAAACATAATATCATTGAAACCTAGATATTTTTCATGTATTAAATAGCACACTTTGGATATTCTGCGCTTTCAAATTTCTCATAAATGTCATAAAAATCGAACAGCAGTGTATCGCTGTTTTGTATATTTTAATTATAACCCTTTGTTGGGTGACTGAATGAAAAAATGTCTTCAATTCGTTGCAAAAGCTGTGAGAGGTTCGATAATCACGAAAGTTTAAGATACTTCGTCCTTAGGTTGAAGCTTCAATTTTGATCATTGTCTTGATTCTGACCCCCAGATCTTCAAATTTACGTTTACTGGAACTATAAATGTAATTTTTTAATGCATGTCTCGCAGGAATTACACAACTTCGCACATCAATAATTGTTTTGTATTGAGGTCTCCAAACCATCAAACGATTCAATAAAATTATTAAACTATCGGATAAAATTTCCGTTAATTCTACTAATCTTTCTTGAAGATATTTATCAAAGGCGTATACCTCCATTGACATGCGAATTTATCGTACTGTTGCAAGTTTTATTGAGAATGTCGATTTTAATCTCGTCTAATACTATAATACAATAAAATGAAAATGAAACTTTCGTAGTTATATTTCGAATCTGACAAAGTTAAGGATCAAGAACGTTGCACGCTCTTTTGTTGAAATAGATCGAGATCCGATCTATGTTTTCAAACATAGATAATTGTTAACAGATTTGATTGAATGTTTATTCCGAAGATTACCGATCACAGTTTCAAATTAGTTTCAGAATATATTGAATCGTTCGTAATTCTAAAGAATTCACACTGGCCTAGTGTCAGAATAACGACAACGTACTACAGAATTGCTCGTAAAATCGCTTAAAATCTTCCGAAACGAACCACGCCGTTTAATAACCATCTTACTATCGTCTAAATCGCTCGTCCGCCTCGTTTGGAAGATCGTTCCACGGGCAGAGACGATGCAAATCGCCGCCCGTAAAATCTGTCAGTCTGAAGATTTAATTGGAAGGAGCCAAAACGGTGCGATTAACGCGCTGTTTGCGCATACCTAGACCTAGAGCCCAGCCCGGTAATCACTTTAGCTTAGTTGAAGACTCGCTAAAACCTTCTCGAAGGTCGACCTTCTGCAGCCCAGCCGTTTGGAGGATTCGCCCGTTCCTCCGGGCGACTCCCGATCTTCCGCCTCTATTTAATTTCCTGGAAAACGCCGTGCCAGTCTCTGGCTCGCGGAGCCATCAATCACCCCACCTGACATGGAAGCTGTAATTTGGCTAACCCGTTACGGAGCCCTTCTCTCGCCCTTTTACCAAAGTCCTTCGCACCCTGCGACTGACTTCGTCGCGTCCACTCGTTTACGACCCCCTCGCTGTGCAAACTGCGTGTTCCCTTTGTCGTTCTAGTAGCATCAAGCAAACTATTATCACTGCTGTACTTCGACTTTTTTTTTATATATTCGTATTAATCTATCTAATATTAATATTACAGATTGTGCATATTTATGCAATTTCATATTTTTGTTTTTTTTTTTTCTTTGGTGATAATTGGGAATAGGAAACTACTGGATGGAGAATTAATTTTTCTATTAAATTTTAAACTTTAAATATTTTTCAATATCGTTCGCTTTGTCACTATGTTTTTCATAGGTTCTTTACATTTTGGCAAAATGTCAGTAAAGTATATAAAGGGTATGTTTGACTGTTCAGTTGTACGTAACCTTACTTTATTTTACCACAATGAAAGCAAGCCATAACTGGAAGAATAATAAGATACTATTTAAAAAAAAAGAAGCTGAAAATTGACATTTGAAGACCTACAACCTCACTGTCTCTCCCTCTCTCTCTTTAATCTACAATAAATAATTACCCTGTATTCAATTTATATTTCAGTATAGTTACGTTTTGACAATAGAAATGAAAGGAAAGGAACGAGAGCCAACGGAAGAAACAGCAACGAAAACCAGGGACCACACGTGTGCACCGAAAGGTCTAAAGCTCGAAATCATTCGAGCAGTTTGTCGGCGCAAATTTCACCGCGCTGGGGATTCCCGGTCAAGGAAGCGGCACAGTCTGGTTCCTTGTGATTATAGGGGTGGCGCTAGAGAACTCCAAATGATTTACATCCCGACGAGACCCGGACTCTCTTCGTGGCCTAGTCCACTTCTAAATCTCTCTGCCTCCGTCCTAAATATCGTCGGCTAGACGCGACCCGTCCCTCCTGGCAACATTCAAATACGCGTCCCGCCATTCATAAATTCGTCAGCATATACGCACGAAATTACCGACGCGCCCCGATGGAACCGCGCTCGGGATCCTCTTCTCACGAACCGTGTCCACGAACAAAAGAGAATCTCCACTCTTATTTCTCTTCCAAGAATTAATCGAACGTTTATCAACGTTTCGATGAACCGAGAATTTTCTAATCACTTGAATTTCCCCTAGCCAGAATTCTTAACCTTTTGCGCTGGAATGACGTGCCACGCACGTCGAGAATTTTTCGTCCCAAAAATTGCAATGTTTCCTCAGTTTTAAGTATATTTGACCCAGGTAAAACAAATAATAAATTTATTAATAATTTTTTCAATAACTTCTATTCAGTAATATCATACCGACGAGTTGAAAAAGAGAGCGACGAATTGTATACGGTTTGGTCACTCGTTATGGTCCGCAATCAGTTGCCAGCGCAAATGGTTAACGAATGTAACGTGTTCTACATTTTTTAAAATCGAGATTGCAATTTAAATCAAGGACCAATAAATGTTTATTTGCGAGAGTTTTCGAAGAAATTTGAGACCGCGAAATTACACAGGTAGCACAGGAGCACGAAAACGCAAGACGCAAGACGTAAAATAGAAACAACGCGTGGATTATCACATTAGTATCCTTGAGCGTGGATAAACATATGTACGTGCAGTATGTTAAATGTTATTACCGAAAATTTCTCGGAAACAGAACAGAAACGAAAATGTAAATACTGTCCGTAGCAACTGCGAACAAGTCGTAGAATATTTACGCTCCTCAGTCGTACGGCAGCTATCGAAAGCGTAACATTCGTGAAATACCGTCAGTTAGTATATAACGCGTATTAATGCAATAAGTGATTAAATTTATAAAAATGTGTCGCGGAAGAAAGTGAGAACCAGCTGAAAAGTTGTGGACTAATTTCGTCGAGTCATTTTTATGGAGCTTTTTAGAATACGTAAGACTTTAACATTCATCTATATATAAATAAATCCTCGTATTTTTCACCGCGTTATTGTCTTTACATTCTGAGAAATCGAGGGTGTTTATGTAATCGAGCGGCTGATAGATATTGAGAAGCAAGAGTCTACCACAGAGATGGAAATTTATTATTAACGTAAATTACAAACTCTATTCACGTCCAAGTCACTCGATTACATAAACATCCTCATAGCCAACGCTCCAATGTAAACGCTTTTGCATTAAATTCCCATTTTGTTTCGCAGGCGATCGAGAGAATTCACCGTGCCATTCGTCCACTCGCCTTCTCAACTCTGTCGAAGGGATGCGGAGGAACGCCGAATGGTAAGTGGAGATCTCTTATTGAATCCGAATCTTAATCCGTGTGATCTTTAATATACACGATGTACATGTATTTGTATATTTAACTCCATAAATGTTTATTTATACGTATGATTTACTGAATTATTTTACGATTTATGATTTTTGAAATTCTTCAATCGATGAATCATTGACTGTGAATATGTACATTGTGGGTATTTGTACGTTCATTGTTCAATAATAGTAAAAATACGTTCTCATTGATAAGTAGTTTGAAATTTGTGAAGAGATACGAACCGTTCGATATTGGCTCTATCATGCCATCGTAAATAGTTTGGTTCTAAATTTTAGTTTACGAATACCCATGTTTTATAGATACTCTTCTCTATTTCTATTTAAATATATTCGTCAAGTTTCGTGTCTCTTGCTAGAAGCAAAGAAATAATGACCTCGATCAAAGACACACACGATACGAATGATCTTGAATATATCAGTTCATGAATCTCGAATTTCTTAACCTCTTGCGCTAGTAACTGGTTCACGGACCATAACGAATGACCAAACCGTATACAGTAATTCGCCTTCTTTTTTGAATTCATCGGTAAGTGGTTAAAAGTCGGCGACGAAAGGAAGAGATTTTATCACTGTTTAATATTCATCAAATGATAAACAGCAACGCAATGATTTCGCATTATGGGATGACGATATGGAACAAAGAAATTAACACGGGATAACTAAGGATTTCTTTCTGAGGAAGAAATTAAAAAGTTTAAAATGGGAATAAAATATTTCGTATTAGCTCTATTTATGTTAAATAAAATCTAGCTTTTCTACATCTCATGCTCTCCAAATTTTCACTTTTAACTCGATTTCGAAAAATTCACGATCAAATTATCGGAGGCTGCTCGAACACGAACGTATCAATACACAAACATCGAGAATAATTAAACGAGATACACCTGTCTGATCGGAAACGAAAGTCGCTCACTTGTCTGAAGAACTGACCCGATCGCCTGAATATTTCGACAGCGTTTACTATCGACCAACGAATCTCTCGCGTCGGATCTTTTCGTCGCGTCGTAACGTACCTCCTTAAATCCTGCAGATGCGTGTAGCGACTGGAACTGGTGAACTCTTTAATCGTGGAACAAGGTGTAAACCGCAGGGGCCTCGAGGTTCATATCGTGTGGTTTACTGTAGGCAGTTTCGAGGAATCGAGAGGACGGAAAGCATTGTTCACCGTGGGTGAACATGCAACCGTGTGGCTCGGCGTTACGCGCGACGATGACCGATCTGATCGCGACCCTGTCCAAGGGAGCGTGATATCTTGAATCTAGCGTAGCAGATCCGGGGTTATTATCGGGCTGAAAGTCGGACGCGCGCGGATAAAATCACGCGGCTTCGTGTCCAGATAACGCATCATCGGTTACCCATTGCTACGTACCCTGTAACTATGCTCGATTCACGAGAAATACAAACGACACCCCAAGGAAACGAGGATCGCCAGGAAGATGTACTTGACGGGGTTCGCTACTTATCGAGCGTATATAAGTTAGTAATTGGGCGTTCCAATCTCATTTCATTTCTGAAAACACATACGTACATTGGATATATTCGAGGTATTTAATAGTGCTTCGTTGGACAGGGACGAACTCTTTAGAAGGAAGATCTATAATAAATTATACGTTTGTGAATGTGTTATTTGTATTATACTGGAACATTTTGTAATTTACCGACATAATTCTAAAAAATTACAAGATATTTTATTAGTATTGTCCATGAATGTGACATGCGGTAAGAAAAAGGCAGTCGTCAGCTATGAGCTGACATTGATCGCGATGATTTTGACGATCGCTCGAGAGATTAACAAATCTAGAATTCCTTCCAAAGTTATTCGATTAAATCAGATCGCATGAAACTAAACAATACATCACGGAACGCATGTGAAACGGAGGTACATAAATCCATCGGAACCAATTGAATTCACGTTCCTTCCGCTCCTCTCGCTGCCAACTCCTCCACACCCTGTTTTCACAGGGGAGTTTCGTGTCGAACGTAATTTTCCACGCTAATTTCCATACCGGCTTTGTTAATTCCCGTGCGAGGAATTACAGCCAGAGCGGATTTAACAACCCAGTTCGTTAAGCGGGACGATTTCGTTCTCCATACAATTGCTTTTTCATTGGCCGTCCATGGTGATCAGGCGATGTATGTATGAAAAGATCGAACCGAGAGATGAGACCACGGGATATTTGCATAAAGATACGTATCTTAACGCGAGCTACGCCTGTAACACGTGTAGCCAGCCGGTCGCGCGCACGACCATTATCTCTCTAATTCGCATGATTCGCGAATTCAAATGATCGCGGCGAGCGGAAACGCGCGCCGGCGAAACGAGAGCGCAACGAGCGCGTCTCGATTGCGGAAGGACGACCGAGAGTCGTGCAATTTGCACCTAATAAAGCGTTGTTCGCGTGAGAGAGAGAGAGAGAGAGAGAGAGTGAGAGGAGAAACAGTTGATTGCTTCCCTTTTCGGGTGCACCGAGACTTTCCACGGCCCCTCTCTTACAGCCAGCGTGAAATTAATTCGTAAAAGGAGCAGCATCCGCTGATGGAACTCGCGTCGACTCGCAGCAACGCTCCGAGGCCTTTGTGCATGTTCGTTTGGCTACATGGAGATTATGGCTGGAGATTTGATCGATGAAATCCGTGCGACGATCTTCTGCTCCGTGTGCTCTTTCAATCGGTGGATGAGAAGGTAACTCGTCGTTGGAAGATTGGAAATATTTTCTCGACTAGACGTCTTCGCGTTATTCTTGGTCAATATCGAAATTTTCAGACGATTTTCTATATATGAATACCAAATATGATTGGCTATGACGATTGAGGATGCAAATCAATATGTCGATCGACAAACTTTCTGTCATCCACTTGTAACACTCGGAGATTCCCCGAAACTGAACGACGTATTTTTAATTGTTTCTCGGTATTGATCTTCCTCGTTCGTTATCAGGTTAGATGACGTTGCCTCGAAGCAATTTTATTATAAGAATGATTATCATTTAAAGACTGACGCGACGAAATTACGAAAGACTAGTCGCACACTTGACGCGACATTTATTTGAAAATCGAATCACGTGTACGAGAAGGAGGTCGTCAGGGCTGTCGAGCATAGTTGGAAATACCTGGAAAGTGTTCGAGTCCGACGACCAAAGAGTTCGAACCCACTTGCGAGGCACTCGATCCCATCTCTAGTTGTAATATACCGTACCGGCCGCAGCGTTGGGCTACACGTCGCTTCGGAGCACGGAGTAATGCAATAATAGGCGTATACTAATGATACACGGGGGTATCTGGCGGCAGCGCGGGGCAGCCGGCCCACGAGGATTCAGTCACGTAGTTGCATTAAACTTAATATAAATAATAGCGGTTTGTGGAGCGATTCGAGAGGAGAGAGAGCCAGCTCGGCGTTTGTACCCACCTATCTCCATCTTCTCGTCCGCCACTCGGCGCGGGACCATAATACACAGGCCTCCACGTCCCTGGACTCGCCTCCACTTAATAAGCGGGATCGTCTTGAATCACCACGGCAGCCGGGGCCTCGCCTCACCTCGCCGTCGCTACGATCGGTCGTTACCGTTCCATCGCGCCACGTACGCGCGTCCACGCGGCGTGTATTATTGGTTTTCGATAGGAATAGAGGATTCGACTAAGAGTAGCTCTTTTCTGCTTTCGTCCGAATTTTTTATTGTTTCTTTCAGAGTTCAGTTCAGTTGAGTCACAGTTCAGTCAAGTTGAAAATTGGGGAGATTCTCGATTCGTTAACAGCGAGTCTCTAACAAATACGCAATTTCCGATAGTTTGCATATTTTCGTACATCACTTGCTAGACAAGTAGCTGCCTTCTGATTTTTCTCTTGGTGTTACTCAGAGGACAGTTTACAAAATAGATAGATTTGTATACATATTCATTCTTTCGACTTGTTCTTTCTGTCCCCCTTTCCAGTTGTATCGTCAAATTGGAAGCATCCTGTACACCTTAGGGCTCGAGTTAACTGAGGTGAGCGTTTAACCAAAATTTCGGAGCTTCGTAGACAAGTTCGATACCTTTGTCGATATATACCTTTCGACGATTAGATTCTTTGAAACCTTCAATAAATAAACTGATTATTCTGAGCATCTGTGCTTGGACACGTGGGCTAAACAGCGTTAAAGTTCGAAAGCGACGGCCTCGAAAGGTGGTTAACGATCGATTGGTCGAGGATCGATCCGGTCAGAGGCAGAGTCCCGTGGCCGAGCGGAACCCGCGGACGTCGCCCAGCGGGAACAAACATAATTCCTCTCTCATTGTAGTTGCTACACGTCTTGACTTAATAACAAGCCCTCTCGCTCGCATCGGCCGGCTACTACCACCGAGACTGCTATACCTCTCCGGAGCCACTCCTCTTCCGAGGCAGTCGGCGACTTTTATCGTTTTCCTGACGATGGCCCTCCTGGAGGAAGAAGAAGAAGAAGAAGAAGAAGAAGAAGAAGAAAAAAACTACAGGCCGGTGAAATGATTTGTATACTCGCGACGACGCGGCGCTCTAAACTACACACCGCCGAACGGATTTGTACAACAGTCGTCGGGTTTCCGAAATATCCTCCGGGAACGATCTGGTTTAACAAAAGGTCCGTATGCTCTCCGTGGATCTATCTTCGAACTTGGGAAAAGTCACGCTCGTAGAAGAAGGTACCATACACACGCGCAGACACGCACGTGCGTGTATACACAGCACGATGGAACTGGCTCGAAGCCACGACCAGTTCGTCATAATTGGCCGGGGCCAATGGCGTACAACGTAACACGATAATTATGACGAGACAACGACGTGAAGCAAACGCGCCTAATCGGCCTCCCCTTTTCGCCCAGAAATTTGTTTGGGGAAACCATTTTTCACGGACGGACAGTAATAACAGCGCCGATCCCGATTGCGACCCGTGATTATATCGGGCCAAAGCGGCCACCCTCCCACCCCCTCCCCCTCTGTCTTCCCCTACACCTCTCGTTTATCCCTCTGTCTGCCTCCGCTGCCACACGGCTCGAAATGCCGTGTAGATTATTTTATTCCGAGGAATCCCAGGCGATCTACGGATCGCTCTCTCGACCTCCCGATGATTAACCTCGGAGGCTGGCTCACTTCGCGTGGTGGATTCTCCTCTTTTTGTTCGTCGCGCGAGATTCGTTACGAAAGAAACGGAGCCGATGTCGACGTTTTGGGAGCAAGAACAGGGGAAAAGGTGAACGAAGGTCTTTGGCAGAATCTGATTTGGATAGGAATTTTTATTCTGTTAATAACTCTAACACAAGTTGCAGTTATATAGTTTTTAATTTAATTGAAACGCCTGTAAATTCTCTACTTTCGGAAATTAATTTCTCCCACAGTTCGTGCACGTCTAATTTCGGTAAAAGGACTGATTGAAATTGTTACGTTATGGCTCGTCGATTCGTTCAATTTTGCACGTAAATTGTACGCCGATGTTCGTCTAGATCGATGAGAACACAAACACTTGATTTTCGTCAATTGTAAAATCGTGCGGAAGAGATGGAGATAGAGGGAAGCAGGCTCGCGCATTCGTTTCAGGAATACCCGACAATCAAGCTCGCGGCACGTCAGGAAAAATATTCGAACGCGACCGCACGATTTATCGCCGCGCAAACTCGCCTCTAATTTACCAAGATCGTCGTTATTATTTACATCCGGCGAATCGCCGGGCATTAATCCCGGCATTAAGCGTTGGCTGCTGGTGGCGCGGGGCCTCTTGGCGCGTATATCTCTTCACCGTCATTTATTCCTTTATCCCCGGCCGCCTCGATCGGTAATTAAGTTACGTACATTATTTTCTACGTGGCGATTCGTTTCTGTCCCGCCACTCGCCACTCTGCCATGTGCCGCATGGTACCGTGGCAGCTGGGGGCGGCCGATAAGGGGCACGTCGGCGGATGCGGCCGAACTTAATGAATCGGAAGGAATAACGGCAATCAGCGAAATATAAATGAGAGACGGTGTGGAAACGATTCTTGGCTTGCGCGTCACGCACGCACCGTGACTCACGCCGATCCAATGCCAACGAATGGGACGAATCGAGGCTTAATTATGGGAACATAGGCGCGTTAGACGTCGCTGCATATACCTTCTTCTTGCCGGGCAAGAAGCTGAGTCTCTGGCGGGAAAAATTTGAATTTAAAGGATGTCCCGTAACGATCGATTAATCGAGAAAGATCAAATACACTTTTAGACAATTCGTACCTTATAAGCGTGAATAATCGACGCAAGAATGTTCCACGTGCAAAATGTGTGGAATAAGATTTTTCAAGAAAGCATCTTGCAAGAAAATCTTGTTTTACATTTTTTACTTATCTTTGCAAGTGGAATAACCTCTCTTCTTTCCTGCCACGTCTAGAATTAGCTAAATACTCGATAAATTTTCTCGAGAACGAATGCTTCTAAGAAAACATTATTTTTCCTTTACGAATCATTTTTTTCACACTTTCCACTCGATTGTATCCAGTTACGAGACACAGTGTACATTTCATTGTGATTGTTAGTGAGGGAGAATATCAAAGGGACAATGATAGATTAATATTAAGGAATGTTTTAACGATCAGACTACGATTTATAAATATAATTGCAGAGATAGAAGTTGAATTTGTTTCGTTTATAATGATACTTTACTTTGGTGTACAAAGTACAAATTACCATGCTGTACACATTGAAATTTCTGACAAATGCTTGAATGCATCTGTAGATGACTGGATTTCCTGCCTTGTGCAATAGTAAACGCGAGACACTATGAACCTCTGTGTTTATAATGATGACTATAATCATGATTTCACATACTTTCTACATTTTATACATTTCTCTCCATCGTACAATATTTGTGTGTATTTTCTTAAATTTCCTACGAAATGGTAAAAATTCACAGTTAACAAGTGACGCGTTCTGTCAAGCAACCGACCGTAACGATCACGCAATCGTTACTAAATATCATCGCGAGAACAAGAGAGGATCGCGTCTCTGCGCAAACGTGTTCGTAACTCGAGAGAAAAAAAGGTCGAAGGGACGCGAGAACCCGAAGGACAATGCCTGGGCCGCAATAACTCGGCATAGCAGCGAGATGTGTTTTTAATTCCGCATAAGTCCGCTACGGTCTAGCGTGACGGAGACTGCAGGTGGTGTGGGTGGGTTTTCTCCGGGGAGAAGACGTTATTAGCGGGGGCATTAATCAGAGCACGCCTAGCCAGGTCCGGATGGCGGAGAGCTCGTAGCAGCGGAGCCGGGGGTTGCGCCGGAGGAAAGAAAAGGAGAAAAGAAATCCTCGAAGAGGTCGTGGGGGGAGGGGGGAGGGGGGAGTGGAGGTGAAGGAGGCAATGGAGAGACGAGGAGAGACGACGGAGGCGAGTTGAGATATGAAACGATGGAAAACTTAGCGAAGGAAGCATCCCCCTCCAAACCTTGTCGTTCCTCCGCTCGTTTCTCTCCTTCTTCCCCTCGTTTCCTATATCCAACCCTCTCGTTTTCGTTCGTTTCGCCTTCGCGTGGCGGAAGGGCAGCGCCTCGACGCGGCTCACAGATGAACCGTTTTAATGAAAAGATGGCGTCGTCAGCGGGGGCGGAAGGAACGGCAGGATGCCGATGCCCCCCCTCGCGTCAGGAGAGAGGGTTGCTTTAGCCCCGCTCATCAGAAACCACTGCATGAGTCGAGGCTCAAATGAAATTGCCGCTATAAAAATGATGCCCCGTGTATATGCCCCGGGTATTAGATGGCGGGGAAAGCCTCTGGGCTGATACGCCGCCTCGTACGCGTCTCCTTTCAGATTCCAAAGTCCCGAGTTCGCCGGTTTCGTTTATCCTTTGATAAAAATTGATTTGCTGATTCTGTATTATTTCGCGGCTTGGTTGTAAGATCATCTTACGAATGTAAATCATAGGTGACAGAATCTTAGTCACCATCTTACATCATTTTCCTTTGTTCTACTCTTATACGAATTAATTACAAAGCAGGTGTCTACAGCAAAACTTACGTATGTTAAATGAAATTCGTATACGATGCGAGTAACTATTTGACCGATGTAACAAGCTTTAAAAATAATCCAACTGAACGTCGGGACCTGTTAACGAATGAATTAGTGAAATACTTTCAAACGAATGCTCAATTGACAATGACAATGGAATCTCAAAATATGAAACACGTGATATATTCCTGACAGGTGTGCAAATATACCTTTGCGAAACCATCGTGTCTCGTCCAGAAGAAGTTACGGCCATTTATGTGTTTATATAAAAAACTTGAAACGTGCGTTTAATATGCAAAATTGTACAAAATATCGAGGGAGGAATGGTTACGAGGAAGAAAGTCATTGACTCGACGGTTGATTCCCGTAGCTTATAGCTTGAAACTTGGACCACCCACGCAGCCACCCACTGGCGAGTAAACGGGTGAACGCCGGTCGCATACACTGCGATGTCGAGAGACGGAGAGAGCGGAAAGGAAGGAAGGAAGGAAGAAAGGAAGGAAGGAAGGTAGCACGTTCATTTTTCTTTTACATTCGCAAGGCGCGGAAAGAAAAATCACCGGTTCTCATTACGCTCGACACGTAGGCAGCTTTATGAGTCTCTCCCCTCCCGGCTGGACGTTCAACCCTGCTCAGCCCGTATCTTTCCGCCGTTGCAACCCCGCAGCCGCCACGGCGGAAGCGCGGAAGCGGCGCAAGAAGAAGATATTATTTATTTCGTAAATTAACTCCGGCCGGTGGCGAACGTGACTGGAAAATCCTTCGTAGCTTCGCGCCCGTACTTTACCGCTTTTATTAATCGCCGCCATTCGCCTGGCCGATCTCTTTTTGTCTTGCTTGACCATCTCCCTCCCTCCCGTAGCAAGGACCCACACCCACCCACGCGTCCTGACGCGTAATTAGAAGGGCGGACGAGACGTCTCGTGACGCGTGCCTGATTGCGGATTGCACACGGAAGGAGTTTTAGAGGAGTCAGGGAGTGAGGTGGATTCTTAATTGAAAAGCTATTTCAGGCATTTCCGGTATTTCCATCAGCTACACGATGATCGCACCGATGATCTTGAAAATTCTGAAAAAAAAAAAAATGATCTTGGAGAATGATGTTCTTATTATTATTCAGTTGTATTGATCTTACGATGCCATGCTGGGTGAAAGATATTTTTTACATCGTCACACGTCACAGTTTGAAAAGATATTTAGATGGACTCACTTGAATGGAGCGTCCTATGTATTTATGTACGTATACAGGGCGTTGCCATCGGGCAGGTGATGATTCTACGTGCGAAAAGTAAGTCGAAAAGAAAAAGAATAACATTTTTTGGCTTGAAGCTTTGTTTGCGAGAAAATCGAGTTTGAATGTTGTATGTAGTATGATCATTTTCGTTTTTACACCTTCACGTTCGTTGTCTTCTGTAATGTTTATACTCTGTCTTTGGTCGGACGGTTACCGGCTACTCTTATTGTTAGTATCACTCGTTTGTATCAGTCGTTTTGTAACAGTGTCTCGCCACAGCAATCGTAAATACGTTGACATGGTGAAAGCGTTAGGAGCTTGTTAAAGAAATAGTGTATGCCGAAACTAGCAGAGAATGTTTCACAGCTAAAGGAAAGAATAATAAATGCTTTTGATCAAATGATGTGATATCAGTCCATGATTCACTGATAAGAAGGGATACGTACACGTCAGCAAGGTCGACACTTTCAACAATTCACTTAATATAATGTAACTGATCATTAACGCATTACCTGCACATATTCAAACTCGATTTTCTCGTAAACGAATCTTCAAACCAAAAAATGTTATTCCTTTTTTTCCGACTTATTTTCGCGCGTGGAATCATCACCACCCATCCGATAACATCCCGTATACAATACGTACAATATTTTTCATTTACTTCGTCAGATCTATTCACTTTGTTTGTCCTTTTTTTTCTCAATATCATAAATTTTTTTGTCCACAGATTACACTGCTCGAGACATCGAATGGAGCTGGAATACTCGAACTTTATTGCAGTTTAAGTGAGTAACACTTTTGTAGTTCATTCCAGTGAAGAAACGAATGAACATCACGCTTGTAGAAACTTTTGCTTATATCACATAGGTTATGATAAAACATTTTGAAATTTCATGAACACATTAGTCGCGTTTGTGACATGTATAAAAATTACGAGATATTTCACACAGAGGTCACAAAAGTACTTCATCCGTTACATTAATAATTCGAATCTACAATTACACAAATAAATACTCGAGCACATGCTTAAAATTCGTGTTGTACAAGTAGCAATCATTGCAGCGTTAATAAAATTTCAAAACGTTGGTCGATACACCTGAAAATTCTTCGGCGGTAAGATTTCGAGTAGCTTCGCCAGTTGCTGTTACTTTCCTCAAAGTATCGATCACGATGGAATTTGTCTGAGTGGAAGGACACGAATTAATCGTCTTTCGTCGCCAATTCACTCGGCTGGCGTGACACACGCAACGCGATGACAGTTTTATATCCGCGACTCGCGATATATACCAGATATCCCGCGGCGACACAATGCCACCGCGGATTCTTCAGCTGGTCGTCCCCCGCCCCCCCTTTTTTTTTTAAAGAATCCGCCTCTTTCACGGAACACGTGGCATTCCTTGCAAAGTGCAGCGACCAGCCGAGGATCTGCGAGCTATCCGAGGCAAAATCCAGAGGCGAGTAGAGCAGAAAAGAACTGTCAGACTGTCGTCACCTCCGCGACGCTCTGTCGTTGATTAATGGCAGTAATATTCGTCCGTATACGGATGACCCGTGGCATCGGCTGATACGGCCCTCGTTACATAGAAAGACGGCACGTGCTTGTGTTTCGTCTTTCGTCCGTGTACGAACGTACATACATGCGTACGTTGGACGTAGCGTGCGACGTTTCTGCTTCTACAGCAGATCCGGAACCGACTTGCGAGCGAGCGAGCAAGAACTTCCTATCGTAGAATTAGCGCAGATCTTCCGCCTTCCTGGAAACTGTCGCGGCTCCGGTAATTTCACCAGCTTCCAGGCATCTGCTCGTTTACTAGTTTCTTCTGGGGCGGCTGTCACGTTGACAGTTAGCGTACGGTGCTTTGTATTCGAACTGTTTGCGTCGACGATTTTCCTCTGTGTGTTACGTATGGCGACCTTTTTATTTTTTGGTAATTAATATTTGAAGACCGCGCGTTGGTCGGGAGATTGTCTCTGTCGACAGTCGGTGCTTTGCGTTTGGATTTTGTTCCGTACCAGAATTCCAAAAAAAAAAAACGGAGATTTCCGACCACGGTGTTAGTATCTCTTTACGAATACTAACTAGTTCAATGTTACCGTCTTGTCTTAGGAGGATTGCCCTTTTATTTACACTATTACACTATTGTCTATATTATTATTTCCTTTATTATGTGTTAGATTTGTACATGAATTGTGACGTTGTTGTCTCGATTGATTCCCTTTTTCGACTGACTGTCTCGAATCTTCCAAACGCTGTCGACTGTCTTTTTTCTTGGAGTGGATGTAAGTGGATGCGTGCGTGTGTGTGAGATGTAAGCAAGGCGAGTGTAGTAGTGAGTCGTGGATGATGGTGTGTCATAGTGTGTAAGACGGAACAGATTTGTCGGCAATCTTTCTTCGTGTATACACACAGCGATTATTATTGATATTTGGATACTACTTTGTTCGAAAGATTATTTCTCTGTGCGTGTATTTGACTTTTGATGTATTTGACACAATTGTTTTAATTTGGACACATATCTCATTCAGTTTTTCTTTTTTTTTTTTTCTTGCGCGAGCAACGACAGTCTGTCGTAAATAATGGTGAAATTTAAAATCTCAGAAATAATTCTGAATAATGAACAAGTTTTTTTAATGTGTGTGTAAAATATACAAATTGATGCAACTTGCTCGTTATCTGAATTACTTTGAACTTCGTCACTCGAATTGATTTGAACTTGAAATTAATGACCTGTATACATTTTTCTTTCATTGTTCAATCGTTTATGTAATTTTCTCGCTTATAAACGTACAAGTAGATCAATTCAACGTGGTTGTATATAACATGTCTATATAATTTTCAATACACGAATACCTGCACAAGTACACGCACATATTATATTCAAGTTTCATTTTGCACGATTCTTCACGCAACGCACTCATTGTACGATCTCCAGTTGATAGTCAAGTCAACGACGAATGCACCTCAGCGTGCAAAAATTTTTAAAATTAATAATCATCCGAATTTCAAATCTCGTTCAACATACGCGCGTGTCACCGCTAATAGACGTCTCAACGGTCCCCTAACGAGCCTCGTCATTCATTCGCCGTAACAAGACGTCGCTCTCGAAAGAGATCAGACTCTCTTCTTCTGCTCATTTTTTCTTCCTCCTTTTTTCTTTTTTTTTTTTTTTTTTTTTTTTTCATTTCGTCATCGGACGGTCGAAGTAACACGCGTCGAATACAAATCACTCGAGGGGTTCGTCTTGCGCGCGTCGAGTCGCGCAGCAAAACACACACCGGCCTGACTCCCGCTCTCGCGAACTTCCAAATCGACTCGTAAATAAATTCTCCGACGGGGGTTTTTGTCGCGCGAGCAGCAACGCTAAAAAGCGCGCACCTCGGCAAAAAACGTCGCCGAGCAAAACGTCGTCGCCGGTTCCCATTTAAGCTGCACGCCGATGGAAGCTGACTCGTCGTCGTCGATCACGCTTCCATCGACTTTTCCATCGACTGGCGAAAACACCCTTGTCCAATCAAGTGGCATCGCGTGGATATGGGGTGAGCAGCGGTTGATGGAATTCAACGTTGTGCCACCTCGACGCTGACGATCAGTTTACCGAGGTTAGTCGGAGAGAAGGGATGAAAATGACACTGACAATTGTTTTCACGTCGTTATCCGTAATCGAGTCGTCCCACCTCGATTTGAATCATCTGGTTTCGAAAAGTCTAGGTAGACTAGTTGCATGTTGATTCGTGATCATCCTGAGCATCGTGGACTGTCTCGATTATTGTTAGCTATTACTATCCTGTAGTATACACCGAGATACAGACACCTATGTATAGAAATTCCGATGGTATGACGTTGCCAGAAAGATATTTCCACTTACCGACTCACTTGCCTCCCTTTACACTATGTATCCCATGTGGCGAATTAATTACGTGGCAACCAATGGCGAGGCTGTTGGTGCGTGCGGCGATCGGTAATCGTTCGGCGAGGCTCGCGAGCATAAATTTCCGGTGTTGTCGTACAGCGGCGCGAAAAGCGTGAGGTTAGGCGAGGCGAGGATCTAAGGTGAAGGATCTCGTTCCCCGTGAGGGGAAAGATGATTCCAACATCGTGTTCAGGCAGGCGTGACAGCTCGTTAGCCATAATATTCGATTGGATCTCGATCGATTAGGTATCGGCATCGACATCGCGTATCCAGCTTTTAGATGTATATGTATATATATACACACATATACTGACACTCTCTCTCTCTCTCTTTTTTCACCCCATGTCTTCATCCCCCTCGCCGTCTCTTTTCCATCCATTCTTCCACCGAGCGAGCTTCTCCTCTCCTCGTGGACCCCGATATAACTGCGGTATAGAGCGTCTCTCGATTATTTCATACCTTTATCGCGAAATAATGATAATAAGCCGGAGCTCGGGAGCGAGGCAACGCGCTCGAAGAGCCGCAGAGAAAGAGGGGGATAAAGAAGGGGTTCCTACCTAGAACGGTGGTCGAAGGTGGAAGAGGGACGGACAAATACCCGAGGAGAGATAGGTGATGGTCGGTGCAACAACAGATCGTAACGAACTCCGTTTAATTTCGGTAAAAAACCTTTATTACGCCTACAAACCTCCTATCGGTGACCGTGGACGGGCGAAATTGCATCTTCTTTTTCCTCGTTCGCCGGAACGATGAAATTCCTTTTCATAAAAACCAACGTAAAACGTGATAACGTTCAATTACCAGCCGAGTAAAAGTTCCTGTGGATATATGAACGTTTTTTGGCATTTTTTCCCCCCTTCCTTCTTTCTTTCTTTCTTTCTCTCTTTCTTTCTCGTACTCTTGCACGTACTTCGATCCAGGAACAGGTTTATGAAATTTTTTTTTTAACGACCGACGCTTTGTTCCTTGTCCAGTGACCGGGCAGATTTCTCTCTTCCGCCCTTTCGCGTATATTCGCGCGATCCATGACGATTTGCATTTTGACAGGGCCGTTCGAATCTAATTGTAAGAGGGACGAATTTTTGTAATTGTCAAGAAATTAGTATGAAATTAACATTGATAGCCGTTGAGTTATAAGGAGGGAAGAGGGGTAGCAATGCGTGCCCTATTAAATATATATTTAATTTTAAAGCATTAGAATTAGGATGAATTTTCAACTTCAAGCGGAACGTGTTCATTTTGTCCACTGAATGGAATTTTCGTAAAGCATTTCAATAAAAGCGCAATAAAAGTATATTTCACGTTATTGAAAATTTCGTTCTTGGCCTTATAAATAATCGCGTTATTTCAATCGTAGCATTCGTCGCGAGACGTTCTCCACAATTTTCCAGGAACGAAAAAGCGTTCTTAAAGTTGAAATTAAATTCAAAAGTCTTGCGACTCGGTGCCAATTACGAAAACTAACAGTCGCTTTCATCGCTGGACACATTTTTTTCGTCCTATACAAAATATGATTCTTCGACTAAGCACTGATTAACTTTCGTCATTAGATTATCGGACGAGAAAGTCGTTACAGGTATCGTTTCGTAACGCGGTCCCCGCGTAAGAAACAAATCGACATTGTCAAACACGTGGCACTCGAGCGTGAAAAGGAAAAAAATCCCTCCGCTGTACGCGGATGGCTTTGTACCAAAACACAAAGAAAACCCATTAGTTGCTGCGCGTCTGTGAGACAGACACTTTCTCCGGTGAGGAACGATGTTTCACCGAGCAGCCTCGAATCCGTCCTCGAAGCTATCATAATCGCGACTGGCCGGCGTTGGTACGCGGGTGTTAACGCGACGGAGTGTGTCGTAACGAGGCTCGAATGGATTACACGTGCGCGTAATGACGCCGCGAGTTTCTCGGCAGTGTGGCGGACGGTAGCCAGACAGATGAGAGAATTCAAGCCTATCAGCTCGTGAGAGAAACGCCGCGGCGGTGGCTGCGACGCGGGGTTAATAGAGATCGCGTCAGTCTATCGATTTTCTACACGCACAATATTCTACGACAGCTAGGGAAGGATAGGATATTCTTTAACCGCGGTCGCGAACCCCGCGGAATATTCATCTCGTCTATTTATTTATTTTGGACGCTGGCAAACGCTCTCACGCCTTTCTCGTCTCCCGCGAAGATGTTATACTCGCTTGGCGAGAGGAATACGCGTTTCGACAAGTGCTCTACGACATCTCGAAAAAGTGACAAGTGAAATTTGCTCTGTTTGACTTTAGAATGAGGTGTACTGTACGGTGGTTGTAATACTTTAGCGAATTGGAACGTTTCCTTTTATAAGGAAAACGCGCGTATAATATGCGTTTCAATGGCAATAGTCTTGAAGTCTAGAATTTTAGAATTTTTAAAACTTCAGAACTTTTAAAACTTTAGAACTTTAGAACTTTAGAAATTTAGAACATTAGAACTTTAGGACTTTAGAACTTTAGGACTTTAGAACTTTAGGATTTTGGGACTTTGGGACTTTAGGACCATGGGACTTTGGGAGTTTGGGACTCTAGAACTTCAGAACATTGGAACTTTAGAATTTTAGAACTTTAGAACTTTAGAACTTTAAGATTTTAGGACTTTAGGACTTTAAAACTTTAGAACTCTAGAACTTTAGAACTTTAGAACTTTAGAACTTTGGAACTTTGGAACTTTGGAACTTTGGAACTTTGGGACTTTGGGACTTTGGGACTTTGGGACTTTGAGACTTTGGGACTTTGAGACTTTAGAACTTTAGGACTTTAGAAATTTAAGACTTTAGGACTTGAGGATTTTTGGACTTTAGGACTTTGGAACTTTATGGCCTTGGGATTTCAGAACTTTTGGACTCTAGAACTTTGGGACTCTAGAACTTCAGAACTTTGGAACTTTAAGAGTTTAGGACTTTAGGACATTAGGACTAAAAAACTTTAGAACTTTAGAACTTTGGGGCTTTAGGATTTTGAGACTTTAGAACTTTAGGACTTTAGGACTTTGGGGCCTTAGAACTTTAGAACTTTAGAACTTTAGAGTTTTAGAATTTTCTTAAAAGATTTGTTTTTTAAATTACGTGTTGTAACCTTCGAATTTTCACGTGACTTTTGTGTCCTGTGAAATTACCGTCTATAATTATCTCTCTGCAAGTTCCTCCAAACTCGAACTCTCACGTTTCTCTCTAAATTCATTCAAAAATCCCGAGTCTAGGTTAAAAAGCGCCATGCTTCGCGCTCGAGCGACTCCGTAGTTCCATCGGGAAACACAACTGGTTGGTCGGACAAGCCGCGTTAAAGAAGAGCTCTCGTAGCGGACACGTCGGCATGTCGGTTCTTTTTTTTTTTCTTTTTTTTTTCACGTGGTTTTTCCTGGCCTGGCGTGAGTCGGCGCGGCAGCCTCCAGGGAGATGCTACTTCCGCGCGCAGGCGAAGCGTAATCCGGTACATAAAACAAGAAGGAGGCTCCTAGCATTGAACTTTGCCCGCGGGAGCGGCTTGTCAGCGAACACCACCGGCCAGCCTGCAGATCGACGGGCGTGTGCGTGCACCTGCACAGAGGCGCGATCCATTCCCGACTGGAATCGCGCACCGTCGATGCGTACAGTCTGCAACGCGTTTGCTATACACCCGGATGCGAAGCGGTTCTCGCTAAATCACGGGCAACGCGTTTACGAAGGCGGTGAAACAAATCGTGTCCCCCTTCAAAGTATCTCTCTCTCTTTCTCTCTCTCTTTGCACGCCTGAGATGTTTCCGAGCAGCTCACGCGATTTCTGCAACTTTCTCGCGGTCTCTTTTTGCGGAAATTTGAACAGACTCGCTGGGATTGGGTTATTTGATCGAGGAGGGTTTTTGCAGATGATATTGCAAAGAGAGTTGAAATGATATTATGATTTCGTGGAGAACAGAGCTAACTTTCTAATATGACTGAAATTTGCAGAGAATGGATCGCAGGCATACTCCAGTTTGATATTCGAAAGTTTGGTAATCGTCTCATTTAGTACCTGGCGAATTTAATAATTGTTACGAGTAAGTTATTTAAGTGATTCGAGAAACCTTAGATCACTTCTGTTGTCGTTCTAACCTGGAATCCCGCTCGACATAAGTTTCACGTTAATTTAAAAATTTTAACGGTCATTTTCATGTATTTTTTCGTGAGTTATGTGATGGAATAGAAAAAGATATATTTCCAATGACCTTGAAAGAAACATTGAAAAATTATATTTTTTAAAAAATGGCTTATTCGATTCAATTCGTCTCTTTAACAAGTTTAAGTTGACAATAACAATAATAGAGAAAATATTCAGGATTTTCCCGTTGCATCCTGTATATATACATGTATACAAAGCGCATAAAAATCTCAAATATTTTGTAACGTCACCTTACGACATCATATACATAGAGTACACAGAATACAGTAAAGAAATTTGGCTCAGTACCTCGAATTAAAAATTAAATTACTTCCCGAAGCAAAGAATTCAACGGATTTTAAAATAGAATTTCCGAAACGATTTGCTTGGAAGCAGATCATGGACGAAAACGCGGCCGGTCTACAAGAGGAATCGACGTTTACGCAAATAACGGAGTGGCGATGTTAATGCGGCTATCTCGTGTACCGGTAATTTAATGGGTTCATCCTCGTTCAGAAATTACACCGTGGAATGATACACCACGGCCTTTCTACTTTGTTTTTATCCCGTTTACGTAATATCGGGGAGAATGCGTGCCATCCGGGTAGACCTGTCACGCGAGCCGATTTTCAGGCATCGAGGAATCTACATAATCCTCCTCGCACGAAGCCAAGATACAGGAAAGATACGCATGAGAGGTCAACGAAACTGGAATGTCCTCGACCTTTATCATTTTAAACTTTAGATGTTCCTGATAGGAAAATTATTATCTAATCCCTTGCCTCGTACGGATTACGATTACGATTCTGTATTCGAATTTCAAACTTTGATTATTTCAATCGAAGTCATTTCATGGATTTTGGTTTTTCTGTTAAAAGTGGAGTAATTCAATCGATGGAATTGTCCCATCGATTAAAGTCATATCGAGAAGGAAATCGCGAGGCAAGAGATTGAAACTGAAACTTTCCTTTCTTCGCTCTCCATGGCTCAGGAACAGCTTACTTTTATTCATTCTAATCACTGTTTCTTCTGCACCGTAAAACATGAAATTTTTACGAACCCGCGTTTTCCGTTTCTTGGAACGCGCGCGCGCGCGATTCCCCCCCCCCCCCTGGAGAAATGTTAGTTGAAATAAATAAAACGCGTGCAAACGGTTAGTAAAGAATTGCACGACGAACGTAAGTGGCGGCAGCGTAAAAAAAATCGTCGATGCACGACTCGAACTCGGCAAGATCGGATCGATTAGCAGCAAGCTTGTATACCAAACAGTTGGTTTGCCTGGAAAGCAGATCTATCAAGAGCTTTATTGCGTGTCAAACGCGGCGCATACGAGAATTTTATCCCGTGAGGTTTTGTCGCAACGAGACGCCAGCGCCATAAATTTGAATACATTTGAAGTGGCGCGCGTCGCGTGAAAGCGAAATCGTCGAATTTTCCACTTGCAGGGCAAAGTAATCCACCAGGAAGAAACAGAATAATTAAATGAAATTAATAATATTGCTGTGAATAACAATGTGAAGAGGATTCTCTTTTTTTGTGCGTTTTCATTGGTTCTTGTTAATTATCAAGAGAAGGAGGAAAATTGCCCAACTTTTCAGATTATCGTTCAATCGCGCCACTTTAAATGTAAGTGAAGATTCAAATGCAACAAGCACAAAATTGCACTAACGTGATCGAGATTCGCAAGAAAGAAGATTGTACGATGTCGACACGTCGTTCCTCAAATGATCAAGTATCAAAGTAATTTTCGTCAATTTTTTTTCTATTATTAACGCTTTTCTATATAAGAAAAGAAGAAAAACATTGAAAGAACATTTTAATTTCGACATTTGCAGCGTTTTCCCTTCCAAGTACTCTTGAAAAATTTATGCCGTTTGTCTGGGCGAGCTTGTTAAACCGGAAGCGATAAGTTTCACCGGGTTTTATATATTAATTTAATAACGAACGGAGAGAACCGAGAGCCCCAGATTCGACGTGGAAATGAAATTAAATTAATTAACAGGCACCCAGCGATGCATCGGACATTAAAGTTCATGAAGGTGCATCGCAAATTAAAGTTCATTCGAGTGCATAACACTTCCTCTTAGCACCGCGTTAATGCGATATTTATCGGGTGTTCATCTGCGCGCGTATAAGTAGGCGACTATCTTGATATCCTCTTTGGCCTGCTCAAAGAAGTAAACGCGTGGTTATTGTAATAGCATTGGTTCGATGCTCGACTCGCTGCTCGTCTGCCTTCTCCTCCTCCTCCTTCTCGCGAATTGAAATTCACGGCGAAAGGTGCACGCACATTGTTCGCTTTTCGTCATAAACGATTATATAATAAATAAACATCGACCTCTGTTTACCGGCGAGAAATCTCGAGAATTGAAGAGAAAGAGAGAGAAGGAGAGGATAAACCGAGACGGGAATTAAAAAATTCAAATATCAATTTTCGTAATATACACCGTCGTGTAAAACTGGAGAACTCTCGCTCAAGAATCTCACTTTTCGTTCTCGATATTGATTATTTGATTTTACGGCACGTTTGTATTTATTATTTTTTTATTTAATTATACAGGGAGATGTATTTCGACGATCAGTTCGTGCAAACTTGAAAAATTTCTTCAGTATCGTGTTGAAATCTTGTCTTGGTTTATCTGGGTAAACAGACGTTTTTCTTTGACGCTATTTCATTGTTTCTTACTTGATTTTTATGTATTTCTTGTTTGTTTCTTTCTCTAGTAGCCTCCGATTCTATCGTATACCGCCAGCAACGAATCGATTCGTTTTATTTGCAAGCAATTAAAGTAACAAATTATTTCAAATTGTTATTATCTCATCGTTATTCCAAACAAAACTCCAAACGACGAGTCATTTCTAATTTACTATCTCTGTTTCAAAAACTAATATAAAAGGCACAGCTTCATCTTGTATCCAGATCAAATAAATCGACTTACGAATGGCATTTCAATTTCGTCGAAAGAAAGTGACGTCATTTGCGGATAATTCATCGAAACGGAATAACAAAGAATAATCCCTCCATCTTCGTCTCGTTTGCTCGATTCCGCTCGACGCGCGCTGAAACTTACTCGAACTTGCTCAAACTTTACTCGAAGATACACCATCCGAAGAGCAATACTGCAACACCCATATCTTCTCCCCGGCAACTCGTTTCAAACTCGCAACATACGAATTCCCAATACGTAGAATCACGAGTGGCGCGTGATATCCGCTATCGGCGCGGCTGGTGAAAGCGAGAATCCGCGACATTTATTTCCACGGCGACAAGAGGTGGGGTGGGTTGGGGGGGGGGGGATAACGTTCGATATCGTAAATCGAGGCTCGGTTGAAACGAGCCGTCATCGGCTCGCCCGCACGTACAGCCACGGAGATTCAACGAATCGACTGTTTAAATCGGTGTGAACGCGAACGGCGCACCGTCGTCCTCGCCGTATAAACAGGCGTTGCACGCCGTGGCAAGGAAGGGAGGGGGAAGGCAGAAATCGTGTGAGATCGGGAAGAACGATAAATCGCTCTCTTACCAATAAAGTTCGTTACCTGCGGAACACGCAGGCCCCGTGTAACGAAGGAGAAACGTCAAATTAAGTGAATTACGTGCATAATTACGATGCGTGCGTTTATCGCGCATCGACAAACATTCGTAATACGGGGTTGCGCGTACGGGGCCGCGATGCCACGCTGCTTGGGACCAACCAGCCGACATCGCCGATGAGATACTTTATCGCGGCCAACGCCGCGGAACGATACTACGCGCGTGTGAAAATTCGTTCGCTGTCGCTTCGATATTTCTATTGTTCATCATTCGTTGCACTTGTTGGCACGAACTTGGAAATCGATCTTTTGGAAATTTGAAATTTCCTTTGGAACGTGACGTCGAGCTTGGGGTTGACGTACGAGGGCGTCACTTTGAATCCAGTGGGAGTTTGCGATCCTTTAAAAATTAATTTCTAGCAGATCGTTGGGGAGTATAGTCCTTGAATTTGAGGGACCACTCGAATGAGAGATGCAATCGGTTGCACGATTTTAAAAGTATTTTTACGGAAGATTATTAGTTTAGATTCGCAATCGAGGAACCGAGTAAGAGCATCTTGAACATGAGAAAATTGAATGAGGTTAGATATTATAATATATAGGTCTAAGTGTTATTAGTCCTTGGATTTTAGGTTAGGTTTCCTTTAAGTCTGTCGTTCGTAGAGGAGTTTAGTGAAAAAGTAACACAAACGAGAACATCTATGCGGCATACATAATGTATAAATGAAAAAATATAATAATTAAAATATAAAATAGTAAATATATTATTTAAATTTGTATATGGATATTCAATTATTTGTATACCGAATCATGTTAATATAATAAAAATATTAATAAATATTCAATAAAAAAATTTATTAATAGGATAAAATTTTAATCTATTTATTTTATTATTATTTATCAAAGGTAATAAAAATAAAATAAAAATTGATATAAATAATATAATTATTCCTCCTAATTTATTAGGAATTGATCGTAAAAGAGAATAAGCAAATAAAAAATATCATTCTGGTTTAATATGAGATGGAGTAACTATAGGATTTGCTATTTTAAAATTATCAGGATCTCTTAATATATAAGGATATTGTAAATTAATATACATAAAAAATAATAAAATTAAAATAATTGTAATTAAATCTTTAATTATAAAATACGTGAAACGTTGGAAACGTCGTCCAACACATAGAACAATTTTCTATCAAAACTCTGATTTCTTAGTTTCTTTAAATTAATTCATTTTATACAGAAAATCCGCAATCTAGTTACAAAAATATTCGAAACACGTACATCTTTTATCTTTCGTCAAATATGAACTACGTAATTAATAATAAATAATTAACAACGCGCTCATGTGTATTCGACAGTAGATTAGGTCAACCAGCCACAGACACTATCTACTTAAAGTGTCAAACACCCCGATCGTTACGAAATAAATCTTCTCTCGTTAGACTGTATTTCTTTTCATTCACCATCAGTAATAAAGCGACAAGATATCAAACGTGAAAGAAGCGAGAACGGAACTCGACGTCTCCATAATCTCGTTTCATAATACGTCGATTCGCCAACCAATAATAAAACGACGAGACGTCACGCGTGAAAGAAGCGAGAAGTACACCTCGAAGTTTCCATAGTCTCATTTCATAATACTGTTTACAAAGACGGCGCGTTGTCGCGTTGTGCGGTCGCGCGCATATCGATTGGCTGTCTCCATTTCCAAAGGCGATCGTTTCCTGAGTTTCACCGGGTTCCCCCCGGTGCGGTGTTATGTGCAGCGAGAAACGGCCACGATCGTTCGCTGCGCACGCCAGCCAGCCAGCCAGCCCGATGAATATCTATGGGGTATGCAAAGTATTTCGTGTTCCCCATAACAAGCACCTCATTGACCCATTGCACGCCCGGTATTACTATTGTCTACACGACGGTGCACGCTATCAGTTTACCCGGTGGGTGGCATCGGAATCTGAGACGGTTACGACTTTCCCCGGGCCTCGAACGACGGCTTCTCTCGCGTTGCGTCGCTATTTCTCGACATTTCTTTTCCAACAGAGTGCACATTATCTTCGATTCTTGGAACTTGGATCCCAGTCGAAGCTGAATTCTCTCCGTTTCAACTTTTGCTCGAACGTATCACGATCGGAGTTGCCTACTGATTAGAAATTGCGCGATCAGATTTTTGAAATTTGTCTCGTCTGCTCGTACTGTTTCTCGATCAGTTAGATCGATATTCGATCGCGCTCTTTACCTGTAGAATTTCGGAACTTAGACTCCAGAACGGAACCTTTTGCCGAGGAATATTCAAATTCCGCGTGACTCTCGTTCGAATTTCTTTGTGAAACGTAACGCACTTCTTGCCGCGTCGCGATCAAACAAAATTCCGATCCCAGTAAAGAAATTAAGTTAATTAATTAACCCAGAAATTCCTCGATCTCGTTCTTCGTCTTCAACTCGTCATCGATCGAAAACCATCGAAAATGCGCGAGACGGATCGAAAATAATATTCGGAATATACATGATCGGGATCGATCTATCCGCGAACGCAGGCGCGGTCGGAGCACGATCCACGAGCGTGTGTGTAGTCGCGGGTGCGAGGATCTCGATTCAGTGGCCCGATAGGATCTCCCTTGGCCTCGGCCAATTACACCCGCCCGGGCCGCGGATGCATCGAGAGGAATCGAGTCTGCTGCCTGCTCGGGTTAACGTTAAAGGGGCCTTAACGTCGTTCCTGCATACGTTTCGCTTCTCACTCTCTCTCTCTGTCTCTCTCTCTCTCTCTTGGGACAAAGTACACGTAACCGAGCCCCCTGGCTCTCCATTCTGTTCTCCACTCTCTCTCTTCTTTCCTCTTTTCGCGTTCTTCTTTTGCCTGTTCGCGGAGGATCTTATCTACGCGTTACGTTACTCGTTCGCTCCTCGTGCACCTCGAGCAGACCGTTTACTCCCGCTGCGAAACGGTAAGCACCTCGTTGACTGCAATAGCGATTTTAGATCTGCTGGTGCATGCGCCCCCGCCGAGGGGCTCGCCCAACCGCGAGTTTCCCAGCCGCGGCGCGTCGCTGATGCATCTACGTGGCGTATAATGCGGCCGAATGACAGGTAGACGTGAACTTACCCCGGCGCGGTGGTATTGTCGTGCGTGGCCGGTCTCCGTGGCGAGATCCGCGCCGATACACGGCCGAGAATTCGAACGGAACCTGCTACGGTCGCTTCCAGGGTGGATACGGGCCATTGTGCGACCATATACATACACTGCAGGCCAGTCAGTATGGGGGAGAGGCTGTTATTTAACCCAGCTGCGATCTTCCAGTTTCTCTGTCCCTCGGTCTTACACTCTGCTCGGTAAAAGAAGAGGAGACTTGTGGATATTTAACCATTTGCGCCGGCAACTGGATCGCGGACCGTAACGAGCGACCCGAACCGTACACGATAATTCGTCGCCTCATTTTTGAACTCGTCGGTGCGATATCGCTGAATAGAAACTATTCAGAAGTAATAAATTTATTGTTTCGCCTGTGTATTTGATTATACTTAAATATATTTAAAATTGAGAAAATATTGCAATTTTGGGACAAAAAAGTCAGTCCAGCGCGGGAGATTAAAAACAAAAGTTTAACATGTAGATTTAATAGCGCAGAACGTTGTAAATTTGTGACGGTATGAATTTTATGTAAAGTTTTTTTTTTTTCGTCGCAGCTCACGTTCGAAAATGGAGACGAACGAGCATTCCTACCGTTTGAGAGTGATTTTCTCTCTCACGAAAGCCACCCTTACAGTTTTGAGAGTACAATTGATAACAAACAGCTCGATATTAATTAAAACGGTTCGTTTTACACGTTGCTCGGGATCGTTTCGAAGAAAAATAGAAATATCAGATTTAAATTTTATATCTCTGTTAACCATCCGAAGGAGAGGAAATTCCCTCGACCCATTCGAATCCAATGGATACCGGGCGCCTCGCGTCGAGTTTAATGAACACCGTACAGTTACACTCATCAACGAGAACTGCTCGTCTGCATACGTCATAAATATTTACAGCGCGTTCGTATGTAATAATTACACACTTACGCGTTCATACATAATTGCAACGACGCTTCCGTGCGCGCTCGCGCGTCTCAGCAAAATATAGCTTAAACCACGACGTATATAATACTTTGTACTTAGTATCGAGGTAATAAAAAAGAATAACAGGGTAAGAAATAAGTATGTATATACGCTATATGTGCGGTGTGTGGTTTCTATTCATAAAGCAGAACCGAGAGAAACCATTTCACAGTGTGCAGGCTGTTTAAATACTTACGCATGCCTGTAGGGCTCGCGTGCGCCACGAAAATTGCGTTTCCTGCTACGGTGATGCCGATTATCTCACGGGACCCTTCCTCCCCTTCTCGATCGCCTTCTTCAGTCAGTTTTTGCCTTTCTCTTTCCCTTCGCCTTTTTTATTTCCTTTTGTCTCCTCCTCGTTTTCTTTCATCGAAAGCGTCTGCTGTTGCACGCGTGATTGTCGCAGTTGCGGTTTCTCTAATTTTTCACCAAAAAATTTGCCAGCAGAATTTCCCTCAATTCCTCGATCTCCAAGAGTCAATAGAATTCTAAATCGTTTCAATTTATGTACAGACGTTGTTTTATTTTTGAAACTAATTGCAAGTTGCATGAGATATATTTACGTTCGAAGAAATTGAAATCGACCTGCACGAAATTAAATTGTCTTTATCGATTTCCAACTTTGCAATTATATATGGAAATTCAGTGTCAGAAGTATTTCTTTCTTTTCGCTTTAAAAATACGTGTTTTCGTTGTCAATGAGCAGTTTTAACTACTATCAATTTAATAACTTGTTTGTGCATTTATAAAAAACTTTGCAAAATTTTATTCGTTATCATAATCACGTTCGCACAAAAATCTCTTCGTAAGTCGCTGTACGCACAAATTTTCCTCGAATTCAGTGCTGAATTCGAAACAGAAACCTATCGTATAAAAAATTGGTACAAACTATCGTTGTTACAAGAGAATAGAATTGTAAATATTATTTTACAAATAATACGATTAAGAAGAATTTAAATCTGTTTTGTCTAGTCAGATACACGGTTTCTTTCTTCTTTTTAAATTATACGAATTTCAACAAACTTAAACTTAACCTTCTAAGGACGGCGTGTTTACTTTCGGCTTTCTCAAATATTATATAGGTGTCGATATATCGGACGTTGGTACTTAGAATGTTAATCTACTCGTCGTGTTTCTTAGTTTACTCGCGCCTATTCAACTTCTCTTAATTTAACTCTCGTTCGCCAAGGGAACAATTCATCGAGCAATACTCGGCAAGCTTGGCACTAACGCGGAGGATAATCTCGAGGTTAACCAGAGTTTGAAACGCACGAGGTTCCTCCGCTTAACGAATGGGATAGAACAAGACCAGACTAATTAGATACTCTCGACGAGTACAATTTGATATTTAAATAGCTCGCGTAACGGCTTATCGACAGACGTCTGGGATCAACAGAAAACGATATTTGCCTAATAATCTCGCGAGCAGACAATGGCCCACTGGTAACGAGCGAACTACGTAATCTAGCGGCGGATCGTTAGCATAACCAGGAAACACGAATTTCGCGGCGCACGCGAGTACCGCGTATAAAATAAAAATATATATATATATATATATATATATATATATATATATATATACACGCATGTGTAATTATTCTACTTATCCGACCATCTCGATACGGTATCTGCGTGAACGATCCGCGGGATCTTTCGGCTTGAACGGCGATTGTATGTTTCTTCGAACAGGAAACAACGCATGATATTCGCCTCTGTCTGGCGTTTTGAATTAATTGAACGACTGATTGGAGCCTTATAAACGCGATTAAACGTCGTAATCGCGAAATTTCCAGGAGATGAAATATTTCTTTGGAGTCTTTAAAATGATCGGGCGATAATTTATCATGATGTTACAAGTTTCCTGAATTTCCTGAAATTTCATAAAATTATGGTAAATCTGTTCATAGTTTCAAGATTGAAAACTAGAATTTAGTAGCGTAAATTAAGTGAGAAGAATTGTAAATACGCTGGGACACGTGTAAGGAGAATGTCGCCTCATTAGACAGACATTGAGCAGATTATCGAGACTACGGAGATATTTTAGTAATTTAAATAACTTAATACCTTTACCATTGAGGACTATGAAGTTAAACACGTTAATTTCAGTAATCTTAAACAAATTACCACAGTCGCTTGTACGTGTAATTTTTTGAAGAATTCATCGATACTTGAGCCAATTCGGGACACTTAAATTTGCGTGTTACATGTTGTAACATTAAAACAGATAATTCAATTGACAACGATGCGAATACGAAATGTGTGACTTTAAACCAAAATTTTCAACTCTGAACGCAAGAATTTCATATTAAAATTTTAATTTAAACAAAGGAACAAAATGCATTTCACTCGTCTCCTGTCTCCCTACGCTAATGACAACTGCTACGAGACAACACAACCAATCTCTCTCTCTCTCTCTCTCTCTCTATTCCAGTTTCACGTCGACGTTAACCTTTCCTCGGTTCGGTTGGAGCCTGGTGCAGCGACTCGGTCGCGCAAAACCGAGGGAACCCGAAGGGGGGAACATATGGAGCATCGTGCGGGCTAGCGTGCGCGTTCGCAATGCATCATGAAACGGGGCGTAGGGGGGAGGGAGAGAATGGAGGAGGGTAGGAAGGTGGAAGAAAAGAAGGAGGAGGAGAGAGAGAGAGGCCCGTAACCGCTCGTGCGGCGTCTCGTTCGGTGGGGCCCCTCGACTCGCTCCCTATCGGTCCCAGAATCGACTCGCGTAATTGGCCGCCTAAGAACGTACGATATTGCACCATGCAAATGCACGGTGCGCGCATCCGCCACGTTCGCCCGGGCAAAATAAAACGTCGTCGAGCGACACCCAGCGCCCTGACCCGTTCTTAACCGCAACGCACCGGTCCTCGCGTTGTCTTCAACCTACAGCCTGTTGTTTCGCACGGGGGAACTTTAGGTTAGTTGGAACCTGTTAGCCGTATGGTCCCATGAACTCGTCGATAATGTTGGTTAGTTGGTTCTTTTTTTCCCCTTTCTTTCTGGTTTTTTTTTTTTTTTTTTTTTTGAAAGATGGATGGCAGTGACTGAGATTGTTCGAGTATACGTGTGTAATTATGGGATGAACACAGGGTAGTGAAAGCATGATAATATTCGCGAATATAGTTTTACTCCCAATTATTATCGCGGAGATAATCGGTGCGAATTATCTTTCGGTTAAGATTGATTTTCGTAAGCAAATACAACGGTTTAGTTATTGCAACGTGCTTGTTATGACTATAATACGACATAGCAATTAAACTGTGGCTTGCTCCAACTTCTGTCTGAAAATTTCTAGTCAAGGAGTGATACACTTAATAGGCCGGATTTATAGGTGTTTGTAAAACTTGCTGAAATTTCTTCTTGCTTGAAATTTTATCTTGCACTTCTCCCATAATCTTCGTACGTCGTTGAGATTCGTTGTCCAGATCAATGATCGTTTCCACTCAATCTCAATGTAACGTGAAAATTAATTCAGACGCATCACAAGCATCGTACTATTTGAATCGAGTTCTTGCTCTTCAGATAAATCATCCTAACGAATATCTACACTTTCACGAAGAAGCAAAATTAAATCAAACACTGAAAAACAAAAGAAAAAAGGACTTGAAGCCTCGAGGAAATTCCAAGCTCGATAATCCAAGGCGAACGCGCTTTGGAGATTCTAAAGGACACCGAAAACCGCGTCGATTCGCGCGGCTGCCACGGCTTGTCGCGGCGGCGGCAAAAAACCCACGAAGGCCAGCGGCATGAAGCCGTCATTTTTACGATCGTGAAATTTAACGAAGCCTCGGTAAGAGGAGGAGAGTCGCGGCTCATTAGCGGCTCGTAACCGAGCGTGCACCGAGCGGCCAGCCGGCAGAAAATGGGTGACGTTAACGCACCGTGACAGTATAATTCGCGCGCGCGATGTCCGAGGGGTTACACCGGTGGCCAGCCGGATCGCGCCGCGATTCCCGCACCTGTCTAAACTGCGAGCTCGTATATTAAAGCGGTGGCTGCTACTAGTCGTTCTCAGCGACCAGCCGAGGCGAAAAAACGATCGCGAACCGCAAGGCAGGGCCGTTCTCTCTCCATCCGCGCTGGGTCCGCCCTGTCCCCGCAGTTTCTCTTAATTGGTCGCTTTTTACCCGGACCCGGCGAACAAATTGTTCGTGTTGTAGGTATGCGGAGCCGTGGCTTCGCCTGTCCCATCTGACTCTTCGAAGACTTAAAACGAGACTGGCCTCTCGCCAGTGATATCGGTACCATCGTTCCTACGACCTGGATAGGAATGGGATCAAGCCCAATGTGCATCTACGAATTCGGGACGAGTTTTGACGTTTCTCAGTTTCGTTTCCTCGGCTGCGAACAAAATACACTCGAGTGTGATAATTAAGTTTCGAATGGTATACTTGCGGCGTGTTCGTTTTATTGTATGTCAAATTCGATACATTTGAGCGTAGTTCGATATACATTTATAGTTATACATTGCATTTATATTTATATATACACTATATATTAATGTATATATATATTGTAATTTTATAAAAATTGTGAAATTTCATCGGGTAATAAAGAAGACAATTAATAGTGAATTAATAGTGAATGTTACACGAATGATTTTTAGATAGTAAAGATACTGATTTGACGAAAAATCGTTGATTCCTTCATTGTGTTTTTCAGTATTCGATATGTATTACGAGTACATTTTCGATACTTGTAAATACCATCTTCTATAAAATAAATACATATATTTTATTTATATACATATATATATTTTATTAATATTGATAAAATCGTTTTATTAAAATTATATTAATATTGTTATATTATTTTATTAATATTAATATAAATAGTATCTTTACCAAAATAGTATCTTTAATATTAATATAAATAGTACCTTTACCACCTAAGAATCATTCGTGTAACATTCGAAGATTCACTATCAATTGTCTCCTTTATTACCCGATGAAATTTCGGTACAATTTTTATAAAATTACAACATTTCAAAATCACTTCTTGAAAAGTTCAAGCATCGCTCGTCCGAAGACGACATTTTCCATAAACGGTAAAACTCGGATTGACTAACGGACGGAAAACTATTTGAAACTAATATTGAAAACACTTTGGAACGGTTCAGATATAACGATCGGTGACTCGAGCCTACTTGTGAGATACTCGATCCCATCTCTAGGCATGGAACGAGGAACGAAACGCAGAAAAGATGGTGATGGACGAGGGGAAATCGCGACTGCGCCATTTTTCTTCTCGCCTGCCGCGACTCCAGCCGCGATTATACCGCTTCCGCGAAAAATCTTAATGTCAGGTTGTCCGACCGGTGTCATGAATCCATCGTCGCGACTGACACGTTACTCTTTCTCTCTCTTTCTCTCGCCGATAGGACACCGCTTCTCGAGACTATGGACATTTTAAGCGAGTCGCAGCCTGTATCCTTTATTCGCTCGCTCGCGTTAGATCAATTCCAGCCGTTCTTCTTTCCTTCGTTTGTTTCATTTGATTCGTGTGCTTGTTTGCTTGAGCGAACGAGAAGTTGGATCTCTAAGTTCCTTTTTTTTTTTTTTTTTTGAGGTACTTGTTCCTTCTATGAGCTGAGACATTCGATAATTTTTCAGAGTTGAATTGCTGTATAAGACTGTAGGTGTTTGTTGTAGAGTTTAGAGACTGTGGAATAGACAGGGAAGTTTGGAGAATGATTGTGTTAGTTTGACGCAACGAGAGTAATCAGTTTTTGCTACAGAGGTGCGCATGAGCTCGTACGTATTTTCTATAGTACCTACAGCGGTCCATAAAGATACTCGAGTTTACTTATTATAGACGAATAAAATTTTTCCGTTATAACGAGAGACGACTATCATACAACTATGTTGACAAAATATGAAACCGATCTGGAAATGAATATAACGTGTAGACGTTACAAGATCAGTATTATCTCAATAATAACACATAAAGTGTTGTATAAAATTGTAATTCTATCGTGACCAGTTGTTTGCGAGTATTATATCACTGTCATACATGTTTTTGCATCGCCGATTCATAGAATACACAAAGACGTTTATAAATTTGACGATCATGTCCAATCCAGTTATAAAAATCCTCGTTGAAAGACAAAAGAACAATTCGTATCTCGTTACACTCGTTAAACCCATTTAAGCTCGTGCTTCTCGTTAAAATCATTCGACATTCAGGGATTTCTGAAAGATCAATCAGCCAGGAACCATCGACACTGACGTACGAAACGAACAAGGCCGAAATTTGCGAGACATCGGTTGATAAAAATCGTCGCAGCGCAACCGAACGCGTGCGCAGAAAAACCGGCGGACGCTGGTTTACGCGCTGGGACCGGAATCGCATTATCGCCGCGCGCGTATCCTCCCCGTGTGTGTCTCTCCCTTCGAGATCACTCGGCCGCGGTCTTGACTCTCGCTGGCCTCTCGGCGAGAAAACCGAGGCCGAAAACCGAGCGGTTCCAACCGTGCGACGACAATTTCGTGCCCTCGGTGCTCTTTTGCCGACGCTGCGGAACCGCATTATTCCCCGTGCTTTTTCCATCGGCTGGGATTTACTAAAGCAAGATCGGATTCCACGAATGGATTGGACTGCATTCCGTTCGCACCTGGGTTTCTGGGCTCGTCGCTTCTTTTGCCTGATCTCTCTCTCTCTCTCTCTCGACAGACATCCACCGTGTTCTGTCGCTGCTCGAGTCTCGCTTGAATCCTTTCCACCGGCCGTGAGGGCAGATCGGGCTAAGATGGCCGTGCCAAGCGAAAATAAGTGTGACTTCTTCATTTTCTTATGTTTAAAGAAAAAAGGGAGAGAAAGAGAGGGAAAGGAGAAACTCAGCAATCAATGATTAATAATTGAAGTTAACCTCTTGCGCTGGAATGACGTGCCACGCACGTGGAGAATCTTTTGTTCCAAATTGCAACATTTTCTCAGTTTTAAGTACAAGCAAAACGAATGATAAATTTATTACTTCTTAGTCGTTTCTATTCCAAGTTATGATATCGTACCGACGAATTCGCAAAGAAAGCGATGAATCACTGTATACAGTTTGGTCACTCGTTATGGTCCGCAAACCAGTGCAAGGGATTAACCTCTTGCGCTGGAATGACGTGCCACGCACGTGAAGAACTTTTTGTCCCAAATTGCAACATTTTCTCAGTTTTGAGTATATTTAAGTACAACCCAAGCAAAACGAATAATAAATTTATTACTTCTTAGTCGTTTCTATTGCAAGTTATGATATCGTACCGACGAATTCGGAAAGAAAGCGATGAATCACTGTATACAGTTTGGTCACTCGTTATGGTCCGCAAACCAGTGCAAGGGATTAACCTCTTGCGCTGGAATGACGTGCCACGCACGTGAAGAACTTTTCGTCCCAAATTGCAATATTTTCTCAGTTTTAAGTATATTTAAATGTACCCGGGTAAAGCATATGACACATTTGTTACTTCTTGATAATTTCTATCCAGTGATATCGTACCAACGTGTTCAAAAGAGAAAAAAAGCGACGAATTATTGTATACGGTTCGGTCGCTCGTTATGGTCCGCGAACCGGTCGCCAGGAGATTCTAGACGAATCATTGATTAACAAGTGAAGTTTAATGATTTAAAAAGAGGTTAGGTTAAACGTGAAATCAATAGATTATTGAATAATCGAAACCAAGGATATAGGTCAATTGAGAAGTGATTTCTAAATTAATTTACAACGACATTCGTCGATGAATGACTATTATCGAATTATTAAATTATTAAATAGTCAGTAATCATTGATTAATTGATCGATGATCGATCAATTTGCGAGTAATTAAGCATGACAAATACATGCTTTGTCATTCACTTCGGTATACGTATCAACGAAAGTCGATCTACGATCTCTTGTCACCAAGAGAGACGAAAAGTAACAGGGGCACGTCACGAAAAAAAAAACTAGCCTCGATCTCGTCTACGTAAAACAGTCGGAGCGACTTGAATCAAGTCTGATCGAGCCTGACCAGGCGTCTGCGCACGTCGTATAACTAGGTGCTGACGATTCGACCGGGTCGCGATGTATATCGAGATATATCGGTGGAAGGCTGTCGAGCAGCCCGGGAATTACGAGCGGACCGATCCTATAACTTTCCGGGGAGGGAATATATATCGCGATCGATCCGAGAGTCGCCTCGTAACGTTGCAACGCCGGTGATCCGGCGATCGGATACAAGAAATTGATGTACATTTCAAGCAGGCCACGATGTCGCGGTTCGAGCCTTCGGGAGGAAAAATCGGAGATTGCGTGCCGTATGAACGCGCGGGAGGCTGTTGGTTTCTTTTCGCCATTCACGATTCACACTGACGCTCGGACGCTCTTCGTTTTCGACGTCCAATGAAATTAAAATGTAATATTTATTGATGACGTGGACGTTACAGATTCGTGGTTTTCTCCAGTGTTGAAGAATTGGGAAACGTCAAAGATGTTGCTTTCTTCCGCGATTTACACTGACACTCGAAAGTTTTGGAACGTTTCTTTACTTTTAACATTCGCTGGTTTCATTCCTCAGTTGCACTCGTATTTTGTAATACTTTGCAGATTTTTTAACAAAATGTTATTTAATTCACCCAATTTTGAAACAAATATAGCGCTTGCTCTGAGACTTTTAGTGTAATGATAATATTACAATATTATTTACCTCGACAGTCGATCATTTTTCTATGATTCGCAATTTCTTAAAAATATAATACAACATCATCACATAGATGAAAAGAAAATATTACTATTTTTTATTAGAGATACTCAACGAATTATTGACGAAACATATCTTTCAAACCCTCAGAGTTCATTGAAAAATTTCCTATCTCCTGTCTGAACATACATATTTTTGAGAGAAGGTGTTCGTCGTCGTGCATCAACAAAGTCGCAGAGCTATTCGATCGGTAGATGATCGAAAGATCCAGGAACGAATCGGAATAATTCACCGGGTTATAGCGAACGACAAACAGGGAGATCGAACGATCCCTGGAATAGGTGTGGCACATGGAGGCTACACGGTTGATATCGTGGATCTCGATTCATCAACGTATGGCGGATCGATCGATTTTGGAATAGACGACGTCGTGGGAATCGGGGATCAAAGAGCGCGGGGGCATTACGTAGCGCGCATAAATATGCGAATACAATTCAAGAAGACAACGAAGCGCTCAAAGTTGTCCAGCAGCGAAGCAGCAGCTGCGTTCCCGCCAACTTGATCGCAGTGGTTCACATGACTGCACGCCTATCTCTTGGCATCCGTGGAACTGCATTCTCAACAAATTTTCAAATTGTTGTCGAATCCTTCGTAAAATTTTCGTTTGCGTTAGAAAATTACGCCCAGGTCGTTCGATGAAAAATTAGTGAATTAGCTATTTTTAATTAACCCTTTGACAGCGTCGTATAACTATATCTTGATTTTTTAATTCGTGTATTTATTGGTTCGTTGTCTCATCCTTGCAATGCATCCTTGCAATTGTTTAAATTGGAACTTTTAACTGATAGTTTTTTCCTCTTGCAAGTAAACTCAAAGTTATTCCTTTCAAGTTGATTATCATACGGAGAATTTTGAACTATGAGTTATGGTCAACTAACTCACTTAATTCAAAGAGTTTTTTTTAATAAATCTCGTTCGAGATGAGATTTCAGTGAATCGTCAAACTTACTTGATTTATGATTTTAAAATAGAATAAAATCTACAGTCAAACACTAGTTCTTTCGCTCTATCAAGCTCTCGCAATTTAAATAACTAATTTATCAAATTCGAAAAATAATCGATCGTTTGCAGGATCATTGAGCTATCATTGTTTACCATATTCTTCCAATTACAATTCAACGATCTATCAAACTAATTCATCCACTTTGGAGTATCGAGCCATGTTCCTCAATTTAAACAGTAACTTTAGATTTCTCACATTCCAAAAATAATCAAATCTACATAGAATCGTGTAGATATCAATTGAAGGCTGAATCTCAATCCCGTCCAATCTTGCATTCTAAAACCAATCGAATCCCCGCAGAATCGTGCAGATATTCCTCCGAAACGCAATTTATCGAGTTCTCCTGCCCGGAGTGCCAAGTTCAAGTTCAAATTCCACCTGTCCCCAAATTCAAGCAACAAGCGCGCGTTCGATCTCTCGCGATTGGAGAAACAATCGAATCTCGGCAGAATCATCCGTTATATTCCTGTAGCCGCGACTCGGCTCGATTTATCGATCTACCCAGTCCTTCCACCAACTGCGAGCAACAACCGACCTCTCGCAGTTCCACCTCCGGCCGATTTAAATGGACGAAGCGAGAGAGCGGTGAGTGTCACTGCCGAAGGACAGTTTCTTGCTTACTGGGTGCGCCCGTAAAAACAATCGTATCAACTCAACTCACTCATGGCTGGCCGGGAGCAGCGAGTCGTTGCTGCTTGCAACGACCAGCGACGAGCTGCCGCCTCCGGCTGCATCCTGGCGGCGGGCACGTCTCTGGTCAAGCCAGCACGCTCACGGCCGAGGCATCAACGACGAAGACGACGAGGACGACACGGCCGCGTCCGTGGATTCGTCGCTATGCCTGGTATTTTCACGAGAAGTCTTTGATACTGTAGCGGCAGAAATGCCCGTATCGGGCTCGCCTCGCGTAGGTTTTGCCCACAGCGCGCGCCACCGCCGCCTCCTTTTCCACCGCCAGTCTTCTAACACTCGTTTCCACACTGCACGTTTGATTTTCACTCACTTTCGCCGCGATTTTCGAGATTCTGATCAGTTTCAACCTTTTGCGTGCCACGTACGTGGAGAATTGTTTCTCTTTGTTTCACAATTGCAACATTTCCTCAGTTTTGAGTATGTTTAAATATAACCCGGCAAAGTAAATAATAAATTTATTACTTCTTGGTAATTTCTATCGATATTATATTTATATTTTTATCTAGTGATATTTATATTTTTGCAATTTCTATCTGGTAATATTATTCCAACCCCGAGTTTAAAAAGAAAGCGACGAATTATTGTACATGGTTTCGTCACTCGTTATGGTCCGTGAATTAGTTGCCAGCGCAAGGGGTTGAGTTTCCAAGCCTTGCTTTCGAGAGAGATCGTTAACAGTTGAGAACGATAGAGATCCCGAATTGAGAATAAAAGTATGTTTCAAGGTGTGATTGGAGTTGTAGAAACGTGGCTTTATTTGAATGAATTTTGTCAGTTGTCGAAATTAATTGTTTTAATTTTTTATTATCAACTAACGATTCTTTCATAGTCCTCTCTGCCACAGAAATGACACAGCCATGTCTGAGAGAAGTTTTCATTTATTTTAGAAAGAAATTTCTCGATTTAATTGCCAAAATACATTATTATTAATCTTTCGAAAACTTGTCGATCTTAATTTTAGAGTAGAATAATATTAAACTAAATGTGATTTAACTGTACTGTACTACTATATATAAAATTGTAACTAAAGTACAAAATTTAAGACGCAGATATCCTCCAGCACGAAAATCACATCGAGTCTCTGAAATTCCCCTGGAAAGTAATTACCGATTAATCGTTTCGTCACTCTGCCAGTCTCCTCGTATAACTCAATAAACGCGACGATTGCGAGATCGGTGCTACGTCGTCGTAGAGGAACGTTGGTCGCAAATGATCCTATCAAACCGGGGGAACAAGGCGCGCTCTTGTCGCCGAAAAAGGGCAGTGGCAATCAAACGAGCGTTCTCAAACAGGCCTTGCTCGAGTTTCCAGGTAACGAGTGTACGACAGATTCGTCGGCGGACGAAAACTGCGACGACGAAAGAAACGTCCACCTCTGGCCGACGACGACGACGAAACGCTCGCACGCGTTCGGAGGACGATCGCCTACGTTCATTCGCGGTCGCAATGGCCGCCGGTATAATTGAGCTACAAATTCCACGGTGATCAACCGGTCGCGCCGCGTCTCATACGAAATCAGACGAAACGATCCGGATGGACGGCGGCCGGTGTAACAATCGGCCGGTCCACCGTCCATCGGGGGATACCCGCCGATTCAAACGAACCGCCGTCGCGGCATTCCACGGCCGCAAAAACCGGGCACATGCGTGGTCACGTACGGCCGCGCAACGCCGCGCAACAACGTGCAACTGATACGTATTCATACGCGCCGATTCTTTCTCGATTCGATGCTTTCGAGAAAGAACAGAGGACGACCGGCCCTCTGGTCAAAACCGCCACTTCCTCCACGCTTGAAAACCGTGTTCTCGGGATTCTCTCGCGTCGCCAGATCGAATGGACGAAGAGAATCGCGTTTCCCCTGGTGATTTTTCGAACTCGTCCGGAGTTTTCTACATTTCGTAATTTCCTTTTGTTCTTTATCATTTTTGCAATTTCTCTGTCGCGACGAAATGTCCTGACTTTCTCTGCCTTCCATCTTACTAAAATCGCTTACGAGTATATATAGTCGCTTACAAATTGAGAATAGTGTCAAATAATCTTAACGTACACATCGAGTGGTAGTTTTATTCTTAATTTGCAGGCGATTCGTTGAAAAAATATGACAACCTGAACAACAATAAAAAGAGCTGTGCAGAAATTGCATCGTGTTACTCTAGAATTGTACGACCAAACAATTACATAAAATTTCAAGACAAATTTAGTCGCAATAATCTGGCAATTATTCTGAAAGTCGGTGACCTCGAGTAGGAATATTTTTTCAAGAACGCAATATTCAGAAACAGCTCAAACTATATAACTTTCTAGAGTTTCAGAAATCTCCAAATTTCCAATTTAATACGTGATTTTCAAATGTTTCATTGCCAACCGCGAGCTTAAGCTTAATTAGAATATTCGAGGAATAGTTAAAATTCGCTGTGTGTCCCCGAAACATCTTCGTGACTAAGTTAGCTTCATTATGTAAGGCGAGTCTGATTGCACGACGGGACAAATTGTCCATATTTATGGTGCCAGGTAACTGGTTCAATCCTCGAGCGAATTGCACATAGAGATTCAAAGCGACGGGAGGGAAACTTCCCACGAAAATATCCAGCGCCAGTTACAGGCAACGCTAAAAACTGGTAACGGAAGTCTTTAAATATTTCGATCCCTGCATCGGTATCTCGTAGCTTGTTAATTACTATTTCACGATGATAATTACTTGGATTTCTCGAGACCTCGTGAACCGTTATAAAATCAGATCGATCGTGTCACTGTGTAAAATGTACGAATATACGATTGATGTCATAAAATGCGAATCATTCTCTCACTTTGTTGGAAAAATTGAATGCTATTAAACGCATTAAACGCTCCGTAGAATATTAAACCCTGGTTATGCATCGATCACGAGATACATCGAAACCATCAATTTTCGAAATATTTAATAGTCATTTTGCTGAAATATTAGGAAAACGTTGTTAAAATACACATAGTATTGCGAATCATGAAACTAGAATCAAATTGCTAAACTTCATAAACGATCCCCACAAACTTTTAATCTTCGTAGAACGTTAGAATATTAAACATCGCTTTCGCCATATGTTACCTGTTGAAATATTATATTTTCAGACCATAATGACTGTCGCGAGACTAGAAACAAAGTGCTGGAATCCACAAACGATCCGAGCAACCGCCACGAACTTTAGAAGTCTGGTAGAACGTTAGAATATTAAACACATCGCGCGTATTTTCATCGAGTGTCACTGGATGTCGAATCGTCCAAGCTAGAACCAACCCAGATGGCTGAAACGACCGTTCATCTTCAAACTTTCTCCCGTGCAACCGCCCTGTTTGCTCCAAACGGGGGCAGAAATAGAAGAAGGAGCGAAGGATTTCGAAAGAAGAAGGCGCGGAGTGTTTGCACGGGGCACGGTTTCTCTCCGCGTCGGAGCGCCTCAAATGCTCGCGGTTCCTGCCGGGTGGCGGCTTGATTTATCATTGTCGGGAATGCAGATACTTCATAAATTATATACATCGGACGTCGGACGTCGGACGTGCATGCGTTTCGACGAGACGAGACGTCGGATGGAACGCGAGGCACGAGGCCAACCGAATACCGCCCCTTCTTCTCTGGCCACCGTCTCGCTCTCTCTCTTCATCCACAGTGTATCATTCTGTGTCCCTTTTCTCTCTCTCTCTCTCTCTCTCTCTCTCGCCTTATCCCATTAAGGATCAAGCAGTCATTTGTCACAGTATCATGAACGCTTTCGATTTCCTCCAATTGTAGGATATCGATCGAAGACGTGTTGACGATACTGTGGATCAGTTACAATGTTTATTAGATTTCTGCTTAGACTTCTGCTGTCTTTCCATTCATCTTTCTCCAAAATGTTTGAAATCTCTTTTTCGCAGTTGCGAATTGAATTTGGTAAGAGGCGCAAGTGGAATTTTTGTTCTCAAAGAGTTAATTCTCCAATGACAGAGAGAAAGAGAGGGAGTAACTATATTATATAGATCGAAGATAATTCCTCGATCCTCTCGGTGACGTTAGACCGATTTTTCTGTTTGCCGCTAATTAATTACCGCTCCCGGGTCACGCAGACGTGTCTGATTCTGCATGGATACTTTCTACTGAACGACAACACCATTAAAAGGAGGAACACACGATCATTTGTCTCGTCTGATATTATCAGAATTCGTTTCTATTTTCGACCATGAGATAAGTGAACACTCAAATGACGTAATAAAAAGTATTTCATTTTATATTTATGTGTTTATTCTCGCGTATCAATTTACTGTGTCAAAGCTTGGAATACTCTGTCAGTTTTGGATAAAGTCATTTTTTTCGAGCAGACAGAATTATGCTGTCTGTTTATCTTCCGAATATAAAATTACATGTTTCGAATTTTTGGACGACAGCGTCCATCAATGATCGCTCAAAGATCAGATCTCTTGTCAGAATTAAAAGAGCCGATCAACCAATAAGACTCAGTTACGTTGATAAGAATGCAAATACTGTCAAACGTAAGTTATATTCTGAAACTTTCAAATCAGTCATTATCGACAAAAAAATGTAACAGTTCTACTTTTAGAGTCGAGATCTAGTTCTCGAGTCATTAAAAGACGTAGTTAAATTAATTTCAAGTTCCTCGAAACCGAAACTTGCTTTTTCACTCTTTCGTCAAGAAACGAAGGAATTCGAGATTGTTTGCAAGCGAAATTATTTGAATGAGGTATCATTCAAATGCGGTGCGGCTGCGACACGCGTGGCGGAAGGCGTGCGATCGCAAGAAACGAGTGCGCGTAGCCGCCATCTTTAATAACCCGTGAACGCCATACTGCTGGCTAAGCTTCTCTTTTTATCATAAATGAGAGGCGACCGCGAGGTTAAACGGGTTGTCAGGTGTCCCCTCCGCCGATGGTAGCTGCTGCATAATTTTACGATCCCGCCGAGTCGCACAGTCGCACAAGTCTTCGTATAGGTATGAGTCTCTCGAGTCTGCCGCGTTTACTATACATACGTACGTACGTGTGTTCCCTCCCCCCCCCCCGTACACTCTGCGATACTAGTCGATCAAGAATAATCTCGTCTGAACGATGCCGAGTCTCGACGAAGTTTATCCTCGTAGATCGGTTCGTGGAACTTTGCCTCGGCTCTACGTCTGCAACATGTATGTAGGTGTGGCAGCATGGCCCTCTGCAGCTTTCGTTCGATCGTATTCTCTTTCATTTTCGATGCTTCAGGACTCCTTGTGGGTCCTTGTGGGAAAAATTGATCAATTCTATTCGTTTTGTTCAATTCCATACTTTCGTACTCCAAATGTGGACTTAGACTTTGACGCAATTGTGATGCTTGATCCAAGAGTGACAGATCACATTGTAATGGATCAATCAAGCGTTAATTCTCGAAAATTCTAAAGATGGATTCTAATATTTTATCTTCTATGTTTACTTTTTAGTACGAAAATTTCTTATCCTAATTAATAGTCTGCACGTATCGAAGAAAGCGATGAAGCTAGAAAGAAGGTTTCCTTTACATAAACATAAGGCGACAGCGTTATATAGCATTCATATGCGTAATGAAAAAAAAAAACACAGAATCCTATTTTTTATACATTTATTCTCAAATGCCTAAATTTTCCCTAGCTTGACAGAAACTTTACATAACGTCACACGCACATAGAAGAAAGAAGAAAGAAGCCCAATTAAAATAATTTTTAACTCCAAAAAGAAAAAAAGAAATCTTCGCTGAGGAAATAACAAATTAGAAAATTTTCTATCTTTTATTTATTTATTTTCAACTGCCTAAATTTTCCACTTTAACCCTTTACGATAACATTGTGCTCATATCTAAAGAAGAAAGAAGCCCAATTAAAATAATTTTTAACTCCAAAAAGAAAAAAAGAAATCTTCGCTGAGGAAATAACAAATTAGAAAATTTTCTATCTTTTATTTATTTATTTTCAACTGCCTAAATTTTCCACTTTAACCCTTTACGATAACATTGTGCTCATATCTAAAGAAGAAAGAAGCCCAATTAAAATAATTTTTAACTCCAAAAAGAAAAAAAGTAATCTTCGCTGAGGAAATAACAAATTAGAAAATTTTCTATCTTTTATTTATTTATTTTCAACTGCCCAAATTTTCCACTTTAACCCTTTACGATAACATTGTGCTCATATCTAAAGAAGAAAGAAGCCCAATTAAAATAATTTTTAACTCCAAAAAGAAAAAAAGAAATCTTCGCTGAGGAAATAACAAATTAGAAAATTTTCTATCTTTTATTTATTTATTTTCAACTGCCTAAATTTTCCACTTTAACCCTTTACGATAACATTGTGCTCATATCTAAAGAAGAAAGAAGCCCAATTAAAATAATTTTTAACTCCAAAAAGAAAAAAAGAAATCTTCGCTGAGGAAATAACAAATTAGAAAATTTTCTATCTTTTATTTATTTATTTTCAACTGCCTAAATTTTCCACTTTAACCCTTTACGATAACATTGTGCTCATATCTAAAGAAGAAAGAAGCCCAATTAAAATAATTTTTAACTCCAAAAAGAAAAAAAGAAATCTTCGCTGAGGAAATAACAAATTAGAAAATTTTCTATCTTTTATTTATTTATTTTCAACTGCCCAAATTTTCCACTTTAACCCTTTACGATAACATTGTGCTCATATCTAAAGAAGAAAGAAGCCCAATTAAAATAATTTTTAACTCCAAAAAGAAAAAAAGAAATCTTCGCTGAGGAAATAACAAATTAGAAAATTTTCTATCTTTTATTTATTTATTTTCAACTGCCCAAATTTTCCACTTTAACCCTTTACGATAACATTGTGCTCATATCTAAAAAAGAAAGAAGCCCAATTAAAATAATTTTTAACTCGAAAAGAAAATCTTCGCCAAAAAAAAAAAATCTACAAATTACAAAAATTCTATCCTTTGCGTATCTACCCTCGACTGCCTAAATTTCCTTACCCTAGCCCGGCAGAAACTTTACGTAACGCCACGGTACACCGTCGAAAGAACGAAGGAACCGCGTGGAAAGGATTTTTTTGCCGGGATTGCGGAAGCGTTAGGGGACGAGTGAAACGGGGGCGAGAAAGGTTCGCAGGAAGACGCGGTCGATCGCGTAGCCATACGTCATCCTTGACGCAAGGAGTCAGCTGCTCCGCAATCCCCGTGGTCCTTCTTGCACGAAGAAATCGCTCCTTCTTGCCCATCCCTGGCTGGACACATCTTTCAGCTTGTACCGGCGACACCATCGGGCTACCGACCGGCCACTGAAATCGCGTTCACTCTCATCGATATGTATGGACGGACACGCCGGTGGAATTTTAGTTGGTGTCGCCTGTTCTCGAACCACGCACACGCGGACACGTACGCGGCAAACAAATAAGTAGATCGACGGGACGACGACGATCGACGACGACGACGACGACGACGACAAAGTGAAATAAGAGCGACAGCATCGATGAATGGCTTGGACGCGGCGCGGCCATCTCGATCATTCCCGCGTCCGTTAATTTTGAATTCGTTCCTGTTTGTTCGACAGGGTGGAACGTTCCGCTCAGGGATACGTTTTTAGGATATTCTTGTCTGTCACAACCAGCAAATCTCGGTTGTTTTTTTAAGCAATCGCAGGCACACGTGTACATACGTGACGAGAGATTGAGAATAAATTAGGAATTGGTGAAATTGGGAATGAATATTCATTAAGAATTGATTGATCTCGTGGTAATAACGTGGGGATTTGGTTTTTCAATATTTCAGGTTCTTAAATTAGAGGTATAGAAGTACAATACAACGACATAAAAATAATGTATTAATATGATGATGTAGCAACATAGAAATACAGTAATGCGGCAATGCATTGTATGATAAAAATAAAATATTGAAATATAAAAGGTTCAGTGTACACTGAAAATTTAGGGAGTGTCGAAGAAGATTTTGAACAAATTTGTACTAAGAATTACTCGGAATTCAAATTGAAAAGTATCTTCGTTAATTTTTCAAAATACAATACGTTAAAATATTTTCAGCTTATCACGAAAACTTCTCATTCCTAATTTTTCCAGCGGAAACGTGTTTCTCGTTTCTCACGACGCGAAACACACAAAATATACAGAGGCGCGAAGGATCCAAGCTGCCCCCGGTAACAATATGTTCCGCCGTCGCGAGAAAAGCAATGGCTGACGCAATAAAACGGTGAAACCGAGGCAACCGACCACGCGAACGGTAAAGATCTCTGATTTATGAACCCGTGGCCGTAGCTGTGATCCGGCCTGAACATAATCGCGTGGCACCGGCGATTTGCGCCCTGGAAACCCGCTGGTTTCGTCGCGAATTCACAGGCATTCACGGTTCCTGTGACATTTAAAAGCCGCTGCGCGCAAAAACCATATCGAACTAGATCGTTATTTACGTATTCGGTCTCCAAGTTCGCTTAATCGGTCGATAAAAGGCCACGACTACCCCGGCTTGTATTCAGAAGCGTGAGTATCGCGGTATCAGAGAGCTTAGCTTCAATTAAGTCACACGTGCATGACGCATGACTTTCTGAAATTTGTATCGTACAGTTTTGTAAACTAACAGTGGGAGGTGAAAATATTGGTTTCTGAGTGGTTTGAAACATTGTGAAGAAATTAGATGGATAATCGTATGAAGCTATGAATTTACGTTCTAAATTTTAGGTAAAAAAGTTTAGGTGAAAAAATAGATGATAAATAGGTAGGTTAAAAATAGGTAATTTTAAGTGAAAAAAATAGATACGAAAAAGAAGAATCTTAAATAGAAACTACGAATTTAATTTGAAAAGTGAAGGAAATTTCTGAACAGAACCACGTTGCAACAGCTCGTTAATAATTTCTATACAATTCGAAACTCACTGTCAGTCCCTACCAAATATCAAATAAAAAATAACAGATGTATTCGAGAGAAAATGTACGTAGATCTCTGCGATAAAAGGAGATTAAAAATTAAGCATTAACGAACGAACAATTTCCCTCGACTAGAAAGCTCATTTGTCCAAGTTGCTGAGATCTACACGAATAAACTCATCTGACACCAGTTATCGAAATTTCCGTAGAATCTCAATTTCAGCTTCGCGAGGTTCCCACGTATCGTTTGAAACGAAACGCTGCGAAACCGTGGCTGGCAAGAGCTAGAGAGATCCAACTCGGGTCTACGCTATTAGCGATAACGCGATCGTGACTTCATAATCGCGAATCGAGCTATCTATCATTGTCAAGGCTCGGCGAGCGAGCCGGATCGGGCAAAAAGCTCGGCTGTAGCTCGCTGTGTAAACGACTCGCCGACGTGTATCACCGTGCCGAGCAAAACAATTATAAATTATTTAATATGTCCCGTAGACTCGTGGGTCTCCCTAATTGTAAGGCAAAGGGCCCAAGCGGTCGGATCGTTTTTTCGCCTAGCAGTGCCCCACCGCTTCGTCGTTCCTCTCTTCTTGCTTCTCTCTCTCTCTTTCACCATCTCATCCGCTTCTCTCTCTCTCTCTCGCCCTTTCTCCTCCTTTCTTCCTTTTTCTCTCCCGTGTCTCTTTTTTCGTTCGATCGTCTTATTCCTGGAGAATTACGAAGCTCGACCGGGAGAGGCAAGAGAGAAAGAGAGAGAGAGAGAGAGAGAGAGAAGAAGAAGAAACGGACGTTGACCCCCTTGGTCGAATAAAGTGAATCGATTCGATGATACGCTCGTAATTTAACTTCCAGAAAGGGAGATAAGCATCGCGGCGGAGCGCAGCCAGGGGCGGGAATGCAAATATTTTAATGACGGAAAAACGTGGATACAACGGCGAGACATTTTTGTCCGTGATCCGCCGGATTTATTGGGACCTGCTCGCGCGTGGCTGGCCAACGTCATCGAGTATCCTGCCCCTTGGTTCTCAGTATGAAGTTTGAAACGATCGGTGATCGAAAGATACGCTCGTCGACTCTGTTTCTTGGTAATTTGTCGAATTTAGAAACCAGTGTGGATGTGTTGGCTTTGAGTGTCAGGTCGCTTAAGTAGAATTGTCTGTAGCAGTCGGACAAGGTCGTACCTAATCCACTGTCAAATGTACGTAGGTTTAGCGGTCCAGTTTAAAGATTTATCGTCAGTGTGTAATGTAAAAATTGATTTAAAAATACATTCTGTAGAGCTTAATTTCTATTAATTAGTGTGTATTTAATTGTTAAGAATTACACAAGCATTTTCTAAGACATTCTTAAGAAAATTGCACACACGAGAGGTTCTTCCATTATAAACTCCATTATAACCATTATAATTATTATTATTTATTATATTATATTATAATTATTAATTCAGATATTACATTACAATATATTATTATATATTACATTATATTATAATTATCAATTCAGAAATCAAACAATCGATCCATTAACGAACAGCATTGTCAACGTAACATTTCGCTCGCGGATCTTTTCATCCAGTTTCCATTTTATTTTTCAACGCACAAACTATAAAAAAAATTTCAAGAATTTGTTCAATACGTTTGTCACCCTTATTTTATAAAATTTCAAGGAATCGAACTACTCGTAACATTACGCTTTCGTGGTATTTATGTCATACCGTGTTTAACATTTATATTGCTGCGTGTATTATCAACTTCGAATCAGTGAATCTGTCGAACTCGAAATTTGCTGTTCACTGAAACGCTGTTTAGGTGACTCGCACACCTGACGCGCGCGCGTAACAGAGCTCGAAGCAGTAGTATATATTTTCACTGTTTCGTTTCGCACCGGGGGGAAGGTTGCCGAGCGCCGTTTTATCGCCAGAGAAAGCGATAGATTCCAGAAGCGAATGACAAACAACAGGAAGCGCTTCTCGGCTCTTTAATACATCTGTGGCCAGCTCGGTACACTCTGCTCGCCGCGTGTATACTTAGCAACCGACCACGATCGTCGCTCTTTGTTCCTTCGTCGAGTGAATTAATAAACCACGTTCGACTGTTCATTCGGAACGGAGCAAGAGTCACTTTCACTCGCTGTAAAATGTAAAGTGTTTAGCGAGTCGACGTGATTCGTGGTGTAGCTAGATGACAGGCAAATGAATTATTACGAGTGATAAATAAATATATAGCTGCTGAAACATTCTATATGTATGTCGTGAGAAATTGAGAGACAAGGTGATTGTATTAGTAAAGTTTGGATTAATCTGGGAATGAACGTAGCATGGGCAAGTTGCGAGACATTATCGTGACCAATGTAATTATGACACGCGTGATATATTCAGATATTGTTAATAAGCCACCGCTATATCGATCGAACTCAATAAACAACAGAAATATCTTGTTCTAGTCAGATTCGTTTCAAGTTTCACCAACCATAGTTGTAATAATATTGCCTTTCGTTACACATGCAATAATACCAATATATAAATTCTTCTTCGCGCCAAGCATTTTACTTGGCACTCGTTCTCTATCAATCTAATAGTCTGAAATTTGAAGTTTGATGTACTCCAAAATCCATCGAACCATTCGTAGAAAAGAAAAAAGGGGAAAAGATCTACGTTTATTCGATCAAATGCAACAAGGACGTAGAATTGAAAACAGTGGATCGAGACGATCAATTAACTTTCGAATTCCAGGCAGAGATGATACCTAGCGTGAAAGAAGTGGCGGAAAAAGCGGTCGAGCTGGCCCATGCAAAACGTGGCTGGACTATTATCGCCTTGCATAGTTCTCCAGCTGGAATTGCTAGGGTCGGCGGAGCGCGAGCGGGAAAACGCGTGGCGATTTGCGCGACGGAATGCGCGGCTGCGATCGGCGAAGCTGCGACGAGCGAAGGACCAGAACCGTGGGAAGCAAAAAGTAGCTCGAGAACCCGTACGAGCCACGATAGGTCCGTGTATATACGGGGCTATTCCGGCTGTAAGGAGGTGTCGTTCTATCCCTTCCCCCGGAGCCCGCCTACAGACCAGCGAGTTTATCATCGATTTCGTATTTATCCTAGTATCCCGCCTTCTCCACGCTCGGCTCGTTTCGATGACATGTTATCCAACCGGCAGCCGCGACAGACTCGAACCGATCGCGAGCCATCGCGGCCATCCTTTCACAAGATGGCAAAAATAATTTTCGATCGCTGCTATCTAAAGAGAGAATAGATATCTTTTTATAATCTTTAGAGTCTCTCTCAATTGCAATTGCAGGCAGGTATTTTCTAGATCAAAATTAGCAGCCTTTCACAAGGTGGCAAAAATAATTTTCAACCGCCGCTATCTAAAGAGAGAATAGATATCTTTTTATAATCTTTAGAGTCTCTCTCAATTGCAATTGCAGGCAGGTATTTTCTATATCAAAATTAGCAGCCTTTCACAAGGTGGCAAAAATAATTTTCAACCGCCGCTATCTAAAGAGAGAACAGATATCTTTTTATAATCTTTAGAGTCTCTCTCAATTGCAATTGCAGGCAGGTATTTTCTATATCAAAATTAGCAGCCTTTCACAAGGTGGCAAAAATAATTTTCAATCGCTGCTACCTAAAGAGAGAATAGATATCTTTTTTATAATCTTTAGAGTCTCTCTCAATTGCAATTGCAGGCAGGTATTTTCTAGATCAAAATTGCGAGCAAGGTATCTTCTAGATTCTTCTTACGTTAGAAGAGAGAGCAAGTGCTTTGTAGATGAAAATCGCGAGCAAGTATTTTTTAGATTCTCAGAATCAGGTTTTTTTCAGAGTCTGACTTTTTTAGAGCAGCACTCTGAAATAGATAGCGTTCGTAAAAGAATCTTCTGTAAAGAAGAAATTAATGGACGATAGATGGTAGTGTGTTGGTAGATACTTTGTTTGTGGTAAATATCACGAGGTTAAGATCGAGTCTGAAGTATTCCACTGATCCGGAAGGCTATACGAAGAAAACGTGCAACAAATTTATAGGAAGAATGTTGTCAGAAATGAAAATTCAACTTCAATTTTACATTATCATTGGCAATAAAATATGCATATCTGTCAGATATTTACATTTTCGATTACATTTTAATTTAATTGGAATTCGATCAATTTTAATCATTAATTATTAGTACTAATTATTTGTACTATATCGATTAACTGAAAATTCCGTAATTTCTTTCAACAAGTGGACACGGTGTGTCAGCGATCGAGGAAAAAGTGGAAACAAAATTCGAGCCGGACTTGGGGCGTTGGATAACTCGCGTTAGTAGCTTATACCCGTCGCTAGCCAGACGACGAGTCGCGAGTGCGCTGGACTAAGACGACGAGATGCATTAAAGGGGGAGAATAGGTAGTGGGAGCGAAAGAGTTCAACAAGAGCGAAGTAGGGAGATGCAGCAAGATGTTTCTGGACCAATGGAGAGGCTGCACCACCGTAACCGTATGCAAACTGCATCACCGCCTCCACCTCGAGTGCTCATCGAGTATGCAAAGTCCTTGCTACGTGCTCCGCCCATTCGTGAAATCTCTCTCGGTACAGATTTCTACGTGCACTCGTGTCTGCACTCGGAATGGCGTACGTCTTTCCCATGCATTCTTCACTTCGTGAAAATTCCACCATTTCGCGGGATTTGTCCTCTTGAAAATCGAAGAAAAAAGAAACGGACGGTTTCAGTGTCCTCTCGTGTAGAAAACTTTAAAAACGACGCAACGTGGATGAAATCTGTAGTAACGAATAACCACGAAACAGCGTCGTGCTGTGCTGAATACAGAGGGGTGAACGTTGATTCGTGGTTCGAACAAGGTTAATTCTAGGTTTGACATACAACTCTCCGGTAATTCACACCGACGATGGCCGCATGATCGGCCAAGGGAGAAAAAATTAATCAAATTAATCTTCTTGAAAACGTGATATCGACGCAAACGCATTGCACATTTTTCATTCTATTTCTCGACGTTCCATAGTTGGTTCCCCATTACCATACAAAGATGACCGAGCGATAGTGTCCGCAGTCGCGACATCGACCGACGTAAATCTCCACCCTCGGTGGACGCGCGGCGCGCATTTAGGGAAACTAATGGCAAAAAGCGGCATAATAATTCCGAATTGATCTCGCTTCGCAACCAGCCCTTATCACGCATGTATGTATACAGCAGCAAGTATAAGGCCATCTCGCGATCACTGTGACAGACGTTCTCGTAAAGGTAAGGACCGGTTGAAAATCCATTATTAACCCGGCTCGGTGGTATCCGTAATAAACGTGGTCGGCTGCCTTTGGACACGCGGGGATGTTGCCTCGAGCAACAAGAAAATGGTGGAACGAAGGGGGGAAAAAAAGGCAGAACACGCGTGGAAAATCCAGCGATGCTTTTTACTCGGCTAGGTGCACCAACAGACATTTTACGTTGGCCGTTCGAGATTCTTTCGAACGCCCTACAGTTTCTTTCTGGCCTGTTCCACTTGCAATTAGTATCTGCGCTTAGTTTTTACACCTGGTGCGCAAAATGAAACGTTTGATCGTCTCGATGTGACGAAATAATTCGAGTTGATATTATCGATCAATTTAAAATTTCTAATGAATAATTTCTCGCGAATGAAATTAATTTAAATGTAACTTGGTAGGTTTAATGATTTAATTTAATTGGAACATATAAACGGTGCGAGATAAGTAACGTTTTTTACGTGATGAAATTATTCTTTTATTGAAAATTCTGTACAAATTGATAATTATTGTTGTCGAGACGTTTCTTCTTTCCACTGATTATGTCAAAGACTTAAAATCATAGTGAAATATTATTCGTTTAACTTAGTTAGACTTAGATATATACAAACTTTCTTTCATCATTCCTAAAATGTCTCTTTTTCCTTTGCAATCTCGAACAAACTTGAAAAAATTAACATTCGCTCAAAATGATTTGTTTGTTGCATTCGTGGGAATCAGAAGATGCATCCTTTATCTGTGTTCGTAGAAAGAAAATAATTTCAGTAGAAGTATACAGTGTGTGGAAACAAGTAAACTGACAAATTTAAACGATATTGCTGCAGATTGTGATTAGTTGCAATAAAAATGCAATAGAAAAGCAAACACCGAAAGAACAGCATATTTAAAGCACTGCAAAAAGACGTCTATGATAGTACGCATGTACATGCAAACACTCGTACCACAAGAACACCTTCGAACAAACAATTTACAATGATCCAAAGACTGTATCAAGAACCCCAAATTTACGAGCCTCGAGCAACAACAGATTACATACACCGTCGAAGCAATAATTACTCGCTGGCAGCAACACGTGGACTCGACACGCGCGTTTACACGTATGGTCGACGCTCGTAAAGCGCGACGAGTACCGAGAATTTTTCCCTAGCTACGCGCGAATGCTATCGACGCGCGCTGCTCGATCGTAAAGAAAACTGCAGCCTTGCGTAAACTCGCGTTAAAACGAAGGAGGGCTCGAAAGCTCGCGAATCCACCGTGATCGTTTCTGGTATGAAATTTATTTCGCCACCCTCGTCACGATATTAAGTAACGATCTTCCACGACTTGCTAATATCCATTGAGAATGTTGAAGATTCAGGGTCATAAATGGGTTACGATGGTGGCAGAGAGTGAATTTGTATTATTGGCAGGTGTTGAGTTTTTGAGAAACGTTGTCGACTGGAATTGCAAGAGAATTTGAACTATTCTCTGGTATAATAAACGTGAATCGAGAAATATCGAGTAATAGTAAATTTGTTCTCCTGGAACAAATGTTGAATAATAGTAAACTTGTACTCGTGGGTTAGGTCTAAAATTTCTGTCATTTGCAAGAGGGTTTGAAAATTTTTATTACTTAATTCTAGTATTAGACGTTCGTGTGACAGAGTAAAAATACTAATGTTAGAACTTAAAATTATGAAATTCTGACTCGAGATCCGAGAACTTCATTTATTTCCCACTGATTGTTCTTCATTTATTACATACGCATTAATGTTACTAAAGATTCAAATAGTGCAGTAAAATCTAACGCTGTTTAATTATATTCACTCATATGTTTCACACGTAACACGTTAAATACCAAATATATAAGTACCAAATAATAAATAAAAATGCCAAAAATCTGTAACAAGTGTCCGAAAGCTGCACACGCATTGCTCGTGTATATTTTCTTCACAAAAATCAGCGATTTTAATTCCAACTCGAACGCATTTTCTCTCTCTCTCTCTCTCTCTCTCTGTTCCAAAGGTATCTTCCGATAAGCAAAACAGCGATCCTAATTCATGAGAATTCGCCGTCACGAGGGATCCAGAGGCGAAGTAAGGAATACTCGCGCGAGGATGGTCGTTCGAGGAGTGAAAGACCGAGGGTTTATGGTAGTCGGTCGGCCGTTATCGGAGTTATACGGGCCATGGGGTGGTCGGTCACCGGTCCTCTCTCAGATATCAGCTACCCACCAGTCTCGTTCTTCCTTCCCCTCTACGGCGATTTACACTGACCAGTATCAGTGTTAGTTCTTTCGAACACTCGTGCGCACACCGGAGAGAGAGAAAGTCTCTCGACGAAATCATACCGACCATTGACCATCAGAAAACACCTACCGCTTCGTTTCGACACTTCGAACGACGGGATACGTCAACTGATGTCTGGACTAACCATGAGATTTGTGCTGGATTGCTCCGTTTGAATTTTCGTACGTAATTATTCATTTTCACGGGGGAAAATTTCTTTGGGAGAGAATTTTGGAAGTTTATTTTGCTTGGAGAGAGAGGCTCGTTGGATATAAATCTTGTATATATGTTTGAAATTTTGCTTTTTAATGGAATTGCACGATTTTACTGAGAGAGCACAAATTTCCTATTTCAACGAAAATAAAGATGAAGAAAGTTGTAAATACCTATTAAGAAACGACACTTACTTTAATCTTCCAAATTTTTTAAAATTACGCTTTTCAACTTCGTTACGAACGTTAGTTGAAAAATCTGTCCGCTTGAAAAGTTTCTTCGAGCTACAAATATTCCGAGATTAAATGGACTTCCTGTCAAAAAATAATTAACTGTACCTGCTTCGATTGTCAAAAACAGTCTCTCTTCTTCTTTCTTAAAAATGTCCCCTGCTTTGATTTTATTTCGTATAACTTAAGTGTATAATATAAATTAATTTAAATTAATTTAATTTATAAGTTATTTAAATAATTTAATAAATTGATTTAAATATATAACATAAATTAATCATAAAAAAACTATCTGTTATCAATTTAATATCAGAGTTTACGTTTATTCGTTGGTCAGAGGACAATGCGACGAGCATCGAGAGTTTTACTCGATGTTGGAAAATGTCGGGGAAAGATACATAGGAAAGAGGTTGGCGTTATGCCTGCTCGTTAGAGCGACGAGATCGGTGTCGCGATTCCGGCGATCGAGCAGATTAATGGTCATCGCTGTCACTTAGCCTTTGAAAATCGAGATTTATCTCGTTACTTCGCCGGTTTTCTAATTGTTTAAGTACCGAACGCAACAGTTTGGTGTGTATAATTTCTCGATACCTTACCGCTCGCTTTCTAAGAGGCACGTGTCTGACGACTGCGAACTAATCGAGTTCTTTGTCACATTTCAGCATGAAAGCACGAAATTTTAAACACTTGAAATTTGCAAATAGATTTTTGCGACTGACTGTATTTCCACAATGTATTTCCACAATGTAGTGAAACTCTGCGCGTAATTAGCTTTTACCCTTTTTCCTCACTCAGTCAGTTATATAATTATTACTTTACGTGGTAGATCAGTCGAGGAAATATGCACTTTCGCCGGCGGAACGAGGATTTATTTTCTTGCGAGTATTTATTAAATCTACAGGAATCTCTCGTTAATTTGGTTCTACGCCTCGAAAGGTGAATTGAAATTTCTCCAGTTTGAAAGTCTGGAGGTCGTTTCTCTTCGTTCGGTACTTAGGCCATCTTGCTGTTCGATTTAAACAACATAAATAATGTTTATGTTTATTACTTATTGTCCGCGGGCTTAGTATCGAGGATCGAAACGGCGGTGAGGATCAAAGACGCCCCCGCACTCGGTTGATCGTCGTAGAAACGCCACCTGTGCCATCGTGTATGCACGCGTACGTAGGATTATGCGATTATGCAACCGACGATTCACACCTGCAGATGAACGTCATTGTGACACTGTTATGAGACTGTTACACGACGGAAAGATAGCTCCATCATTCCAGACACGATCTTCTCGCGGTTTGCAAGTTTCTTCAAACCGCAAGTCTGGTTCTTGATTTGTTACTTAGTTGAGTTTAACAAAGTCATTGAAGACTGATTTTCGATTTAGTAGGAATTTCGCGGAAATAATTGACGTTAAAATAAAATGAAAGGGAAAATGAGAGAAGAAGTTTAAGGTGATATAAATAAGAGAAAGGAGATGAAGGCAAATACGGAAGAAGGACGAGAAAGAAACTACAATGGTCTAGTTAGAAAGACTTGGAAAGAGCGGGAAGTTCCCAAAATTTACTTATACAGTGATTCACGAGAAAATATCTGAACACTTGTCTGCTCGAAATTTTATCAACTGAAAAATTACTAAAATATTTTTATATATTTAGTATGAAAGCATGAGTAACCATCCTAAGCGTTAATGAGTCTCAGAAACCGACTCACTGAATTATAATTACAATTTGAATGCTTTCGTTATTTCTACAAAATATACTCGCATTAAATGCCTTGTAATTTCTAAATTTATTTCAAATTTGATCGATACAATCTGGATAATCTGGTCGTCAATAAAATGTCAAAATATTGTTTGTTTTATACACGTTCGCTCGTATTTTTATATTTGTAAACGATCGCATGTCTTTGCGAGCAACCATCATCGTCGCAAGATAACAAAAACAGAATCACCAACCGAATGATTTCCCCGTCCGATTGTCTCGCCATTTCGAACCGTTTCAAGTTTTGCACGCGATATAGTTTCACTTGTTGTCTCGCAGGAAAGTTGACCGTCGTATTTCTGGAAAAACGAAATGGCCTATCGTCGAGAGAAAGAGAGAGAAAGGGAGAACGCACACGAACGTGTGTTGTACGGAAACGGCGTCGAACGGAGCCGGAGATCTACGATCGAAATTCGTGGTAAAAGATGCTCGAAGATAAATGCGCTTGGCTGCACGTGCGCCGCGTGCAAACGTGAAAATTGTCGTCGTTGCATGAGCGTGCAGGCGTGCGTGCGGCTACGTGCAAGATGATGCGCTTCGTATATGCATCGAGGACCCCCTTCCCCCCCCCCTCCCACTCAGGCTAAGTGACCTGCCCGCTGCATCTGCGTAATTCGCAGCACGTGCATTCTCTCTTGCGCGTTTATACGGTGGCGAGCGGTAATCGCTGTCTCGCGAACAACTGCCGATCAAACGGGAATCGAAACGGCCCGAATTCGTTTCTTGCCGCGTGAACGGATGTCTTGTAGCGGCCTGTAGCGCCTCGAGTACGAGTCTCGAACAAGTGGCTGTGCGCCTAGCGTCGAAGTCTAGCGATATTCGACGTTAAGCAAGCAGAGTGCGGAACACCGCTAAGATGGGTGACCCAGCGAGTAGTTATGACAACAAGCGTCTGGGGTAAGGGGTCAGCCCCACTGATGAGTCTACGCAGCGACTCTGAGACGAAACGCACAACCTTCCCTCACCTCACTCATTCCTTACCCACTTTCCAGACATCCTTTCCATCCTCGCCATAAAAATAAATAAATATATAAATATATAGATACTATAGCACTTTTAAAACCCTTCAGTCTCATATGGTGGTGAAAATCCTCCCGCGTCGTTTTTGCTTGCAAGGCTCGGGAAAACCTGTAGGACAAGATGTATGATACATGATGAATAATAACAATAACGTTGTAACAATAATATGATTGACGGTATTATAATTGATACAAATTAATTGTGAACAAAATATATCAATTACAATCGAAATATATATATAATGTTATAATAATTATAATAATATAATAAATGATAATATTATTAATATTATAATAATATATATGACGATGACATTGCATTAGGTGATGATTGAAAAATCCCACATGTCGTCTGTATTTTGAAGGTTCGGGGAAACCTGTAGGACAAGAAATATAATACATAATGAACAATAACGTTGTAACAATAATATAATTCACGATGTTATAACTGATATAAATTAATTGTAATCAAAATATTATAATGATGTATATGATGATGACATTGTATTAGGTGATGATTGGAAAATCCCACATGTCGTCTGTACTTTTAAGGTTCGAGGAAACATGTAGGATGAAAGATAATAATACGTTATAACAATAACGTGATTAATGACTTGACGTTATCATGATATTATTATTTACTGTAAACTTTGTGCTAGGTTGGTATATGAAATGTTTCTTCAAAGATTAATTATCAACTATCAACTGTATTAGAGAAGAAATAATACATCGAAATTTTATCACTAATCGTATATAATATACGAATAATCAGAACATTCGTATGACTTACGTGAATTTGTACATAGTTGTGTACAAACTCATATATTTAAAAGTGTCTTAAAAAATTGATGGAAACATATACTTAATATTTGGAACAGGTTATAAACGTCCTTCTTTTATATGAAGAAATAAATCTAATTTCAGTGCATACGTATTTACTAATAAATAATACGTATATTGTAACAATGATATAATATCGTAACAACAATATAATATATTTATTATATTATATTTGGGATCAGAAAATTCGTGTAACTAATCTAATTGAAAATTGCAGAGGAAGAACACGATAGCATATCTTTGCTGATTTTCTGATTTTGATATCACATTGATGAAAAGCAATTTGTTTGATTAGCAGATATAAAACTTTTAAAAATAGATGATGAATACACGACGACTTATAAGAAAAAAAAAAAAAAAAAGAGTCCACGGCATAACTAATCTCGCGTATCTGTATGTTCGAAGGAGTGGCAAGTGCAAATATTTAATTGCAACGTCAAACGATCTTGGTTATGCTGTATAAAATTTATCGATGGCATATTAAATTTCGATAATTGCTTTCCCGCGCAGAGCACGAAAAATGTAACTTATCGTTCGATTGCGCGATGTTTGCGCGATTCGTAACGGAAAGAATCAGAAGCTAGATAGAACGCGATTTATTAAATATTATCTGCGAATAATGTTACATATTTACGTATTTTCTACATTATCACGTTCCTCGTTTTACAGTCTTCAATTATGATTATTTCTCCAATTAACCAAGTAAACGCGTCTCGACGTAATTAACTGGTAATTAATTAACAGAGAGACGGTAAATATTGAAGGGAAAAAAGAATTACGTATCGTGACGGAATCACAAAACATTGATTGCGATCAAAGTAGAAGGAACAAAAAGATAAAAGATAATCGAATTTTCTCATCGGAATGAATGTTGATGCCCATTATTGTTGACCTTGTTGATCTCCGTAGGAACGCCTTGATTATTTATCAGAAGAAAATGGTTGAAGAGGAGCGATTTGTTTAGCTAGCGATTTATCCAGAGGGCGGAACTAATGGCTCCAGACGGATTATCGGCGGGAAGGAGGAAGCGCCTAATGCCCGCGACCATTGTAAATGCGCCACTAATTGATGAGAATTTGTTAAATCGTCGAGGCGCGGATTACACGACGAAACGGTACAGTGTAATTCGCCTATTGTGTCGTAGGTGGAATTGCACGATGCTCGCAAACCCACGTTTTCCCATGCTTGGCATGCATAACCAAGCCGCTATGTAACTCTATTACACAGATAGGAGTGAGGGGCGATGTCAGCCCGATAGTTTCTTCGATCCGACGAGATCGCGATATCTCATCCGGATGTTTATTTCAAAGGCGGAATTACGAGTCTGGAGCGACGCCAGCCGTCGTAAATTTCACGAAGCGAGAAAAATAGCGTCAATTCCTCTCCCACCCTTCATCCGCCACCCCGTCTTTGGCTTTTCTTCCTCTCGTTCAACTCGTCGCGTCGTTGACAACGTACGCCGGCCGAAAATTCTTCGATGATGGAAAACGAATTGGGTGAAAAGAGGAGAACCGTCTCGCTGGACTGAATGCGAATTTGTAAGATGCAGAGTCTCACGCGTATGAGAAATTTGAAAATACCACGATACGAAATGTAATATGCAGAATATATCTTGTGACAAATTGTTTATTTTTGTTTTTCTGAACGAGAAGTTTTCCTTACGAGATCAAGAAATATGACTTCTCATTATTGAAATGTCCGCAGTTTGCTCAATCATTTATACTGAGATAGGTCGTTTAATGTAAATTGTTTCTTTAAAGTTCAGCTTTGTCAATTGTCAATGCCCAGAAATCGAGATATTCGGATATTTATGAAAATTATACTGTCGCAATAAAATTCTCAGCTTTGTCGAATTAAATTGAGGAAGAACAACGATATATCAGAATTAATAAAAATCTCACTTTTCAACATTTCGTGGTTAATCAGTCGAGTAAACACAGTAAAAAGGTTCCATAATTTTGCGAAAACAGCTTCTAATTATCAAAACTATCAAGTGTAAAAAGTTTTAAGATACGCAGAACATATACGTAAAATGTTCAAGCGAGAATCTTGCTCTTTGATAAATTTCGATCATAGAGATATTAATGACTTTTATTAAAATTCCGGCGATAAAGGAACAAAGATATTTCACAGATAAACGTGCGGGAAGAAAAAGTCGTACGCTATGCTATTTATTAAATTTCGCGAGGGGGGAGGGGGGTAAACCCTGTACTGCAAATTTCCCAGTAAACGATCCACTTTCAATCGTCGCGCTTTACGATGCCCAGAGAGGAGGCATCGTCGTCCGCTAATAGCTGCGCAGGAATTCGAGGGCGACTTCCGCGCTTCGTAGGATAAAGGAAAAGTTACTGAACCGTGCACACGGGGACAAGTCGACCATGCGAAGTTATGTTTCAGACGCGACACCGTAAAACAGATATCGCGACATTAATGACTCGAGAAGTGGATTCTGCTCGTTTTTCATCGTTCCTCGGTGCCAGGACGAGCCGTAATTTGCTACGGCTACGGTGAAAAACACCGATCGTTTTAATACGAAATCCATTCGTTCGTTCGCCTTGTAACTTCCTTCGAGTGTAATTAATAAGAGGAAACCTCAGATGGAAAATCGTTCCGTCAAACGTTGTAGGGAATACTATTTTCGTTTGCGTGTTGCGTTTCTGAATATTTTACATATTTTTCCATGTACAAGGTTTGGAATATATCATGCCTTGATCCCGTGCAACTTTGCATTTTGAAGTTTCCTACGAGTCGACTCCTAGTCTTGCGACTTTCCCTTCAGTCTTCTTGGCAATTTATCAGAAATTTTAATTATAATTTAACTAAATTAATTTAATTAATTTAAATTCACAGTTTGTGTATTTAAACGCACGCGAGATTGAAATCTCTGCTTTTTGAAAATGGCCGGTCGCTGGCCGATCACCGGTGAAATGGCTGAAACTCCGCGTACGAAAGAGTGAAAACTCAGCTCGATGCCTCGTCACGAGTGAAATGATCGAAAAGCAGGAGACGGAGGCAGCAAAGAAACAACTGTAACGAGTATTTCTCTGTTCGAAGCAACGCGGAGAGTGGCATCGCGCGGCGGTGAAACTGGAGGGCGAAAAAGGGGTGTCCCACGGTCGAGGTGGGGTGTTGTACACCTCCGCGATCCATATTTTACAATATGGACGAAGGGGTGGCTGGCAGGTTAGGGGTGGCCTATAGGCGGCACGCTGATGTACGCAGGTCTGCCAACGATTGGTCGATAGTAACGCGACGATTCTCTCTCCGACTCTCTCTCCCTTTCGCGTCGTTGTCTCTCCTCCTCGTCCCGCGAACGTGATTTACGCGCGCTTGCCAATGGTCGTATGCAGATCCTACTCGTGGAAGGATCGCTTCCCCACCAACGAGACCTCGTTTCAACCCTCAACGGAGCCAGCTGAACCCTTGGAGAACTCGTCCGACCTATCGCTCCTCTTCCTCCCTCATAGACCGATCCTCAAGGGTGGATCTTTTTACAGTCGAGTCGAGGCGATCGGGAAAAAATGGCGAACAACTGGTTTCCAGTTCCTTCCTGTGAGTCGAACGAGTGTTCACGAAGTGAAAAGACACGAAGATCGTGTCTGGTATTTAATTTGTTAATCTGTTGTCGATAACTTGTCTCGATAGAGTATCTTATTGAAGTTTGAAGTTTCAGAAAACTGTCTGCGTGATAATACTAAGGGATATTATTTCCCTGTTTATTGTCGCAAGTTTCACTTGCAATTTCGCAGAGAAAAATACGAAAGAGGGAAGTTTACGTTCTGGTTTCTATTGTTATTTCAAGATGGCTCCTCTAAAAAATAATTTGAATGACCTCGAGCTCAAGTCACCCTCACTTAAACTTCAACTAACCTCCGTTTCCTCCAACGTCGATAAAGTCATTCGATTCACCACCATAGAGGAAATTCAAAGTTTCCCAAAGTATAGAATTTCTATAAAAAAAGATCCTAATTCTTACCCACACCTTTCGCTACTGTGGCGAGAAACCTGCAAACCTCGGAGAACTTTCCCTCCCCTCCTCAACGTCAAACAAAGGACTCGAGACTGGGTGCATTATGCCCCACCGAACTCATAAGAAAACGGGACTTCGAAAATAGTAATGATATTATGTTTGCGTCCGTCGCGACACCGAAAACGGCGAGAACGCGTTTAGGGGTGAGTCGGCGGATGCCTCGGTGGAGAGAACGAGGGACGAAGTGGCGTATAACGAGAAACAGGGAGAGAAAGAGTGAGGTGTGGGGGTTGTAGACGGAATTGGAGGGAGAATGAGAAAAGAAAAAGAGAGAGAGAGAGAGAGAGAAAGTGGAATCCTCGGACGTAACGGGAGGGTGAGGCGTAATATCCCGAGTAAAACTTTTCACTCAACGCGAGAATAGGGTTGGCTGGCTACGGGCTGCAGAGTTTGGAGGGGAGGTTGGCCGGACGTACGACGGGAAGGAAGGAGGCAGGGGGCCAACTAAGTACAAAGAATGTAATGTCCTCCTTCTAGCGGCCTGTTATACCTTTCACCGGATTTCACCCGGAGAGATGTCCCGTGGAATAATAAGGATAAGAATGTCGGAGGGATGGCCGAGCGTCTAGCTCCGTGGAAGCGTTAGTCGCGCGGTTTAGGTTTACGTGCAAGGATCCGCGAATGTTGGTAGAAACTGGGGGGGGGGGGGAGAAGGCGAAGGACGAAAATTGAGCTGCTTCGAACGATCGACCGCGGATCATTTGGGTAGAGAATTTTCTTTCGGAAATGGAACTGAACGATGTCTGTTTGAGGTTGTTTGGAGATGGTTCCTTTCTGTGTCAATGTTCGTGCGATTAGTAACTGAACTACAAGGAACTAATTACAATTGTCCATATCGAGAAAGAGTTTCGATTTCATTCGTATCTCAAAGCTGATCCCTTATCTAAAATTCTACCATCAGTCTCAATTCGTTACGAACATAGATAAACGATTAATTTTACCAATCGAGACTGCGAATCAGCCACAAATTGTATTCGTCCAACCCAGTTTTCCACGATCCACAGCTCGAAACCGATCTCTCATCTCTACGAAAATCTGCCCATTGACAGAAAATCAGACATCGCCGATCTAAGAAAAATTCCAATCTCCGCGAACGAGCCAGGACAGAGAAACGAAGGCGCGTTAATAGAAAAACGACACGTGCATTAATGTAAAATAACCGTGCCACGCTAAATTAATCGTACGCATTCGCGATATTTAGTCGAACCGTCTCGCAAACGGATAGTAATTATTTGACCGTTCATCGCTGCAACCGGTTGTTTCCTTTTCTTTTGCCACGCTGATCGCCCCGTTGGCTAGCCAGCAGGCAGTGGAAAATTGAGTGGAAAGAGTGGAAAACGTGAAAAGGAAACGAAGCGGGTGAGGGAGGAGAGAGAAAGAGAGAAGGAGAGAGATGGAAAGGGGGGAAGTGAAGTGGGAGTCAGCCCATAAGCGAGTTCCATAAGGGACACCGTGAGAATTGGAACTGCGTATGCGCCACGGGGACAACGGGGTCCGCTGGAGGAGCTCTCTCGACTAGGCTAGCCACGAGAAAAACTCACCTTCATTATGCTACCGGCATCGTAATATAATGGTTAAAATCGCCATAAATGGCCGCGACCGGCCACCCGTCTCCGCATTATACCGCGTAAGCACGCGCTCCCGTGCGTGAGACACTCTGTGTACACGGGGTGTTGCAGAAATAACCGCGGCAGATTAGACCCGAGACTTTTTGCCCGTACGCCTAGGCTTCTATCGATCCTGCTTCTTTCCCCGGCTTTTTCCTCCGCCGTCGCTTGTTCCGTGCTGTCGTTCCTCGTCGTTTGCCCACGAGCTGGACTGAAGGGTGAATTCGGCCAATTCAACGATTATAACGCGGACGATTGCTCAACTTTCGATGACTTGAAGCGTCGTTCTTAGAGTCGTTCTTGCGTTTTTTTTTTTTTTTGGAAAATTTCGAACGTTTGAAAGAACATCGAATTGAATCGTTGTCTTTTCATTTCTGACTTTTGCAGAGTCTCTCATCTTTCGTCCTGAGAGCGAATTTTAAACTCGAGTATCGCGAGATCTTTTTGTTAAATCTCGCCGGACGAACTTCTCTGGAAATTTCATGAATCTGCTATCTGGCAAAATAATTCGGTCAAGGTACGTTTGTTTTAATCAATAAGCAGCATCGAGATTAGAAAATTTCAAGTAAACTCGTATTTTTATAAAACCAGTTGAACAAACGAGATCCAAGTAGGAATTTATTTAACGTTGCATTTTTTTTTTTTTTTTTAATAATTTCATATTTCAGAAGAAAACCTGCCATGACTCTTTTCCTACCGATTTTCTCGCATACGTACACGACAATTGCAAAGGACAAACGAACGTAAGCTCGGTGAACACTCGAGGCGAAGTACTTGCGCGGAATGCAAACCGCGATCGCGTTGCGAAATGGGAGAAAGTTGCGCGAACGAAACAACAATCGCGCGCTCGCGTCGGTACGTTAAGCCATCATCGTTAGACGGCAAGACAAATCGAAACTGAAATCCTAGGCTAATGACCAAGATCATTAATAATCGTTCCGCGATCGTCCGTGCGTTACGCGAGCCATTCTGTTCTGTTATTCTCTTTCTCTTCGCTCCAACGTACTTACATACATACACGAGTGACAACAAAATAAAAATAAAACTCCTGTCACTTGCAACCATCCACGTGCGAGCCTCTCAGAAGCCGAACTGATCAACTCTCCGCTTCTTGTTAATTTCTCAGCTTCGTTGCGCGAGTCAAGCTCTCCAAAAGACGAATCATTCGTCTCGACAAGTTCATTCATCGCAAGAAGGTGATAGTGCAATAATACCAGCGACGAAATATAGCAAAAAATATATATAAATATAAAAAATTCATTCGTTCAAATTATCATTGTGACGATAAATTTGAAAAATAATATTTCTACTCTTCAATAATTTTTACTTAATATTTGCATCTTCATTTGTACTTCTCTAATTATGGAATTGGTCGATGTGGCACGAAAGAAATTCATAGCTCCACTTAATTGAGGTAGACTAACGACTATACTGCGAATCTTTATTCATGCTCGTGAAATACTCGCTCGAAAAATATACTATGTGGAAGATACGTGGAATTTTTAGATAGTGTGTACAACAGAAATTGATCGCGTGCAGCTGGTACAAGAGATATTTATTATAATAAAATAACTCTGTTGACAATTTATTCGTGACAATGCGTCATAATTGACGCTACAAACGATCATGAATAATATTGCAATATTTCCAACAGTAAATAGCTGACGTTTATTGTAATCTCGTAATGTCGAAAAGAAACGATTTATAATTACGCAAGATAAGATAAGATAATATACTGTAAAAGAACATTCTATGTACGTCTAATACACGAAACACTATAAAATTTCATAAAATCAGCGATATGAGATTTTCACAGTTATATTGTTCAAATTTTCAAATCTTCGACACGCCACTGAATAATTATTCAGTACGATCGATTTATTGAGATCTCTCGACACAAATATCTTCTGTAACATATTTGATGGAGTAAATCCTCCATACTTTTGCCTCGATATCCCCCATATCTACCGACAAAACGTTGGCAAACGATGACAAATGTCGACACCAATTCGCCAATCGACATGTAAACGAAATGCAAACGAAAGGCTGTCAGCAGTTTGCGATCAGCGGTGTCGCAATGGTAAAAATTGCGAAAGTTGGCCGATCGCTTGTTGCAGCGGTGTAGCGACTGTCACTAATGTGGGAGAGCTATGTCAGAACCGCGGCGTGCCAGATATACCGACAGTCAAAGTCGCACAATCCGGCCTATCCGGATCCATAAGCAGGTGGTTTGTCAGGAATGCCTGTGGACTGGCCTGCGGGCTAATAATCGATACACAACTCGAGCCACGATCTTTCTTCCTTTTCTTTTTTTTTTTTTTTTTTTTTCGAAGCTTACAACAAGGAACGCGTTCGCGTATCGAGGGCCGTTTCTCTCCCGCAACTTTTGTCCCTTTTTCTCTTCTCCTCGTTATTCCCTCTTCGCGCAGTGAAAAGAAAAAAAAAAAAGAGAGAGAGTTACAGAAGGCCAATTTATTAGATCGGCGATCGATTGTTTCGATTTTTGCCGCGATGACGCAACTCGAAGACACGTCGACAATGCCCCCTTTACTTCGTTTCATTTCGTTTGTTTAAAACTGACTAACGAGCATTTTCTCCGCGATCTCTTTCGCGGTTGCGAAAACGCGATTAATAATTTTATTAGCTAGAAAGGGAATAATTACCTCGGTTGCTCGAATTCTTCGAAACACTTTCTACGGCTCGGTCGATAACGATCGTAGCAACATAAAAGTCCGGAATGGCTATTCGCTGTATCTCGACGATCAAGAATAGAGTGACACCCTTAATTCCTCCCCCTTTTTCCTCGAGAATTTCGCGTTTCTAAAGATGTTTCTAAATTCCCGAAAATTTCTGCATTTTCGAGGATTTCGAAAAGTTTATCGAGAAACGTATGAAAAAGTTCCACGCAGTCGCAAGCCTTTCAGCGGCGTGATTTTTGATCGACCGAACACTCTACTCGCCGGGAAGGTCGATGCGTGTTGAACGATACGATCGAGGAAGAAGATCGAGCAAACGAAACGGCGTATGCATGCGAGTGCGTGTTCCGCGGTTAATGGCGGGCATACGCGCTCGAGCATCCGCGTGGCAAGTAATTGAGCAAGTCATTGCGAAGCGTGAAATGCTCAATCGTAAGTAAATTACGGGGTCTGGCTTATTGAATAACATGGTACATAAACGTAATGAATAATTACCGAGCAATTATGCCTGGTACGCGCAGCAACTCCCGACGTTTCTCTCGATGCCATTCCCATTATGTCTGCCCCAGCTCTTCGATCGTAGATCTAAGTGATCCTCGAACAGATCCGACGATCGAACGTTTTAGATCTACCAAACGAAGTAGATAACACGAGACTCATACATACACGATTTATTCGTAAATCAGATCGTCGTTCAGCATTTTTGTTTGGAAATACCAAAATGAAGAATAACACCGTGCTTTAAGTTTCGTGTTGCTCTACTTAAAAATGATGATTGATCTACATGTACGCGTTGTGCTGTAAATGTTCTGTAGATTCATCGTTCAGCATTTTTGTGTGCTCAGAATGATCGCGCATTAACACAATAAGTTGAATGTGAATAAATTTTGTACATTGATGGGATTTTAAAATCGAACGTTACGTAGAAATTTTACAATTGGACGCGAATTAAACTTCATACACTTTAACGTGGATTTTATATTTCTCCGGCAGATTTAAATTAAATTACGATTACAAGTTCGCTGTGTGTCAAGTTTAAATGTCCGAAACGCCGGTTTAAACGGCGGCACGAGCCAAGTGCAAATAGGCAATACGTCCGATTAGAAGCGAGTTTATCTTAGATCGGCATTCGGGCTTCACCGCCACGGACACCGTTGCACCTGTGCATCGGTCGAACCAGGTGACGCGAGGCTTCTTCTGACGGTGCCCACCTACGTCGGCGATACCACGTGTCACGCTTCCCGCAGGAAGTGACGTCACCGTGTCACGGAGCACGATGGAATGTACGGCCGCGATAGCACGTCCCCGATATCCAACGATCGTGCAACGCTGCGTGGATAATCGAAGATATCACACAGCGAACGCACCCAGATTTCCCTTCCAATACAAACGCTCGTTAATTTTAGACATTGGTTAATTTTGTTAGTTAAGGAAGAATCTGTTGATGATGTATTTTTCATGTTGTTATTAATTGCGACAATGTTCTTTATCGAATCGAGTATTTCGAAAATATTTTATGAAATTGTTTCATTCCTCGTGCCTCGGATTTACGCTTACACGAACATTCGTGTAATAGTCTCGAGAATTTTTAATATTTACTGCTTAACAATTTTATCGAAAATCGCTAAATATCATTAATATCCGTGGTGCTAATTTCAAATTGACACCAGTCCGAATTGAAACGATCAGTCTAGTGATTGGGTAGAATTTTTAATCGATTTTCTTAGTCGGCTCCGAAACCTCGCTATAAAAGAGTGATCGAATATAGAAAATCAGAAAAACTCGAGTGTGGAAAAAAACAAAAGAAAGGAAAGAAACAAAATCGTACCAAGCTGCAAGTTTACTTGTTAGATCATTAAGATTCGTAGTAAAGGGGGATGAACGATCGTGTGTATCACGTGTTGCACCGGACAGACTTGGACAGAAGAGGAAACATCCTTCCTGCCATCTCCTGGAAAACGCTCGTAACCGGCCGAGTTCCGTGACGGTTGAAAATCAATGAGCCCGACGAAGTAGCGGACTGGGAAATTTATACGGTTCCACTTTTATGAGCAAATGCGGGGAATATGCGATTAAATCAGTAACAGAAATCTTTATGGAAAAAAGGCGAATCAGACGATCTACGATCGTATCCGTTACTGTGAAGTAATGACTATTCAAGAAAACGCGCTCACGCTCGTACACAAACGAGAGAGACCGAACTTTTTACACTCATCAACGATAACTCACCACGAGAGAGAGAAAGAGAATTGTTTCTCGACGATGGAGAGGAATGGAAGAGAAAAGAAAGCTGATCGATCGCTTTTCCGTCAATCCCAACTGGAATTAATGGAGAGAACGAATCTAGGACGGTCCAGGATTGCATCGTTCATTGGAAAGCAATGATCTTGACTACGAATTTTGACGCATTTGGAAGAAATTTAACAATCGAGCCTTAAGTGAATTTATATTCAACTTGTACCTATAGTCAAGTAACTTGAATATGTTATTTAACTTGGTAAATGGAAATAAACCTTCCATTGCACCGTTGGTAACATAATAATAAAGAATGATCTAAATTCTCAAATAACAATATCAAAGCAAGACACGATTCAATTAAAGTTATTATTATTTGATTTGAAATTAATTTAAAATTCGATGAGACTGTAAATGGCACATTCAAAGATACAAAGAACATGCATAAAGTATTACGTAAAATATTCAGTAGACTCCATCTCGTGAAAGTATAAAATTACACAGAGATCGGTATTATTGAATCGTTATTCACGCGGACATTATCGAGGCCAAATGTTAAGCAATATCGAGAATCCTTCTCGTTAAAAAAAAAAAAAAAAGAAAGAAAGAGACAAAGAGATAAGAAGAAAAGAGGATCGATCGATCGTTCAGTATTTCCCTGTCGATCTCGATGGATTGAGAGTTCAGAAGGGCGGAAGATCGGGGCAGAACAACGGGTCCCACGATCGTACGACGACACCGGCCTTGCAACTTCTTCGCGCAAGACGCGAGTCGAAAAAGAAATCGACCCTGGACTGCATAAAGAATGCAATTAAGCGGATCGTGTATTGTAATTAACGGCCATTCTCTTCTTCCGACGAATTCCCTCCTCGTCAGGTGCGTTGCAAACGTGCTCAGCTGAGTGGACGTAATCCGCTGTCCATCTCTCCTCCCTTTCTCTCCTCCTCCTCCTCCTCCACCATCTTCGCCTCCTCCCTTTTGCTTCTCATTATTTCTTTTCCTTCTTCTTTTTCTCGACTGTGTCGCGTTTCCGTTTTCGTCCTTTCCTCTCTTTCTTCTTTTTGCCTCTTCTCCTCGCCTCTTGTTCACCCTCCCGTCGATCAGCCTCACGAATTAGCGGCTGCCGCGCGAACGTGACGAACAAATTAACAAATCGAACGGGACGCGACGATACGTTCGATAATTCCCGATCGGGAGAGGCAAGCAGATATCGCAGCGCCGATTTCATTACTGTTGAAGCGTTTAATCTCTTGCGCTGGAATGATCTACGCACGTCGAGAACTTTTTATCCCGAAATATGGCAATACTTCCTCAGTTTTAAGTATGTTTAAGTATAACCCAGGCGAAAGAAATAATAAATTTATCGATAATTTTTTTCAATAACTTCTAGCCAGTGATATCGTACCGACGAGTTCGAAAAGAGAGCGACCAATTATTAGTATACGGTTTGGTCACTCGTTACGGTCCGCAATCGGTTGCCAGCGCAAATGATTAACGAATATAACGTGTTCTACATTTTTTTTTTTAATCGAGATTGCAATTTAAATCAAAAACCGACAAAAGTTTATTCGCTTCTTAGTTTATTTGCGAGAGTTTTCGAAGAAATTTGAGACCGCGAAATTACACAGGTAGCACAGCAGCACGAAAACGCAAGACGCAAGACGTAAAATAGAAACAACGCGTGGATTATTACATTAGTATCCTTGAGCGTGGATAAACATATGTACGTGCAGTATGTTAAATGTTATTACCGAAAATTTCTCGGAAACAGAACAGAAACGAAAATGTAAATACTGTCCGTAGCAAGTGCGAACAAGTCGTAGAATATTTACGCTCCTCAGTCGTACGGCAGCTATCGAAAGCGTAACATTCGTGAAATACCGTCAGTTAGTATATAACGCGTATTAATGCAATAAGTGATTAAATTTATAAAAATGTGTCGCGGAAGAAAGTGAGAACCAGCTGAAAAGTTGTGGACTAATTTCGTCGAGTCATTTTTATGGAGCTTTTTAGAATACGTAAGACTTTAACATTTATCTATATATAAATAAACCCTCGTATTTTTCACCGCGTTATTGTCTTTACATTCTGAGAAATCGAGGGTGTTTATGTAATCGAGCGGCTGATAGATATTGAGAAGCAAGAGTCTACCACAGAGATGGAAATTTATTATTAACGTAAATTACAAACTCTATTCACGTCCAAGTCACTCGATTACATAAACATCCTCATAGCCAACTCTCCAATGTAAACGCTTTTGCATTAAATTCCCATTTTGTTTCGCAGGCGATCGAGAGAATTCACCGTGCCATTCGTCCACTCGCCTTCTCAACTCTGTCGAAGGGATGCGGAGGAACGCCGAATGGTAAGTGGAGATCTCTTATTGAATCCGAATCTTAATCCGTGTGATCTTTAATATACACGATGTACATGTATTTGTATATTTAAATCCATAAATATTTATTTATACGTATGATTTACTGAATTATTTTACGATTTATGATTTTTGAAATTCTTCAATCGATGAATCATTGACTGTGATTATGTACATTGTGGGTATTTGTACGTTCATTGTTCAATAATAGTAAAACTACGTTCTCATTGTTAAGCAGTTTGAAATTTGTGAAGAGATACGAACCGTTCGATATTGGCTCTATCATGCCATCGTAAATAGTTTGGTTCTAAATTTTAGTTTACGAATACCCATGTTTTATAGATACTCTTCTCTATTTCTATTTAAATATATTCGTCAAGTTTCGTGTCTCCGAGACTGCTAGAAGCAAAGAAATAATGACCTCGATCAAAAATACACACGATACGAATGATCTTGAATATATCGGTTCATGAATCTGGAATTTTTTAACCTCTTGGCTAGTAACTGGTTCACGGACCATAACGAATGACCAAACCGTATACAATAATTCGCCTTCTTTTTGGAATTCATCGGTATATTACTGGATCAAAATTACTAAGAAGTAATAAATTTGTTATTTGTTTCGCCTGGGTTATACTTCAATACACTTGAAAACTGAGAAAATGTTGCAATTTTGGTTCAAATATTCTCGACGTCCGTGGCACGTCATTCCAGCGCAAGAGGTTGATAAAAGATTCACGATCTGCGTGAGTACACACGTGCCCTCGTAAACAGAGTTGAGAAACAGTGATCTCTACGGTCGACAGAAATCCAAGGGAATACTGCGTGTTCGATCACGCAGGTGAGTAATCGGCCAGGACGGACGACAATCAGTACGAAGCTGAACCAGGCGAAAGTTGATTCGTGCCGGTCGCAAATTCAATTAAAAGTTGCGGTTATTAGGTTGGACAATGAGTCCCACGAGCCCCTCTCTGCTCGAGGGAGGCAAACTCTCTGTCGTGGAGAAGTAGAGGGAGAAGAGATAGATAAAAAAGGACGAAACGTAAAACTAATGGGGTCCTTGCTGATTCCGCTCGGCTGCCACCTTGATTAAGCTGCTCGCGACGCTTCGAGAAAATATAATGACTTCTTTACTCTGCAAACGTCGCTACCCTCACGGCTAGAGCTTCCTTTCGCTCTTCCTCTTTCTTTGTCTGTATCTGTTTCACTTTCTATCTGTCTTTGGTTCCACCCTCTACGATATTTCTACAGGAGAGGAGGCTCTCGCTTCTGGAGATAAGTCGACGTCTGATTTCAAAGATTAATTAACGAGACGCGTACGCGTACGTTCGCCGAGGAATCTGTTCGTCTTCGAAAATCACGATAGTCAAAATAATTAATTGTTCAAAATTACTCTTATCTTATGGTATTACGCGATTATATTCACCAAGATGAGAGATTGAACATCCTTAAAAATGATCGAGTTTCATTATTTCTTACGTAACGTAATTGAATATGCAGTATTGCAGTACATGCAATTGAAAATAATGTATCAAGTGTTACACAGCACGATATAATTTTTAAAAACGTACAGGGAAGATTAATTTATTCCTCGGCGATAAAAACTTTTTACTGGCTTGAAGATTGACATAGACAATTATACGTATAATTTGAAAAAGCTATCAAAAGTAATTTGAATCAAGTTTCTTTCATTTTTAATAAATTTTAATGCCTGTGGCAGTTGTATCCAAAATAAACAGGTTAAATTCTTAAAGGTATTCGTTTTTCGGCTCTCAGTGATATCTGTCATCAAAGTGACTTGAATGTTAAATAAAATTTCAAGCTGTGTGTGATGTGATTTACGTTGCATAAAATATTCGCGAGTCGTTATTGTTAAAAATAGATTCAGTTCTTGAATTCAGAAACTGAATTCTTTTCCTTTCAAACTCTTAAATAATTAAATTCAGATCATCCCCAGATTTAACACCTTAAAAAAGTCTTCCAATCTACCTCATATTTCTAACTCGAAGCTTCAATCACTTTGAATAGAAAAATTCAATGTTATAAGCAATGTTAATTCACATGTGGTTCGCGATTGCATCGATAAGTACGGCCAGAGTGTAACTATATAACTCAGCTCGGTTCTCCACGTGATCGAGCGTGGAAAGGAAAATATCGAGAAAATTCCCGATCGATTCGTGAATCACGAGAAATCGTACGGCGCGTCAATCCTCCGGAAGCGTGTCGCCTCCTCGGCCGACTTATTATGATAATCGAACGCCTTAATTAAGCGCTTGCGGTGCAAAGGTCGCCGTACGTTCGCTCAACAGCCGGCACAATGGCGAACAACAACGCGAGGGGAATAGCCGTGAGGGGGAGGAAACGTGGCGAATTGCTCGTGGCCTCCGCAATCTCGCCGGGAGTACCGACCGCCGAGATTAAGGGAATAAATATCCAGAGCCGATAATTGTATTGGTAGTTTCAGTAACTAATGATCTAAAAGTCGTTAGCACCGTGCACCCGATTCGTGAAGGGTGTTACGAGCTGCTTGTACTTTGGCTCTGGGACGATCGGCGAGATGGTTGGACGAACGAGGAGAGAACGGTGGGAAAAGAGAGAGAGAGGCTCCCGAATGAAACTACCTCCGACGCACCACCGACCAATTCGACGTTTGCACGATGGTAATTCACGATCGTCGCTGCTGCGAGCCTCCACGAGAATTAGAGGAACGAAATCGGAATGTATCGTCGTCGAGTGTCTCATCCCTTTGGCAATGCCGGTTGTACTCTGTACGTTTGAAGAGGTTGGCTGATTGGATCGTTTGGATTTTCGTTGTTTTCTTTTTTTTTTTTTTTTTTTTTTTCTTTTAGTTGAGATAATCAGACTGTCAGGGGAAAAAAGTAAACAGCCTTTACGATTTTCAATTGTTTAAATAGTACAGACGGTTTGTGAACGCGTTTGCAATTTTCTTGCGTTGTTTCATATATTTTTTTAATATAAAATATGTTGAAGTATATAGACTTGTTACTATTGAATCACATTTAGGTATTCAACATAAGAAGCAAGAGCGATTCACTTGTCTTATACTATGATCTATGATATAAATACTTGTACTATGATCTTCAGACGTAATTGATCCAACGCGTTCGTAGCAAGTGACGCGAATTCACGTCACTTTAAATTCAGTTCTCTTTTATCGCCGTTGCCACGCTTCGTATCGTAAGCGCTGGTAACTGATTCGCGGACCATAACGAGTGACCGAACCGTACACAATAATCCGTCGCTATCTTTTTCCTTTTGAACTCGTACGGTGTAATATCACTGGATAGAAGTCATTAAGAAGCAATAGACTTATCGTTTGTTTTGCCTTGGTTACATTTAAATATACTTAAAACTGAGAAAATGTTGCAATTTGGGACAAAAATTTCTCGACGTGCGTGGCACGTCGTTCCAGCGCAAGGGATTCAGATGAGACCAGGTGGATCGTCGTGTAATTTTTTTTTTTTCGCAATATAACAATATTATAATTAAATAATATTATAATGATACACCAATTATTATAAACATAACAATTTATTCCATCGCAAGAGGTTAAGCGTGTCGTTTTGCCTCACAAAGACAGCAACGGACAATTTACAATCTTCGCTTGCTATATAAAGTGAAAAGTAAAATACCAATCGTGACTAAAAAATAATTCTCCACGTCCACGTTGTCCGCGGATATCCCAGATCGACCGCACTTTATAGTCAAGCAACCGCACTAGCTCTGACCGAAGGTGAGCCGAACCACTCGCCTGAAACGTACCTCGTTGTTTCAAGCATCGACACCAACTTCATACGCATCGGTGGTACGCGACCATTCGTTTTCTCTCCCCCTCTCCCCCGCCCCGGTAGAGAGCATCAAAGCGGTGGCTGCCGATGGAACGCATTGTTCCGCATGGAATCGAGCGTTTTTCGAGAGAAATATCGACACGACCGCGGCGGGAAGGGGCCGCCGACTGCGCGGGATGTCGGGTGCTAACCTCTTGATCCTCGATCACGGGGTAGGAGGACGACCGCGCGAAACTCGAGTATTCGTGGCCACACGACGGCCGATAAATAACAGGAGAGGCTGGTTCTGCATACATCCGCGTGTATATAATCGGGGCGACAGGCCTTTATGCAACAACGCGTCCACGCGGAGCTTTCGGTGCTTCGGTTCTTGGCCCAGCAGGATGTCGACCTTCAACGGGTTCCGCTTTTCGCCGATTCGCGTCGAACGATTACTCTCGTATCGAATGTTGGTACGTTGTGTTTCTTTTCACCGTGACAGCCAAGACTTTTTTTAGTTCTACCTAGATTGGTGTGCGTGAAATGTGCGTGTCGTTTTCTTGTTTTTAGTGTAATGCCACCTGTTAAATCTCGTCCTATTGTTAATCATGGGTTAGAGGAATTTATATATTCTTGAAAATTCTTATTATATATTGTATATGTATAATTATATATATTATATATAATATTATATATAATAAGAATTGTATAGTATAAATTCTTATGAATAATCCTTATATATATTATAATTTTTAATAAAAATTTGTGACACGATAAATACATGACAATATAACGTAGATTTTCAAATTAGCACGCAGACTAGATTTTAAGACGCAGAATCACAGAGAATATACGAAACATGTAAAATATGTATGTCTGTCAAATTTAGTCTCTTTAATTTAACACCAGAACAACCAGTGACGTTACTGTGTATCCAAAAATACGTCATGATATAATTCCATTATATTTACTCATTCAAATTATTTGATCTAAGCAGATCAATTTCCTAACATTCCGAGGATTCACGATACATATATACATCAGCAAGAATCGTTAAGTAAAATGTTAAAATCACCCGCTCTTAACGAAACTCTTCCCATTTCCCGGATGAAATTTTGTTTCTCGCGATCGACACAAAGATTCGCGAAAGATGAACAAAAGTGGTACGAACGAAGGGAACTGAACGCAAGGCAAGCCCTGCGGACGATCGATTTCGCCAATGAGAAACGCTGAAACGGAAATCTTATCAGCCGCGAGCCCCACACGTCCCCGCCGGTGATCATCCATTAGATTCGATCGTCCATGCGCTTTATTGTGTCGATCGCGCGCGTGCTCGCGTCCAGAACGATCGGGTACAATCGCGGGTGAATGGAAGGGCGAACGACGACAGGTGGGCCCCGAGTCTCTTGATAAATGAAGTGAGAACTCGCGGCTACTTATCCGCCGATGCATCAAATATGTCCGGGCGAACGGATCGCCGGTATTAAAAGTGCATCGAAGATGTATGCTTTGTCTCTTGGCCCTTTCCCCGAGCACGGAGGAAATATATTCCTCTCCTCTCGCGAGCTTTCCTTTACTATTGTGCCATTATTGTTTTCAACTGTTTCGAATTACAACCGAGGCGGTTGTTGACGCCTCTAGTTATTTGGAAATTCTTGCCATCGTTTTGGGAAATTTACGAGCCTCTTTCGGTTTTGGAAGATTTCGAAGATTCTAACGGGGGCGTGTGAAATCGTTCGTTTATTATCAGAGAACGTAGCGTTTGGAATTTCAATTTATAATATATATTTATATATATATATATTCAATTTATAGTATATATTTCGTATATAATTGCAGAACACTTGACAAATTAATCAGAACTTATTCGTCGCAGTTTCCTTGAAATTTCAAAGGTGTAGACAAATTTCTGCGATTTAAATGCAACATAAGTCGAAATTCGTAGAAAACTACGTACAAGTCAGAGGGCAAAATTTAATCGTTGGTAGCTGGAGAGACTTTCAAAACTTGGACTTTCAAGATCAATTTTTCTAAAGTTCGCTCTGTCCTACTTTCAGGCGAAAGTTCTGCTTCTGAAAGTTCTGATTTTGACACGCAGACCTCCGGCGAACGTCTCTCTTAACAAACGTGATTATTAAAAAATCACGAGAGCGATAAACCTCGAGGTGGCTCGAGATAGAAAGTAAAATTGAGGATGAAGTCCTCGAAAGTAATAAATTAGCTAGAACGATCTGGACGTCGTTACGAGTCGAGTCGGACGGCGTTTGCTACCCTTTTAACCCTAAATCTCAGTAATTATCTCAAGGTGTCGATAAACATTCCTCTCATTACACTCGAACAAATAACTCGACTCTGCGAGGAGAAGATAGCTAGACGCAACGTAAACGCCCGCTCGAAGGTCTTGGGACAAACACTGCATTTGCTTCGAAACACGTACGATCTGTAAAATATTAATTTCACATCAACGATTAACGACATGTATAATTTAATCCCCCTTAAGCATTCTGAATCGTTCGTTCTTGAATTTTTAATTTCACCCGGGTTTAATTTTTCCAAGCAAATTCTCTTTACTCTTCCCGAAAAATCTTTTAAAGATCTGACTTAAGGACTGACAGTAAAGATTAATAAGTATGCCAAAATATTTTTCGAAAGCCAGGCATGAACATGAACGACTCGATTTCACTATAGACAATGTGATAATATGCTTGCTCGCATATGCTTGCAAAAATCTTATTATCTGTTGAAGAATAAATAAGTATTATTCACAAAATATATTTATGTTAAATTACAGACAATATATTAGCAATTTATATTATTTATATATTTATATATTCGTCGAAGCACACTGAAAAAAACACGTGGAGCGTCCGTCCACGTTGCACACACGTTCTTCTTCTGTTCAAACAAAAGATCATCGTCCGCGATCGTCGATCACGACATTCGCAACCGCTTATTCTGCTGCATATTAATAGATGGCGACGCTCACATCATTATACAAACGAACTTCTCAACATTGACTATGTCAAATATTGACTAAGTAAAAGTAAAAAGTATCCTGAGAACTTTGAGCAGTAGTGTATCTATGCTCTTCTTCATACAGAACTCCTGTTCCAAGACTTTTAACCAGAGGTGTACATGTCGCCAATAATTCCTACAATGCGAGAGATCATCGACGTATCAACTTTCCGCGATGAACGTGAACGATCCACTCGCGAACGGATATAACGTCTCGCCTTCCGGGACAACGCGGCAGCCGGAGCCAGACGAAAATCGGCTGGCAGAAAACTCTGAAACATAGAAAGGCGAAAGGAGGAGGGACAGAGAGTGAGAAGAGTGCCGATTCACTGGCAGCGTAAATTATCCGCACGGTGTGTATTTATCGGGAGATTTACAAGCGGGCAGCGCGCGTTTGATTTACACGCCCGTGCGTCCGTGGCCCGCGCTGAAACGGTCAAAAGGGTTCTGTCGGGTGAAATATGCAACAGGATGCGGCTGGACCCTTCGACCACATCCACCGGAATCGTCCACCGACCCGCAACACTGTTATTCGGCCGATCTCGCTGGCCAAAATGGTCGCACGCAATTTTTTCACGCCTCGCGACGATTGTTGTAAAACTTTGTAACCGTTAGGCGAAGGAAGATGGTCGAGACAGAGGTGTTTTATATCGCGAGTTGCGAAGTTGGGAAATGGTTGGCGAGAGAAAGTTTGAGAAATTTCTCGCTTTCACAGGGATTTGAGGTAGCTCGCGAAACACGTTGCTCCAATGTAAAATATTTACAATTAGTTTTTATACTATTCTGAAGCTAAGATCTTCCCCCTTACGCACTAAAAATTACAAAATTCCTCTTCGATTTGTCTTGATGCACCTGCGATCTTACACTGAGGATACGCCGTCGTTGAGAATTATCGTAGAAAATTAATAATAATGTTATTTCCCGATTTTTTTACATCTATAGACAGTTGAGAGCTTCGTTGAAGTCGATAGAAATATTTTATAAACTTCCCAAATTTTGTCTTTCTAGTTGCTAAGAATTGCCATAGTAAACTAATATCTGATCTATCACTCAATTTTCTAACAAATGCACCCGTGAAAATATGCATTGGTACCTGCCAGAAATTTCATTGAAATTGACAAAAATTAAATACTGTACTAGTACACTACGTATCACATCAAGCTGCACATATTTCATACAATTTCCAAATTCTATTCTCCCTCGAATCATAATATTCTGTCACCTAAACGCAAACCTCTCTTTCGAACACTCATTCTCTAAAACACCGAGAAATCGAAAGAGCTTTGGAACAATCAATCCACTGTGTATCCAAGTAGGCGCGTACACCCAGTCGAAAGAGGTCTGGGGAGAGCGCAGTGTCAGTGGAAGAGGGTGGCGAGGCAGAAATACCGCGGGAATACCGGTAAACGGCGGTCGTTCATACATCGACCGGGCTATGAATCGTCCGAGCGTGAGATCGTAAAGTTGTCCTTATCATCGTCTGCATCTTAATGCAGGTTACATACATACGTTACGTACTGTGTTCCGTCTCTACGTGCGCCTCTTGGTCGCTGGGTAGAGTAGGTACATACTGTACGTTATGACGTTCCGCGAGTGGAAAGGTAGAAAGAACGATAGAGAAGGAGAGAGAAGAAGAGTGGAAGAAAGAGAGAGAGAGAGAGAGAAGAAGTCCATATGCAGAGCCAACTGGCCGGGGCACAGGTGTCAGACGCCTCAAACAACATCTTTATACCCAGCTCTTAACCCTAACCAGCTCGCAAGCGTAAGCTTTAATATATTTGCCCGCGCGTACGTACCTACGTGCACATCACACGCGTTTGACGTGTTACTTCGAGGATGCTTCCTGAAACCGTCATCCATCGAGGATGCACGTACGTGTAGTTTGGACGTACTGGACGTTTATTCGTTGTTTCGTCGATGCAGGAGGATTCTGACATTTGGAAGAAATATAGGAGGAGTTGGATGGAATATTTTGTGCATTAATTCTGAAAGATTTCAGGTGGTTACGTAAAGGACGAGGTTTGTTATATTCCGGTCTAAATGCAAATATTTTAACCTTTCAAATTACGTAGTCGAGGTAAACTTCTTGAAAATGTTATGAATTTACTTCGGAAAGGAGTGTTTACATTCCCTGCTTCGTTACGAGATTTATTATACACGAGGAGTGTAGAAGAAATACATACTAGATACTTGGAACTGTTTTTAGCAAAAAGAAAGACTCAACTTTTTGGTTAAAGAAGTCAGGTTAAAGTTATTGGTACTTTTGTACGTATTACGAAATATTGAAGAACAAGTGTCAATAAATAATTTTATGCAAGTTTTCCAAATGAGAAGAATAATTATATTTTATTTTTTAATCCCTAAAGATGATAATGGTCGTTGTGCGTAAGAAATTATTTATATAAAAATGATTAGAATTACTCATTATCGTAAAAAGATACACTTTTATTATTTCGACAGATATTTTTATTTAGATATTAATATAATAGTCGATAATAGCGTGACTCTTAAGTGTCTGACGAGGAAGGATGATTCTACTGCACGACTACCATTCACACTCTGACGCTGATAGAGCAATTGTTCTTCATACTTTGTTTCTTTTAAATAAATTTTGATTATGGAAACATCAGACAAGAAGTTCGTACTGTTCAATTAATATAAGAATATAAATTCGCACGTTCCATATTTACGTAACACGCTTGACAATTTCTTTTCGTTCGATCAAAATTTCACAACTACCCAAAGAATTGTTCGCCTGTCCAGTAGCTACGCAACACGTGATTCCTCGATCATTCACCACAACCTCTCCGGTCAGTCTCTTCTAATCTTCCTAGAATCCACCAGCTTTCCCTTTCGACGTTCCACCAACGCAAACCTGCAATCAGAATCGAGCACGCGGTGCTCTCCGAAACAGAACGTTCGACATTCCAATTCTCGTCGGGAACGATTCGTCGAGCCGAGAAAGCGTTCCGGGCCGCCTTTACCCCGAATACGGTTTCTCGTATCATCCCCCTACGTTCCACAGCTCCTCCGATGGGGAAAAGGAAAAACAAAAAGAGTTGCGCTCGTCATCGTCGCGTATATACCCCGTACGATAGCGCATTCAAATAAAGGCGAGGCCGGCAGCGAGACGCTCTCGTGGCTGGTGACAAGGCCTGACGCTAGCCTCTTTTGATGTCGCCGCCTCGGTCGGCATCTGATTAGCATCCTCCTCATCCCTCCCACTAACGTTCTTCTTCCTTTTTAACCTTCTTCCCTCCCACTGGAACGTTCAAGTGAAACAAGGAAACGAGAGTCACGACGATGGACAAATGTTGAAGAAAGAGAGACAGAGAAAGAGAGGGAGAGAGGGAGAGAGAGAATGAAGAACAACGTTCAGAGTGGATGGTGGACCGTTGACTGAACCGCGTCTCGTTCTCGTCCGTCCATCTCTAGTCTCTCTCGTCTCTAACCTTGCGGTACGAGGGAAGAGGGAATCAGCGCTTGAAGGAAGCTCCCGGCCAGTTGAGTTATTCCCGGCCGCGGTTATTCTCTCTTTCTCTCTTGGTCTATGTCCGCCGGTGCCGCGGCGACATCATTTAAATGTCCCTTTGCGGAGCGTCCGCGCTGCGGGTTTTTAGTCCCTCATCTCGGCGACGAGGCAACGGCCCTCGCGCCACCACGGGAATACGAGACGAGGATATGCTAGAGATTCAGCTGGTATGCGACCGAATACCGGCATACTAAGCAGGACTGACGTTTCCTTGATCTTTCCTCGGGGCCTAAGTGGCGTAGGATTGGGTTCGATGTTCCCTTTAGCCTAGTCAACGACTGACGAACGTACAGCCAACGCAGATGTTTGCGATACGTTTGCAATAATTATACGCACGTGGATTTATTGCGTGTAATTGTAAGCTCAACAGATACGATTTTCTTCTTTCTTTTTTTTTTTTTTTACAAAGTTCAAGGCCAACGCATGGCGGAGAAAGTGTACAATTCAACTCGCTTCTGAAACGAAGAAAGACGAATTTTAAGTTTTCACTTATTAAAAGTGTTTCACAAAAGATTTCGTTCGCAGTAATGGGTCTAACCAAATCTGTTACACGTTTTGAAATTAGAAAAAGAAGAATTACACGTCCTTGGCAGACAAAACATCCCCTTCGAGGGGCAGAACCTCCCTCCCGTCCGTCAACTCCCGAGGGAACCGCGCGGCAAAATTTTATCGCGGTACAGCCACACTCGTTGCACGCCGGAATGACACGGCATTCCGAACGCAGTACGCCGGCCGCTCCGAGGGTACACAAAGGGCAAGAGTGAGAGAGAGGGGAGGGGGCGGGAGAGCGCATTTAGCAAGGATCTTCGGTAATTGTCATTTCTGACCAGCCAGACATACCTAACCTCGTGCAGAAAGAGGCCTGGCTTCTCCTTATAATAATATGCGATCACGGCGGAGCGGTGTCTTTCTGTGCTCTCTCTCTCTCTCTCTCTCTCTCTCTCTCTCTCTCTCTTTCACGGCGACCAATGAAGCACGGGGCTTCATTTCCAGTCCGCGCGGTCCGGTCCGCCTAATAAAACGATCGTCGATTATCGTGCAATTATGCCGTCTCATTAATCCACCGGCAATTATGTCCTCCCCCTCCTGCGCGTTCTGTCAACCACGTACCGGTCCAACCTGGCTCTCCCTCCTTCCCTCCCTCTCTCTCTCCCTCTTCTTCGTTGTTCCTCCCTTTCGCGTTCCCTGGGTCCCACCTCGGGCCCCGGCGTTCCTCTTTGTCGCCGTCCTCTTTTCGTGCGTTCCCTCCCGCGGAGGGAACCGCAACAGGACCTTATCCGCCGTTTCATAACTTATGAACGTTGACAAGCGCACGCTGCAATGTTGGGACAACGTCGGGGCCCAGTCACTGCCGGGCAATTACACCCTACTTGGAACCTGAGGTTCGCTGCCAGCCAACGGACACGCGGCATCCGCCGAACTTTTCGGTCTGTTCGTTTCTTTCTTCCTTTTTTCTTTTTTCTTTCTTCTTCTTCTTCTTCAGAAGCGGCGACAGTGGGTAGGTTCCTCTTCTTCTTCGTCAGCAGCGGAAAGAACCTAGATGCCCACGCCTTGTACTTTGATATATACTTAGTTACGTGCTTCGACCGCAATAGCTAACGCGTGTCGCTAAGAACTTTCTCTGGTTTGTCTGGCGCTAGGTTTAAATATGAAAGACGGACGTGTGGGGTTTGTATTTTATATTTTGTATTCAAGTACGACGAAGTATCCGAGTGTTATACAAGTATAATATAAGGTACGTCACACGTTGCCTGTGGGCGTGCTAACGAAACCATTAAAAATACAAAAATATGTTGTTTAACATTCTGAAGTTGTAAAACTTTAGTCATTCCAGTCTACGTCGTTCTTACGACACGCGTGTCGACCGATTTCACCATCCAAGAGAATTTCAAAGACAATACCTCTCGAATAATTCCTCGATATTCTCTCACCTTCGCCAAACATCTTCCCCCCTCGAAATTCAAAAGAAACGCGAGCAAGTGTCCACGCCGGCAGTTCACCGGCTCGACAAATCGTCAGTCCACTTAAGAGTCGCTGTGCGCCGGTTTACAGCAGTGGGAGGAGGCAGCATCAGCTCCTACCAGAGAGAGACTTGCGACGAGAGAGGATCTCTCACAATCAGAAGAACCTTCAAAGAGTTGAGACGAAAGGAACGGAGAGAGAGAAAGTAGAGGAAGAGAATAAGAATCAGCGGGAGCCTTCGCGGCGGGCTGGGATGATTGAAAAAAATATCCGGCAGGCGGTCGTGCTGGTCGCGGCTGTGACGAGGTTTCACTGGTGCGTCGGGCTGCCGCCGCCGCGCCGGTAGCGGAATAACGTCGGCTTCCTGTGAGCTGGCGCGCGCACCACGGCGGCGCTTTTGCCACGATGTAGATTTGTTTGCATTTAAAAATCAAATCGAGCCGCGCGGCGTCCACCGGTTCGCTGCCTTCATCCCGTCTTTCTCTCTTCTCTCTTCGTCTCCTCCTTACCATTCTCGTAGCCCTCGATGTACGCCAGCACAGAAGCAGAAGCAGCAGCAGCAGCAGCAGAGGCAGAAGCTCGCGGTTCTCTCTTCTTTTCTCAGTAGGATCGGCCGATGCTTGCCCGGGAAGGTTGGTATGCATGGATCCAGCGCGCGGTGAACGCAGCTTCCTCCGCAGGTTCTCTCTCACTTCTCCGTGGTCTCGCCTCTCAGTCGGGGACAATGCACGCCAGTTTTTGCGTCGTTTGCTTCCACCGAGAGCACGATCCGGACCGATGGATCTGCTCGCGGACCTGGCCTACCATTCTCGTTTTCTTCCTTCTCTTCTTCTCCCTCCGACACACTCCTCCGCCGCCTTTTTCTTCGCGATGCCTCTTTCTTCTCCCTTTTCTCTCTCTCTCTCTCTCTCTTTCTGTCTCTGTCTCTTCGATTCGCTCGTTTTTCCCTTCTCTCGCTCATCTCGCTGCCTCTTCTTCCCCTTTCGCTCTGAAAGAGGAGAAACGCTGTCGCTCGTTCTCCAACCCACCCTCGCGCACAACGAGACCGAAAATCCTCCGCGGCACCCGGGGAATGCGGCGCATGATTACCTACATCGAACCAGAGGGCCGACTCGCAAGAAGGATCAGCCTCCTCTCTGTCCGCAGTGCTCTTTCCACCGGATTCGGAAGGATTCTTCGTGGCTGTCTGTCCGCTGAGACACGATCGATCGTCGACTCGAGATCGTGTCTACGGCGATCGCCTCCCTCCCTCCCTCCTCGCTTGTTCCTCCGATCGCGTTAGGTGTCTCGGATGCTTGATATGTAAACGAGAGGGGATCTTCTTCGGGCCACCCTCCTCCTCGGTGAAAAATTTGTCGGACGATGCCGAGACTTCCGAGAACACGTTCACGTGAACGTCGGCGATCCGATCTTCGTGTCGTTTCGATTAATTAAAATTGAATCAGTCGTTTCGATCGACGAAGTTGGGTAAATAGAACGAATTGATCGGTTCAATGGAATTGAATTGAATCAAAGAATGAATTGACCATCCACTACGATGGGAAATGAAAAGAGTTGTAGTAGTGAAAGTATTTTTTTTTCCAGCGATGCGTTTTATAACGAAATGAACGAGATAAATTTCCAACGAATGAATGGATCATCGGAATACATTGATATGGCAGTTTATCTCACTGACTATATATGGTACATGATCTGTCAAAGATCATAAATTTTATTCGAGAGGAATTTTCATAACTGATCCACAAGTAACGTCATTCTCTTCAAATCTAACGACAATAATTCACCTTCTTATAACATAATTTTATATTTCAGTCATATTTCGATTTGTAATTTTATATTTCAGTTAAATATACTGGCAAAAGTAGCGTGCTTATCGTAGATTAAAATTGCATTAACTCTTAAATAAAATAATACTCTGTACACTATCAAAAAACGACACTACTTACGGATACCCCAAATACATCGTATCATGTACCATAAATGTGTCACAGGTTGTTCCGATTCTTCGTAAATTCATCTCCACAAGTGAATGACGTGCCAACAGAATCCTCCAAGTGGTCATTGCCTCGTTGCTCGTCCGTGTACCAATAAGCGTGGAACGATCTTCCTATCGATCGGTATTAAGAAGCATTTCCGCCAGAGCCAATTCTTATCGATCCAAGTTTTTCTCGAGATCTCGCTGGGCGGGGCTCATTGAATTGAATCAGCCGGCATCAAGTCGGATTATATGGCTAAACTGTCGGAGATGAAACGCGTCGCGGACAGATATATTAAGGCTGTCAGCGGAGACGGAAGGCTTACATGATCGGGCTGGCTGGCTCGACGCAAAACGAGTCCCCGCGAAAACCATCTCTCGCTTCATTCAGCTCACAGCGAGCGACGGGAGCACGCGACAGCTTTCCTGTTCTCGTGACCGTGAACCGTTAAACGTCCACGAAGCACAACGGCCATCCTGTCTAGGATCGTCGATCGATAGGCTCCGCGAGTCGAGAAAAACCGTTCGTTATCCGCGGTCACAACGACGCACTTGCCAACGTGCTTATCGCGCTTTTCCTACTCGATTCCAGGCGATGAGCGGACTCGATTGGTTCGGCTGCACCGAGGATTGAAATTCCTCAAAATGGTGATTGTAGTTTCGTGGGAAGAAAATCTTTTGGGGGAGCGTGGGACTAGAATTCCGTAGAATGGATACTTGGGAGGATACTTTAGAGGAGGGTTGAACTTTTTGAAAGATTCAGGTTTCCTCTGAATACACAGTAGTTTGTAAGAAAACTATCAAATTATCGTATTCGATGGTCACTGGTTTCAACTGAGAATATCTGGGTGTTTCCAGCGGACTCCTATCGAAATGAAGATACGATTATACGTTTATTTGTGTATTTATTGTTCATCGTAATTTAACACACGAGGAACGTATATGACATGTCAACGAATTTCAATAAATTTTTTATCGCAAATATTTAAACGAGATATAGTGAAACAAGCTTCAAGTACGTTGAAACTCCACCTATTTATACACAAACAATTTATCCATCGAAAAATTTCGTTTCACTGACTAAAGATCAAACAAACGAAGTTTCGTTTGACATTTAAAAACTCGATTTTCTCTATTTTTACGATTTCTTTTGCGAAACAAGACAAAATATTCAAGAATGTCGCTTGAGACGGAAAACTCGAGCGTTTGAAATCTTCTGAATAATTTATTACACAATAATTATCAACGTACGACATATTTAAATACGTGGCGATCCCACTGCCGAGCAATCATTCTTTCAATGTTGAGAGAGCTGTATCGTCGCGATTTATGTTCGACGATATCGATAATATTTCAAGCAGTCCTCGTTTCTTCCTCTCCGCTCGTAAAGACGGAGCGAGGAAGAGGAGTGAGCACGGTTTTTCGCGGCGCGAACGCGATCTAATTGGATACGAAATGAAGTGGACGAAATCGACGAGCAAAAATCGCCGCGCGCGGAATTTGAAATTCATATCTTCCGGCTACGCGAAAGGGTGCGTCGCTCGCGCATCCGTCATCTTTTTCTGCCGGCCAGGAGAGCGCATAATTGCGCTGCTGCATAAACCGCGTCCTGCTTGGTGGACGTCGTGTCCGGGTCGATGTCATTGGCCGACCAACTCCGAGGAATCGTTATCATGCCGCTTTGTGTCCCCGTTGCATCATCGTCGATAGCGATGCCAACTCTTGCAAAAAATTCCAAGTTACATCTGAAAAAGAAATAATAGACGACCGATTTAATTAAATATTATCTGTAAAAACTGAGAGATGAAACGTTCAATTGATGCGCGACAGGGATAATCGTCTTGAACGCGTAATACGGTTCCATTGAATATCGATACGATAATATGATACAATAATAGATTTAGAATATAATATAATGGTAGAATGTAGTACAGTATAACAGCTAGCTCTCTCGTACATTACACATTTTTAAATTTGTCAAACTTGGTCGATGTGATCGTGTCTCGCTGCAGTATCACTGAAATTGCAACGTGTTTTATATAAACACGCACTATATATTATATAAAATAATTTATATATTAATATAATATTAATGTATAATTTGTATATTATATAAAAGGCTTCCACAAATGTTCGAATACTTCCGTGCAGAACGTCCCTGGGGATTGTTGTAATTAACGAAGATTAATAATAACACCGTGCAGTCCCCCCGTCTGATTTTAATTGCAATTAATTTCTAATTCACCTGTTTACCCGCCAGCTCTCTCTCTCTCTCTCTCTCTCTCTTTCTCTCTTTCTCTCTCCATTCCCTCCCCCTCTGTTCTGTTATGAATTAAAGGCGCGTTAACGTTAGACGATGTTAACGATTAGGATCAGGGGTCACGCTAATTAAAGACGCAGCCGTCGGGTCGCTCCGCGTATAATTCCGGCGTATATTTTAAGCAAAGTAAGACGTAAAACTTGCAACTGTGCAGTATTCTGTAATAATATCCAGCGTAAAGCAATTCTATCGTAAAGAACGTATTATTCAGAATCGTGGGAAATTAATCAGACTCTCCAGAGTAGACGTTAGTTTAGTTTTCCCTTTATGGGGGATTGACGCTTGAATTGAAAAGACATTTAATTTTATTCGCAGATGAACGACACGACAGTATTTTCAATGACATTGGATTTTAAAATATTTGGATGTTAATTAATATTTAAAAGTTGCCTTCCGATTGAAATTTCAACATAAAATTATCATTATTTCTAGTTCCAATTTGTATTAATATTATACTATTATCATGTCATAATAAACTGTTTTAATATTATACTATATACTCTATACTATATTAACAATAATATTATTCCATAATCACTCCGAAATGGTAGAATGTTGCGATTTCAAGTAATTTTTTTTTTTTCTTTGTCAAACACAGAAGGAAGTTTTTATGCAAAATATTTAGAATCGAATTAAAAATATAGAAATCTGGAGTTAAAAATATAAGAAGATCAAAAGTTCTCGTGATAATTTCCTAAAGTGTGTTCTGCGGCGACTGAAACTCGATAAAATGATATCGTCGTTATGGGGATCTAGAAATTTCCTTATTCCAAATTATTACAAGTATGTGACATTTTTACATTCTTGTGACAATCAAACTTCCCTGATAGGTATCAGATTGTCCCTCCGTAACAACGGATTAACCACACGGATCGTCGATCGATTTACCCGTGAATCAAATGATCGCCAGTAACCTCAAAATTGCCGGCCAGAAAAAGGAACAGAGGAAAGGGGCCATGCAGCAAATTTATTTAATGGAATAATTTGTCTAATGTAATAATAGAATCATCGTCGAAGAGAAAACGGAGAAAAGAAAAAGAAGAAAGAAAGGGAGTAAGGGAATCGAAGAGTTTGTAGCTGGATTTCGGCTTCACGGGTCGTCGATTAACCAGAAGAGGCGATGAAAGAGTTCGATGAAATAATGACGGGACCAGGTCGATAAATAGTACGCCTCTGCTGGTTTCAGGGGCGGAGTGAGGCAGGTGGAAGGGGCCCGAGCGGGGCCCTTCGGGGCCCGCGTTAATGCCAGCCAACGGAAGACAGCTATCAAAAGCCCGTATTTAAATATTATCAGTGAAATTACAGTGCTCACTGCTCGCGAGGGCTGCTCGGTCATTACCGGCTGGCAATTCGGCCTCTTTAATCGCCGTTGTCAATACTAATCGACATCGTCGTTATTTAATATTCCTTCGTGCGTGTCTTTTTTCTTCTTTTTTTTCTCTTCTCCTCTCCTTTTTATCTTATCCACTCTCCTTCTTTGCTCCACAAGCGGAGCAATGGGAACGCCAAAGCACACGAAGGCGGCAATTAATTGAATTAATTAAAATTGCTCCTTCAGAAAATGATTGTTAGACTTGGAGGATTTTTATGGAGTTACGAGGAAATATCGAAAGGTGCAAAAATGTGACGCGATATATGATAGATAAAATGGGACTCGAAGTAAGATATTTATTGTAATTTCGTACAATTGTTTTGTTGTATTTTATATCAAATAGAATTTCTATTACTTTGATCCCACTTTTTTAATTGTGTGAAGGATCCATAGTCTAGTAATTATTATGCAGCCACGACATATGGATTTTTGTTCGTTGAATTTCATTCGTCTCATTCACAATGTTAGAGAGTCATCGCCTGATTCAGTGCTTACAACATAATGTATTTTGATGCAGAAAAGAATAATTTTTCTCGATAATTTATCCTTTGACTACTGTGAAATTATACATATCATCGAATTTAAATTCCCAGTTACAAACACCGATTAATATTCAACTTTACGTGAAACACTTGTTCATATCTGATAATTAAAAATTAACAAAAATTACGAATAATACTAAGCTAAACCTAATTTTCAAATAGCATTTTAACATTACTCGCGTTCCACTGTAACATGTTAGATTACTAAAATTTCAGACATTATTTTATTATACAAATTCAACAAGGTTAACAACTGTTAAATTAATAATAAAACAATAAATTTTCGTCACTAATATTCGTCCAATAATGCCTGAATTAAGAATTAAGAATCAATGTCGTGTGTCCAGCTAGTACTTCCTGATTCCACTTAATTCGTGCCCACGTCAGTGCACGTCGTAAATAGACAAATAATTCAACTATTCTCACAGTCTTCAATCTAAAATCGAAATCTCGATCGACGAATAACCGTGACTCGTGTTCTTGCACGTACAATTCACACGTACGATTCGCTGTTGCGATAAATGTGAAAACTCCAAAACCACGGTATTGATCGTCCGTACGTGATACCGTAACGTTCGCTCGGTGTTCTTCAGGGAAATGATCGCGATTACGTCGCGAAATCACGTCGAAGGGATTAACCACACTGTTTTCACCGGCGGTAGCCGAGTAATAACGCGGCGAACATGCAATTAGGAACCGTCTACGGCAAAACAATATCGGCGCACGGTATCTGCGCGCTGGGTCCTCATTAGCATAGACCGGCGAATAGAGCAACCATAGTTGGGGGGGAGGGAGGGAGATGCACACACGCATTGATAGCGAACGAAGAAGGTGAAGGGAGCGGTGGGAGGTGGAGAAATAATTAAAGCTCAACGATCGCTATCTAAATAATTAGAAGTTGGCGTGACTCTGCATAAGGCCGCCGTTGTACTCGCCGACTCTCAACTGTCAGATCGTAAGATCTTCGCGAGGCCGGCATAATTAGGCGAGAAATATGAACGAGAAATCCGTGGTATTTAAATGCGGCGACGCGGCGAGGAAGCGATGTGTCAAAATCGTGCCGCGGATATTTTCTTCCTTTTTCTTTTTTTTTTTCTTTTTCTCTCTTTTCCACGATCGCGATATAAGCATGCTACCTTGTACGCCTGTCCGTCACTGTGAGTCAGACGCGCTTTCGACTATCGTTTCCTTTGCGCAACACCGCGGCTAGAGTCCGTGAAAAATCGCGAGGGAACGTTGCGAAAAAGAAAAACGTTGAAACGTAGAATACAGTCGTTCGTCCTTTATAAAAGAAATTTCGTTTGACTTGCGAGGGAAGAAGATCGTTGGACGATTTTGTCGTTTCTTTGGGAACTCGGCCTTTTATATTCTGACGGTACCGCTTTATGTTATTTTAATGCGGCAACAATTCCTCCAGGACGCTCAAAGATACGTATAGAAGTATACTGCGTTTTATTATTTCCGATTAAAAATTATAATATTATGAAATATTATACAGTAAAGTATTTCTTGTATGAATCTTTATTTATTCGAATATCTCTAATTATGTCAGAATAGAACGGAACGTCTGTTAGTAAATTAACTATAGCAATATATTCTCGATCCTTCGATAAATATTCCAAAAAAAAATTGGAATCTTTTCGTCTTAAGAAATTGTATTCAGGTGGGTAATTTTTTTATTATCACGTAATTGGAGCAAGTATAACAGCACCTTATAAACCTGAAGGTTTCGATATTTCGTAAACCTTTGATCGAGAACTTCCTGCCAGATAACATTGAGATATTCGACAAATAGTGGTTTCAAATAAGGGGATTGTGCATGAAATTATTGCACAGTAAGTAATCAAATGACACAAGAATATAGTGAAAATATGGTAATTAACTTTAAGCAAGATCCAGCCTGATCCTAATCATCACGTGACTGGACGTTATATCAAAAAATAAATAGCACAATTGCGAAACGCGAATAATCATCAAATTTCGCCGAAATTCTGCAATTTATTCTGTCTCTTGCAACGCGATTTCGTCGACACGTTGGATCTATTCCTGGTGCCATCCGAATTTAGGCAATTGGATGCAAATTGCGGGAGAATTGTGTTCGAAGGCCGAAACGGCCGTAAACACGCGGAGAATTCGCGAATAGAGACGGAAGGAACGCAGGTAGGGGGCGGGAGGGGAGGATGGCGACGTGCTCGGCGGCATTGTCAAAGGGTTACTCGTGGAGGCTCGCGAATCACAGATGCAATCAGATAAAAGGGCGGTTCTTCTCGGATTACTGTACGCGAGCCCCCGCTGCGTCCACGCACCTTAAACTACCATTCTCACGTGCGGCGACACAAGCTGGGCCCACGTGCTCGAGATACAGTTGAGGCCGACCAGCGTGCGGTTTCCCATGCGTTATCGGGATCAAATTATATAATGCACCCTTGACAAGGATCCCGCGACCACGAGGTCTTTATTAAACGCAACGTCGATCCTACTTCCTCCACTCGATCTTTCCGCGGTGGATCGTTCAATTTTGCACCGAGCGTGTTCGACAGTTTGATCAACTGAACGATCTCGTAAAATTATAAATTTCGTTCGGGAGAATAATTCTGTTGTATAATTTTAATTGTATCTGAAGATGAAGTTACTTGAGATGGTGATGTGTCGGGATGTGTTTTCCTCTTTCAGAAACTTTGGTAAAAAGTTTAATTTAATTTTGCGAATTAAACATGCATCTTGTATATTTTATCATGTTACGCGCATTCTAGCTAATTTCGCACTTTGAAATTCCCTGCAGTCTGATTGATAAAATGATTAACAAAGTTATATATTATCCTTTGTATTCAAATATATTTCAATAATATTTCAAGCCGGATAATTATGCTGCAAAATGGGAGGAACAAAGGAAATTATTCTGCGAATAACATGCACTCTGTATCATCAAATCCAAGATAATACACAGCCAGCGACTAATTAAAAATTTTGTATTTCTTAACATTCGATATTAATGAACGGATATTAATAACGAGCAAACTTAATATTAGTCAGTAAATATTTCACAGGACAAATTACATTGTAAATCACATATGATCAATCGTATATAGCTTTCGAAGATGGCGATTTATCCATACAGTTCAAGACACAGGCAGCTCATGCAAACGATCATTCTTAAGATTCATAAATCTTATAAATTTCCTTTGCCAGCTGATACAATCGCTGCTAGAACATAGATTATAAACTTCTGTTGCATAAACCGGTTCTACAATTCTACGTCAATTAGCAGAATCCTGATTTATACAATTTATACAATTGTCCGTAGAAATCCGTTGTTTTATTATTTATCCCACTTACTGTTACGCAAGAGAATCTGTCGGTACCGTTAATTTATAAAATTTCAAATAATCAGTTCAATTATGCAACAGATTCTTTGATATTATCATCGGGCGCGTAATTATATCGCGTTGCCTCAGCATTGTTGCAATTAATTTGCAGTCACAAAGGTTGCATGCAGAAATCGGAATATCGCGAAGAGACAGAGAAACCACCTCTGCAAAAGAAAAACAAAAAATATTCAGTTAATGAAAATGACAGGAAATGTCATCGACGAAGTGTTCAGAGACTCAGGACTCAATAAGGAACCTGTTCCCATCGGATGACAGCAACGAAACGACAGTCCACGTACATACGTTCGATTAAACAATCACTGCCGCGCGTTCATCGCGAACGAATTCGATCACGTCTCGACGATAGCCGAGCAACCACTATGATTACGCGAGCCACCTTGATGACGAACCGAAGCCGTGCTAGCTTCGATACAGGCACTGGCAATCGGAATCCTGTCGATCCAGCCTGGTATTAATCGGACTTTTGTTCCACGGCAGAGTGCTTATTAAGCAAGATTCTTTATTAAAGCATGCAAATACCAATCGTATCATAAACTCCTATTAAATACAAACGTGACTGATCAGTGGCAACGTGTCGACGAGATGTTGCACGTGTAGGTTTAATAGCTTATAGTTGACAGAAATAATCAACGCGATTTAAAGATAATTTTCAATCAGTTAACGAGTTAACTTGGATCCCATTCTTTGAATACACAAGACGTATATTATTTATTAAGTTATATTGCATTTATATTTATAAATTTCTACCAATCCAGTAATTAATTAATTCCTCGAAGATTCTAGACGATTTTAAACAAACGTGAGACAAGTATCTTCCATTGTCGATTAATTAATCAGAAAATAAAGTACGTGTCGATATTTACAAAGATCAAGATTGACCATATCGGACGATGATCAGTTATTATTAATTTCAATTTTAATTAATTTTAATAACCAATTCGAAGAATTCCTTTAATTAAGAAATAATCCAGTTTGGAGAACAGAACGTAGATACAATTTTATGATAAAGTTTTTCTTGGTAATTTCTCAACATTCGAGAGCTGTCGTTAGTATTGAACACGTCTGAAGCAAATGAAATTCTCGAGAATCTCTTGCTCGTAAATATTTTATAAACTGAACACTCGAGGAACATGTTCTACGTGCATCGTTCAATTCCATCATTAACAACTGGTTTTCATCAGTCGAATAATTAATTAATTCCTCAGAGATTCTCCACGCGTTCATCTAAACGTTATAAACGATTTTTGAAAAAAGGTTGGTTAATTGATCAAACGATGAATTGCACGTCGATGGACAGTTAGAATCATCGAATCTTAGGATTCAAATCAAAGGAGCTGCTAGTCGATCTAGGACGAAAGAACACGATCTGAGTGACCGAGTCTGAATACGATGGGCCAGTCTTCATCCTTGGCGGGTTTCCGCATTTGTGTGCCTTCAGTTGGTATCGTTCTCCATACTGGCGACCGCAGAAATCGCACTTGTACGGTTTCTCGCCGATGTGGCCGTAAATGTGCTTGGCCAATTTCGTTTTCACGCTGAATCGTGATTTACAGAAGTCGCACTCGAATCGTTTCACCCCGGTGTGACGATATCTGTGTACCTTCAGGCCCCACGATCTTCTGTAACATTTCCCGCAGTCCTCGCACTTGTACGGCCTCACTCCTACGAAATCAAATTACGTTTCATTAATTCCCAAAGCGAAGTAATAACCTCGTTATTTTAATAATCATCGACGACGGTATAAATGTCTAAAAATAATTGATCTCAAACGTGTCAACGAAATTTTTCTACTCTTGCTAACTAGTTTCCTCTTACGCGCTAGTTTCTCTGTCAGTTTATTTCCGAGTCACATGAAACAGGAAAAATTGTGAGATTTTAATAGAAAAGTTAGTGTATATGCGTGTTATTTTGTAGCCTTGGCATGTGAAAATTTCGAACTGTATAAAGAAGATTGTCTCGAGATATCTGAATGGTCACGCCAATATATGTACATATCGAGAATAATAATAGCGATCGTTTCGTCGTTTCATGCTTTCGAAACGCCATTTTCTCTCTGTTCAGAAATTCCACGTTAATTAATTTCCGTGTATCTGCATTTAACGGTAGTAAGAAGATATTAGGTGATGAATCTATTAGATGAACAATTTCACAAGCGTGTAAGACAAGATATACACAGACAGACCTGATGTAAATGTTCTCACAGCTAATTGTGAATGAAATCACGGAACCAAGAAACGTCTTACGACGCGGATGAAACTGCCTCTCCTCACGAAGACCGTCCTGAACTTTTTCTTCTTCTCTTTCTCGTATACGCTCATGTAAATTCGCGGTATTGAGACATAAATATCACGAGATAAGCCACTTACGCCACTGTTTTACAGCGATTAACCGAGGGAGGTCCGTATTAATTAGGAAATCAAGGACTATGGATCTTACACGCCTGCCAATTAACCCTTTCGCAAAATTAACGTCGCAAGAAAGGGGTTCCAAGAGCGTTTCAAGATATACGATAGACGCGTACTTAACTGGCGAATAACGTTTCGGTTGTAAACTAGACATTTAAGAAACCCGCTCGTAATTTTGTTATTTATTTCATCCTCTTCCTGTTCCTCTTTACGAGCGCTGACAAGTAGAACAATAGACCAGATCAAGGAAATCTCGTGCATATTTCCCGATATAAAAAAAAACGTGTGGCACGCCAGTGTTGCGAATCTGTTCAATCTTAAAAATAATAATGGTACGTATCACGCGTTAGATCGTAAGATCGTTATGAGAATTGTAAAGTGAAGGTTGTAATCAGAGTTTGAATGATCGAAATGGTCTTCAGGTAAAGATCAAATAATTTACACAGTTATACATAACATATTGAACATTTCTATATTGCGTGTGGTGTACGAAACATTTTGACGTTTCTTCGGTACTGTAGTGAGACTGATTATATTGGTCGAGGCAACATCTGGTAACTTTTATATATTATATTCATTTCCTGATTGGTTTCGAGATAATTGTGACAGTCTCTGTATCGCGCATAACATAAATGCTTTTCTTTCGCGATATGTAGATGTTAGTATTACATTTAAAAAAATTAGAAAAAGAGAAGCAATTCTTGCAAAGGATATCCTACGATACATCCGGAACTCTACAAATGAGTTGTAACTATTATTCTCCACATAACCATCATCCTCAGCATAACCTCGTTACCAAACTCTAATGTTGCCAAAATTAATTCCTAAAACTAGTTACCAACTCTACAATTACCAAATTGACGAGCTGAAATTAAAAGAGAATAAGTCAAGTTTGAATAAAATTAAAATCCCATATCAAATTAATGAACGAATTAAATTGAAATAAAATTTTATACGATCGATCCCAAAACTACCAAACCTACCGGTATCGTCAAATTTACTCTATCGGCAGTATCTCACCGTAGTGCGACAAAATGTGGTGCTTCAATGCGCCCTTGAGATGAAACCGGTGCTTGCAGATGTCACACTCGAACCTTCGGACACCGGTGTGCGTCAGTTTGTGCGTCTTCAACACGGAGGACCTCTTAAACTTGGCGGGACAGAGGTCACACTGGAACGGCGAGTCCGCGGTGTGAACGATCATGTGCGCCCTCAGGCTGCTCGGCCGTAGGAACCTCTTCTTGCAGATGGAGCACTCGAACGGCTTCACGTTGGTGTGCATCAGCTTGTGATCGCGCAACGACTGCCGATGGAGCAGCTTCTTCTTGCACACGCCGCATTCGAACGACCTGCGGCTCGAGTGCGCCTCGTTCTGGTGCCTCTTCAGCTGGTCCCTCTGCTGGAATTCGAATCGAGTCCCAGCGGTAATTGATCACGTTTTGCTGGAAGACTGGCGTCGATCTTGTTCACCGGTGTTTGCTGTTCCACGGCCGTTTCTACGTTGGACGGTGGAAAGAAAACGGTGGAAACGCGAGCGTACATACCTGAAATCGAAGGTTGCAGTGCCGGCACACGAGGGTTTCCAACGTTTCGTGTAACTTCAGGTGATTTTTCAGGGCTGAGGACCTGGATCATTCACGAGAAATTTTGTCGAGCATTGAATTGTCGGTGTTTAACTTGGAAAAGTTGAGTTCGTTTTTCTCAGTACTTCTTTCGCGAGAGAATGTTTATAACTCGGTTGAAAACAGATTACAATTGCAAAACTGGCTCAGTTTGAGAAATTATACGAGATATAATTTTTTTCTTATCGTCTGTGTTATTTAATGTACATGTTATTTAAAATACACGAATAAATTTATCGCTAGGATCGTTAAAAAAATACCTACGCAATAGTAACTATTGCATAAACAGTGCAAACTTTCGTAGCTGCAACAAGTTTCTAAATAATAAAACATCAAACATTAGACACTGCGGGTTTTCGTACGAATACACAATTTTGTGAAAATAATTGAAAAACGATGGAACCTAGATAAAAGTTTGTCTCGTCAATTATTAAATATAAAAATTATCATCTTGGATACTTTCTACATCGCACACTACGTTACATTCTATGTTGCACCTTTAAACTTCTCCAAAGTGCATGAAAATCCGCAGTCTGCTAATCACAAAGGTACATTCCATTTGCCAAAGTGAAGAATTCTTTTTTTTGTTTCCGAAAAAATAGAATCGATCATCCAAGTAACTCGTGTATATACGTTACCATGAGAACTGCTTCGCGCAAAGTCCACACTGAAACAGTTTCCCATGACTGTGGCTTATCATGTGCGTATTGAACTGTGCCTCGTCAGGGAACTCTATCCTACAGACGCTGCATATGTACTTTCTTCCTGTCGTCAATGCCTCTACGTACTCTTCGAAATCGACGTACTCGTCCGGCGTGATTTCTTTCTTAACCGAGGGCAAGTTTCTCCCTCTCGCTTCTCTGTCTTTCTCGCGCGGGTTACCGAGATCCCGAGATCTTTTTACTCTCTCGCCAGACTCAATTTCTCGTGGAACTTCGATGTCCAGTTCGTCGTTCGCCGAGAAGTTCTCGATCTCGTCGAGCACTTCGGTCTTGACTTTAACCTGTCGCCAGATGGAGAAACTCGTTTATTCGCTTACTTCGTTTCTTAACGATCAGTGGTTATTAACTCCGCGATGAAAAACTAATATGGTACAACTAATAGCGTTGATTTATAAACGCGTAATCAGTTAGCTTCGAGCGTCGTACTCCTTCCATTTTTTAGATCGCTTCGATGAAACTTCTGCAAAAAACGCGTCGTCGCCCGATGATTCAGTTTCGAGGCAAGAGGATTTCTGAAATCCCTTACGGACTTTCATGCTCAACGCGCGGTTTCCCCCGACGTGATCGCCGGCCGCGATCTCGCCGGTTTCGTTGGACATTGCATATGCAGGATATTAGATAATTTCGCGCGAGCGCGCTTCCGCGAGAAATGGCGGAGCCGGCTCGTGAAACGACGTACGAACGGCGTTTTAATGACTCTCGGCGCTCTGTTACGTAAGATGAGAGACGAAAGCAAGGAAAGAAAGAAAAAAATGGAAGAAATGTAGGAAAAGGTGAGAGAAGGACGTAGGGGCGGGGGTGGAGCGAGGAGAAAATGGAAGAAAAAACGTTGCGTCGTCCGTTTGTTTAGAAATGGTTGCCTTTTATGTAATGAATTATGCAATCAACAGACAGAGAACAATGATATTGCCGATATAGCAGGGCGATTCGTCGAAACGAAATATTTTAGCGTTTAGTGTTTTCACGGACGTTATCGTAATTGGACAGCGGACGGTTCGTGCATTTGTTCGGAAATTTGAGACCGTTGTAGATTACAATGTGATTAATATTAAACAACATTTGTATTAATTAATACAATGTTCTAATAATTATATTGATATCGATATATATTGATTGATATTAAATGAATCCAGTGAAAGTCCATTTTCAACGTTGAAATAATTATTATATGTAACTTACATTAATTTGTCGTTTGAAGCCTACGTATAATTTAAGAATAAGATGCGTACAATGTTTGTAAAAATATGTGCAACTATAATTCAAAGTAGTATTTATATTATAATCTGTTTGGCAAATGCAAACAACTTTCTCGTTTCATTTCTCGTATTCGTGAAACATCCGCAGTCCAATCATAACCTAATCGAGAATCAGAAACCTACTTCTTTGCACAGCTTGCAACGCTTCTCGCTTCCTATTATCTTCACCTCGTCGTCATTTTCGTTTTTCTTCGTGCGATCGCGATCGTTGTCTCTGGTAATCTCCTCTCCCTTGCACTCCGACATTTCGCCGACCACGAAAACGCAAAAATTGGAAACAGACGCGTGAGGAAAGTGAGAGTGGATCGAGAAACAAGGAAGCAACGAGGAATGAAAGATAATCGGTCAACGTAGATTAGAATGTTGTTGGTTAATTTTACTCTTTGAAGTTTGCTTCGCCGTGACTTACGAATGTAAGTAACAAAGACGATTTTCAAGACCCAATGCAAATTATTTTTTACTCTAGAACGAGTATTATACCTGCTTCAAAGTTGGAAAAATTGAGTGTACTAAATACGTCGAAAATTAATTAAATATATGTATTGTATGCTATATATAAAAAATATATTGATATTATATATAATACTATATAAAAAATTATTAAGTTATTTTTTAATTATTATATATACAATATTAATATTATATATATAAACTATATATAAAAATATATTAATATTATTAAGAATAATATGATAAAACATACATGGAAAAATTTGATTAATAACTAGATAGATATAGGATATTAAAACGTGTCTTAAAAGTTTTAAACATATATATTTATTTACGTAATATATATTCATGAAAATTCCCTACGAGTGTTCGAATACTTTCGTGCGCAGCTGCCATATCTGCAGTTTTATAATTCATCCTCACAGTTACATTTCATACAACTCTTTAACCTAAAAAGAAATTATGGTTTGTTATCACCTAAATATGAAATATCATTCTGAAACGTCATTTTATTACATCCAATGTTTTCAAATGGAGCGAACATTTTAAAACGCGCACGATGTGAAAAGGAGCGAACAAACTGGATGAAAATCGTTACCTCCGATGATTCATTGCTTTATCTCTGATCACTTATGCAAACCTAGGTGTGGTATCCTTTCGAACCAACTCCGTGCCTCCGTTAGATCAAACACAAATGAACTCGTATTTTTTAACGATGCAACGCACAAACGTGTAATCTGGCTATTAGGAAAACAAAGCTATTAAGCCGGCCATCATCAATGTGAAATCGTAATGATTTTGCATCGCTTATGTTTATGGATGCTAAATCCTTAACTAATTAATTATAATAACAGAATCGGCACGCTCGCGTGTATTATACCATAACGATATATCCTTCTCTTCATCTTTCTCGTTTGCTTCCTAACTCCTCCAACAGTAAGCAAATATTTCGTTATTTCAAACTGATCAACTTGAGTCGTTAGCCTCAGTATTCAAATGAAATGTTCAATAAATGAAGAATTTATTTCGTATTAGTTCGTTCAATCTCGAATCTGGCGATGAAATTTTCAAGAACGTGACGTTTGTCAATTGTCACCTATCTTTGCGTTTCAATTCCTCTCGGTATACTTTACCACTGCAAATTGAAAATTACTGAATAAACTCAATAAAAGTAAACCACGAGTTTGCATCGATCATCTCTATCAAGAAATTCCCAAAAATTCGCAAAACATCTGTCTCTCAATTATCTGTTATATCTCAAATGAATTATTAAATGTTACTCCATACTGTTATTTAAAAAAATTCTCGATCTCACCTTCTGATATCTAAACCCAAACCTGACCTAAAATTCTCTGGAGCTCATCTTTCTTGCAAAATCTTTCTTGCAAAATTCGTCGGAACAAAGTCGACTGTTTCACACTCGATCATCGATCAGTGTTTATTTTTTTGATGCAGTCACGCTGTCTGGCTTAATTAGGTATAACAGCCACATTAACATGGAAGAATCGCGTGTAAAGTATTTGTATTCTTTAATTATGAGAATTTCTAGCGGAGGCGGCGACGCTCGGATGCTTTATTGGTTCGTAAAAGGCGAATAAAAGGTACAATGAGACGTAACTACGCTGAAAACCGAGGAAGCTTAAGCCGATACAAACTAATTAACGCGCCGACGAGGTGGCCGCGGTTTCATTGTACTAATCAGAGCGCTGCGAAATATTCATAACCGCCGTTGTGTTACACGTTGATCGTGTATTTATGTACACCTGTACCAAAAAGTCTTGCAACAGGTGTAACAGTACACCGCAGTACAGAATCAACAGCGATGAAAAATGGTTGACACTTTAAACTTGATCGACAATCACATCCACTTGGTTTTATTTTAAGGTATAAATCTTTAACTTTGACAGTTCTTGGTTCGTTTTTATGTCATATAATGAGTGGAGAAGTACAATTGTAAAAATTCGAACGTCTCTAGATACATTGAGAAACTTTTTTCGAGAATGTTTGCACGAATGCACCATGAAGCTTGAAATTCTCTTTTTACAACGACCCCTTTACTAGAACTTCTACGATTATTTTCTTCATCATTTTATTGAACTTTGTATATCAAACGACAGAAATTTAAGCCTAATATTTAAAATTGAGAAAAAATCGGCAAGTTTTAGAAGATTATTGTAAAGATGAAACTTTAATCTTCGAAAGAGAATTTTTCAATGTATCTAGAGAAGTTCAAATTTGAACAAAAATTTGTGAAGTGTTGACGTGATTATATACATGCAATTAAAAATTTTGTTGTCTGTGACAAATATTGACGATTAAAAATTAAAAATTGTCGCAGTATTTCTGAGCAGAGGTATATATATAATACATACGTGCATTTAAGAACATAGATTCGCTGTGTATGCGAACTCTAACCAAAAATGCTCCGTGCTCGCTGGTCTGTAAACTCATAAATAATAATCTCGATATTCGTGAAACGATCTAGACGAAACAGGCGGGTTAATTAATTAGAATATAAGACGAAGCGTAGAGTTCACGGCGAATAAAATAGCGGTTCGTCGAGATTCGCCGGTGTTCTTCCTTCGTCATCCGATGCTTTTGAATATTCTATCGATTATTTATTCCAGAGTGTTCAATTTCGATGAAATATTGTGCGAAATTGTTGAAACGCAAATTCTTATTTATATTCTCCAGACGTTCTTAATCTCACATTCTTAATGAATCGTTAATTTGTTAATTAATATATCAAGGAATTGGATGAAAACAATGAAGTTTCAATGCAGAATTAAAACATCAGTAGTCGTTAATTTAATAATTAAAATTTAGTGAATAAGCGAAGTAAATTGATAAAGTTAAATTATCAGAGTAAAAATTATTAATGATTCTTCAATGACCTCCGGTTAATCTAATAATCACCAATAATTATATACCGAAGAACTACATCAAAATCTCGAATAATCTCGAAGAATTGTTAACAAGTGCAACATTCTCTCCTAGAGTGTTATCAGTCTGCAGTTTTGCGCAAACATTCGCACGTTCGTAGTTTTATCGCCGATGATAAAACGATAGAAGTAATTTAACGATACTTAAGTGCCTAAGTGTTTCACCGAATTTCAATTATCACCTCAATGACGAACAACTTTATCGAATCTAATTCTAATTCTAAGAACTATCGTCTAACCGTTGATAATTTCTGTTTTCAGGGGCTCTGGTCATCGATAAGGATTGGAATTTCGCACGGAATTGTACTGTTGAATGCGAAAAAGAACGTTATGTCAGTGTCAAGTGTTAGTCACATTTCAAAGTGAAATGTTTCACACAGGCAGCGACTTTCTGTATTAGGTTGGTAGAAATGAAATTTCATTCTCTCAAAATTTACTATTAGCACGCCTATGATACTCATTGAATTTTCTTCTATCGCTGAATGCAACTACATTGAAGATACACAAAATTCTGCACAAAATAGCATGTATTCAGCGTCGAGAAAATTCGTAACGTGCGTCAAAGCTTCAATAAACGTAAGTGAAACATTCGCGAAAGATTAAAGACCAAAGGGGTTTCTTTAATTCACATTTGGATTACTTTGGAATTATAAGAACATACACATAACAACTCCGTTCGAAATCTTTTCAGATTCTAAAATTTTTACAAATTTAATAATAAAATAAAGATTATAATGACGCAGAAATTCCTCTAAATCTACGAAATTTGGGAGAAACTACATGCAATAATTAAAGTTCGATTGCTATATACCAACCTGATGAGTGTGAAAAAATATCATAACGTTACATGTTTCGTATTAACACAATTCGAGTTGCATACACGCGTAATACAACAGTGCAATTCCTGAAAGAACCGTCCGGTATCTCTCGCAAGGAGTGTCTCGGCCAATTCAATCGGGATTATTCTCCCGGTAAGTACAGAAAAACCTCTTTGCAAACAACGAACATCGCCGGTGGGTTTGGGAAAAAAAATTCACCTGCGGATTTCAATCGAGAAACGAAGAAACGATAGTTGCTTTTCCAACATTCTCGACCACCATCGACGCCACGCCGGGACGAGACTTTCAGTGGAAACTCCTTAGCAGCGGTCAGACGCGCGCGCGCGACGCGATTTCCAAGTGCCTTGAACTCGCGTAAATATGCTCGCGTTAAAAAAGAGGAGGGAAGGCGCCCGTGAGAAACGTGGATGAAATTTCGAGCGTGTGCGCATGCAAATCTCGCGTTTTCCTCGCGAGACGCTCATGCAATATTAAAATATTAAAAAGTGATGGGAGTTAATTGAGATTGTCGGGCTGCCTTCTTTTAATTAGGGAAATTCAGTTTGCCAGCTTTCGGTTTTCGCAAGATATTCAGTCATTTATTTCGGATGTTGCTTCCTTCATCTGCGTTGAAGGAGTTCGCCGTCGTTCAGATTTAATTTGTTACAATCCTCTCTCGTTGCATGTGGGAAACAGTGGAATTGAATTTCGAGTACCCGATGAGCTTTCAACGAGAAAGCAAGAGAGAGTGAAATTCGCAACAATATTATTTGCCATTGTTAAAAATAAATCAAAGGAAAGGAATTTCAATTTTCGGAAAGGATTAGGAACCAGTATTCGGTTAACATCATGTTTTAACTGCAACTTGTTGAATTTCAGATCACGAGAGAGTATCTGTACATTTCCCGGTGTTGTTTCTTGAATTTGGACATCTTGGTAGCTGTGAAATAAAAATCCGTAGCTATTCCATTCGCCAGTATCATTATAATAAATCTGAACTAACAATTTGGGAGCAGGGACCAAATGATAATCCTACAACTAAATTTAAGGGTGTAATGCTAACCCCTAACTAATCGATCCACCAATGTCATTCCATTTACTTACAAATTCCAACCAACTTATAAATCTGCAAAACTTACACAAGTTTAACAACTCTTGCTACGTTTGCTAAATTATTGCATGAAAGAATGGTGAATACCCTCCCTTCAATTTCTTCCTTCAATCGGTTTTCCTTTTCTTTTCTTTTTCTTTCCTCCTTTCTTTCCTCCTCCCCCTTTTCCCTCAACCAACATCGACAATCGACGATCGTACGTTCGATTGCGAAAAAGAAATCGCGCGATCCAGCGTGGCAAATAAATCCGTGACACACACACACACACACACACACACACAGTCTGTGGTCCCCCGTTGATGCATGATTTCATGGAATCGCGACGAGGGGCAGCAGCAACACGGTCGCCCGCGCGCGCGCTCTCGCGAGAGCGTAACAGCGAGCGAGCGAACACGCGTGTGGGAAAACTCGCCGGATGCATTATGTATTTATTGCTTTACTTACTTAGTTGGGAATTACTTTTGCCAGCGTAATGACTTTCAGCAAAGCGCGCTATCTTAGGAATGCAATAGGCCTGATTTATCGCTCGACGGTGGTTTTTCTCGGGCCAGTTTGTCGTTATCGGTGTGTACCTTGTCCTACGGTGCGTCGGTACGTCTGTCTGTCGCGCTATTGGCCAGCCTCTGTCCACTGACCTCGAAAACGTCGATGAAGAACGATTCAGCTAGCGACAGCTCATCCGATCCCTCCGGAAAAATCACCGGGCTCACCTCAATCGGCGATCTTCACTGTCGTGGAGGATTTTGTATTATATAATGCAGACTGATCGCGATTTCTAACGCGTATTTTAACGCAGCTTTTCTGGAAATTAAATTTAAAATAATCGGTGTGTTGTGGAAGTTTCAGGTAAAAGATTGAAACAAGGAGAATATAAGAAATATGGGAAACTTCGATGTTCTAATGTATTACAAATGTCTTTTATATACATATAGTCTTTAGTTCAGGGAATCTCTGAATACTATAAATGAACGATTTGTAATTGACAAAGAGGAATGATTCATGTGGATCAATGGTTATGTTTTACTGGGGAATTTGCATTTGAAATTACTCCTTTCGTGATTTTTAATGTGACGGACCATTTGTAAGTGATTCAGAAACTTTTTGAACTTTGTTCATTATCCCTCCTGTATTTTCCAAGTTATTTCCTTCATATTTGATTTGAACGAACGAAGAGGTGCGTTTGGAGAAAGTAACAAGAGAGAATGATTCGTATAACGGTTACAGTCTCCAAGAATATTCAGATTTTCTATTTGAAAATTGCTCCACCTCTCCTACCTTTGTATCGGCGAACTCGAATCGAATTTCAAATCGCCTATCGCGCGAGATCGATGGAAGACAATACAAAATGAGAAGGAAACGAGGGTATACTGATTCCGTAGGAACAATACACACGCTCGCTTAACAACTCAATGCAAACGATGCTAAACACACAACGATCAGACTGAACAAACGTAACTAGAGGCTGTACGTAAACGTAACTCACGGCTGATAATCGGTGAAATTGAATAGGAAGAACGAATCATGGCATTAATGAACTAATTATTGCGTGGATACGATCGGCCGATGTCTGCGAGTGTTCTTTCAGCGAGACGACGACGTGGGCCGTGGAACACGGGCCAGTGAATTCGCGCTCGCGAGGAATCGCACATATTTTTTTTCTCCTCTCCTTCTCGTGCAATAATTTCGCTAATTGCCTCCGAGTTAGACCGAGGCGGATGAGCACGCGGAGTGAGCAATAAATATTCGTGATTAATTAACGATGCCAGATGCCGGTGGTGCCGTTTTAAGGCGGCGGAGAACCGCGTACACGGTGAACAGAGGGGGAAAGAAAGAAAGGAAGGAAGGAAGAAAGAAAGGGAGAAAGAAAAGGAAGGAAGGAAGGAAGGAAGGATGAAAGAATGGGATCGAAACGGGGAGCAGTTTTAATTGGACGGTCGTATCGTTTCTCGGTTTTACACTTCGGACAGTTTTGTAGGCACACGTCCTTATCTAGCGTCGATTATCGCGCTGGTAATATCTGCAACGATAATTTGTCGGGTATATTTATCCCTTCCTGCTTCAGACGGTTCTCTCGATGGAAAAACGCGAAACGGCCTACGTATCGTACGAGCTACGCTTTATATACGAGCGTTTTCCTTCCTCCTTGCGTGCCATTACGCGGTGGATAGAAATCTGTAATTTCAGTTCTTCTCCCCTTTTCTCTTATTTTTTGAGTTTTTTTCAAAATTTAATTTTCCCAAAATTCAATATTAGTTTGTTCCCAAAATTTAATTTTCCTAAGATTTATTGGGAAAATTATGTTAGTTTCTCCGAAAATTTAATATTAGTTTGTTCCTAAAATTTAATTTTCTTAAGATTTATTAGGGAAATTATATTAGTTTCTCCTAAAATTTAATATTAGTTTTTTCCTAAAATTTAGTTTTTCTATGATTTATTAGGAAAATTATATTAGTTTCTCCTAAAATTTAATATTAGTTTTTTCCTAAAATTTAATTTTCTTAAGATTTACTAGGAAAATTATATTAGTTTCTCCTAAAATTTAATATTAGTTTTTTCCTAAAATTTAGTTTTTCTAAGATTTATTAGGAAAATTATATTAGTTTCTCCTAAAATTTAATATTAGTTTTTTCCTAAAATTTAATTTTCTTAAGATTTACTAGGAAAATTATATTAGTTTTTCCTAAAATTTAATTTTCCACAGAAAATTTCTTTTTAGAATGATAATATTTATTACTAACGCCTTCGATTGTAACTACGTGCCCAAAGAAATAATCGACGTTATTAGCACGATTTACATAATAATCCTGATTTGATGGATCTTGAAAATCGCAGCATGTATTGATTGACTGATGGTAGAAATATTGCGAATCATTTATTCGTGAAGTATTGATTTTAATAATTTGAAATAAAAGATAAACCTGCGCTTCTCAAGAAAAGGTAGTAGACATTATCCAACACAGAAAAGTAATAAAAATTACAATTACTGAATTGTATCAGCAATCGATAGAATATATTTCAACAAAGAAATTGCTGAAACAATTGATTGATGCTTATGAAATTCATTTTCTCAAATGTTTAAATTTACAAGAGATTCGGAAAATTTTATTTCACATACAATTGATCAATGTGAAATAATTCGAACATTCGTTTCGATCGAATAAATCGAGATTAAATACGAAATGACAATGTATTTACTTTCGATTGCAATTCGTGGAATCGGTGAATCGGTGAATATTTACGAGTCGCACGTCGACTAAATTTATCGATGACGGTGCCAAGGCGTTGCTCGATAGATAGTCCGGTTGAATAGACGTAAAAAATCGTCCTATCTCTTATCTTTTGCGCGTATTGCACCGATATGAATATGCTATTCAAACGCTTCTGCGTTTCCTTCTTCTCCGAGAAATCGTAAGATAACGCGGCTCGATAACGCGTTTCTAAGATTTTTTTTTCTTCTTCGCGGCGATAAGAACATTCATGCACGTATTCCAATTGGATTTCGCAATTTTTCATTTTCCATTCGGCGACACGAGGCGTCGATTTATTGCCTGTTATCGATCTGGCTACTCGACCGATCGACGTGCTCACTTTTTCTTTACTTTATCGTTGAAAAAATGAAGGAAAAAGAATATGTAGATACGTGTACGTATTAGGCGTAGAAAAGTATCCCGCGTTCGTGCCAATAAAAGGTATCTTCGTTCGAAAAGACTGACGCAAATGCAATCGTTAGAGCCTTCATCATTTCCACTCTAAAAGTTTATTTCATCGCGAAATGCTGAAAAATCTGTCTCGAAGCTTTCAGTAATATTCCTAATTCAACTATTTGTTTCAAAATTTTAATTTGAAGTTGCTTGACTTCGAAACCTTCAAAATCTTTGATAATATTTCTAATTCTAATTAAGCATAGAAGACCATGTATACCAAAATTTTCACGACCTTCCAAAACCTTCTAAAATTTTAAACTTAACAAATTTTTCGTCTAATCACTAACTTTTGCTTAGTTGCTTGAGCTAGCACTCGTTCGATAAGTGAATTGACTCTTTGAGTGTTTAATACGTATTAAAGTATTGTACAGATAAACTTATAATAATCAATAATAAAATTTATTATTAAAAGTACAAAAAGTATCAACATGCTATAATATTTATATTGAATAAATGTATCAAAGATACACGTATGAAATCTAGAAAGATTCTTAACTCGTTGCACGTTCTTCGTTCGATAGTAAACTGCCAGACTTTTGGTAATTTTCTAACATTCAAAGCGTCGATGACCATCTCAGATCTTTAGAATCTGCTTGATAATTTCCCAAACTCGCTTGACAAATCACGTAGAAACTTTCCTACGAATATCCTTTTTTCAGATACAGAATTTGAACAACGTCGAAAGAATTTCAAACAACACTTGCTCGCAATTTGAATCTAAAAAGAATCTAAACAAAAATACTTGCTTGCTCCAGTCTCAAATGTTCGTCCGTTCTATATATGTGTATCAATTATCTCTCCCAATTATCCTCCACCACGAACGCTCGAACGCCAGAACTACCGACGACCAGAATGTAATATTTGTAAGAAAGAAATTAAAGTGCAAGGTGCGAGAGAAAGTCAGTGAAGAACACAAGCTTATTAGAAATCACTCGAGTATCTAATAATACACTGTTGTAAACGTATAAAATTTCCATGGGAAATTGTAAATTGGTCGTTTCGACCGTTTTGGTAGTTCTGGTATTAAAAACCACTGTCTCGAAAAGGAGAGACTCTAAACACCGTTCAACATCCTAGGAATCTCAGATACTCCGGCTCTTTCTCCGATACTAGATTCCCGGTTCGACGAAAAACAACGTTTAATGCACGTAGGCAGATATACGTGGAACAGAGCAGGTCACGCAGCCAGGCATCCGGCGAGTGATCCGCGCGCGGAATTTCCCTGGCGGCGTCGATAAATCAGCGGCGGCCGGTCGCTTAACGACAATGGGAGCCGAGAAAACTGTTCCTCGCCCATGACAGCCTGTGTCATTACTGCGTTACTTATAAGCTCGTTCGCGGCCACGTCAACCGCATACGAATGAGAATACCCTCGGCTCGGACAACCAGATTACAAAACCGTTCTCTGTTCGAAGAAGAAGAAGAAGAGAAAGAAGAAAAAGAAGAAGAAGAAGAGGAAAAAGTATCCAACGCGGCACGCAGCGTATGCGACGACACGAGTGCCGCGCGACTATTAATCGCGACCATTAACATGCACGTTGAATATCGATCGATCGTGATCGCTAACCGAGCGTTTCTTTCGCCACGCCGATTGATCCGACGTCCTCTTCTTCGATTCAATTGCTCCCACACGTGAAAGGTGAAACTCTGCGTAGGGTGTTTCATTTTTGTTCCAAATGATTCAGAATGAGAAAGGAATTTTAAACGTGAAGATTGATGTTGGAAAGTTGTAATAAAGATATAATATAGTGTAAATATAATATAAAAGAAGTTGTAATAAAAATTACGAACGAGCATTCATCATTAATGATTATAGTAACTAACTACGTTATTACATTTCGGATTCACGTTGAAACTACGTGAAACAGTTTCATCTGTATAGATTGGCTATTGTTGTTAAAGAGAGAGTGATGATTTTCTTGAAAAGTTCGTTCGAAACGTTCGAGAACAATTTTCTTAAATACATGTTGGAAAGATGAGACTCGCAACAAATTACTAGATATTTATTTCGATATTTTAATAATTGTTGGATAATATAAAGATTAGGGTAATTTAACGCATGCGAGAGCTCAATTGTACGATTTCTATGAACAACAATACGGAACACAATAATGGAAGAAAGTGGTTGCAATTATGGGTGGAAGATCTCGTTAGAAAGTACCAGAATCTATCGTAAGATTGCATCTGTATTATTATATAGCATAACACTAGCTCAGCGTGTTACTTCTGTAAACTGAAACAACGCTCGAGAACGAGTACGAATTCTAAGTCTCGCTTAAAATTTCGAATAAGACGAGATCGAGTCGTTTCCTTCTCGAGCCGTCCACTAAGAAAGTATACAACAAACGACTTTACTAAAATCTCGTCGAAACTATCGAAACTCCTTTCAAAAACCTTCGACTCGCTGGTCTTCTCAAACGTCAAAGACCAAGGAAAGAGAAACGTCCGTGTGTATGTAACCTCCCAGTGGATGAGTTTAACTAGCGGTCCCAAAACGAATCACGCGAGCGACGTTCTCCAGTCGAGCCCATAAATAATCCCAGCCTCGAAATCCGTTTGACGGATCCATCGATCGGCCAGCAGATTTTTTTTTTTTTTCTCTCGGCCATGGTGGCGTCGGTGTCATCAACGTCATTCTGAACTGGTGGACGACGACGACGACTGTGCCAACCGTTTCTAGCTAGGCGGCGGCGATGATGGTAGCGATGCGTGGTTGGTGGCGGCTTCGTAGTGTATCTGTCGAGGTGATGGCAGCCAGTCGGACAGGTTATGGGTTTTCTTCGACGGCCGGCAAACACGTCGTTTCTCCGAGCGAGCTGAAAACTCGAGCCACGCCGGCAAATCCATCCGTGACGTTGCGCTGCACCCTTCGATCGCCCGCCCTCCGCGGAGGTTGAAGCACTGCCAAGAAGAAGAAGAAGAAGAAGAAGAAGAAGAAGAGAGCGAACACGAGGGAAAACAAGTCGCCATCGCCGAGAGGACGGGTTAAACGGGCTATCATGCCGCTGTTTCCGCCGCCAAACACGTATAAACCGAGCGAGCAACGATCACCAACCCCCATCCCACCCCCCTCAACCACCTTTTTTTTCGTTTCGTTTCGTTTCGACTGCTGCCGCTGGTGGACGCGAGGGTGGAGACGTTTTGAGCAAGTGGATAGGATTCCAGGAGTTATGAGCTCTGGCGAAAGCCGGGGAAAATGTGAGATGATTGTGAGGAACGTGGAACGGGGGAGGGGGGGAGGGAGTTTTGTCGGGTGTCTTGGGTTCTCGCTGAGATTTGAGTGGATTCACTGAAGCGATTCCTTGTTTCTCGGTCATCGGGTTCACGTTGCGTGCAAACTCGAGATTTAATCAGAAGTTTTAATTGTTAATTATTGAAATGTGTTGCGATGTTGGTGATTGATATTTCATTATTATTTTTTTGCGAAATTTATACAGTATGTAATTGAACAGCTAACAAAATTGATCGTTCAATTGAGCTAAGCACAATCGTGAATGATGTTAAGTGAGTTTTATTTCATGGTTACGAGTGCGGGATACAGTGTGCCAAATTTTTCGGCTACATGCTGACTTCGTGGATCGGGAAATCCACGGTGGAGGGAGATTATGTGAGGAAATTAGGTGAATGTGTTTTTCACAGTGTTCTCTGTACGTCTTGAAGATTGCAAACTTTGTTCCGAAGTTACAGATGCGAAAACATAATGCTCGGAATTTCCTCTGCATCGTCTATTAATTTTATGAACCGAGGGGGATGGAACCTATGGAATCTTAGACAGAGATAAAATCTCGTGGAGAAATCAAGTAGACGTTAGTATGTTTCTCTGTGTCCTGAAAGCTTCGACGTTAGCGAAACATAATGTTCGAAATTTCCTCCGTATGGTCTATTAACTTTATAGACTCAGAGATGAAGCTGTAAAATCTTTGAAGCAAATTTTTCATCGAAAGTACAGTGTCTTCTGTACTTGTCCAAGATATCAAAACATAGAACACAAAATTCTCTTTATTTATAGTTGATAGACTTTCGATCAACTCACGTTTTTTCTAACGTTAAAGAATATTTCAACCATGGACAAAATACGAGAACGTTCGTGTTGCAAGTTATAATTATTAAATCTGTTACAAATTGTAACTGAAATGTTGTAAATTTGCTGAACGAAACGTAAGATTTGTAAGACGAAAATTTGAAAATCCGACTAGTGAAAGAAAATCAATCGTTCCCTCTACGAAAATCGACAACAGGATTGAGACAGAACAACTCGAAGTTCAGACAGATGTAAATGTAAATGCGAAACGAGGATTCCAAGTGGTTAAAAAGTGAGGAAAGTGAATAGCACGAGGCCGGAAAGGGTTTGTCGCTCCCCTGGGGAGAAGTAGAAGAAGAAAGGCCTAGCGATAGCATCGAGATCGGCGGAGATCGGCGGAGATCGCCGGGTAATTAGTAATTGTAATGGTTAAACGGAAAATTATTAGTCGACACAGGTCGGCCTCCTACAAAGTGTTCCGCGCGTTAGAGTAGCAGCGTTAGACGATCTCGTTTAAATTAGCCACGATCGTGCGATGCGGGAAAACGTTCTCCTTGTGTTCTATTACACAAACTGAATCGTTCTAATCATTCTGTAAACGCTGATCTTAACCGCAGATTAACCAGAAACAGATGTTACCTGACTTTGAACAATGGTACAATTCATCAAGAGAAGTCGCAAGAGATATAGAAAGAAAAATGTAAATAGTACGAACGACAAATTCGAGCAATTAAAGAGGAATGTTTTGATCTAATCGACGAAGAAGATTTCTTCTATAAATAAATTACTATGTAATATTGTATTATAATATTTTGAAAAGTAATTATAACATTGTACAATCATAATATCGTGTGATATTATAATATTCACTATATTGTGATATAACATGGAGGAAGATGATACAAAGGCGGAATGTATACTTTGTCACCATGAATTTAAAACTAAGTATGCAAATACTACTGGTTTATTAAGCCATTTGAAGCATATGCATCCAAATGTACTAGAAAAGAAACTGAATCGATAGAAAATTTGTTGCATGTTCAAAATGATACGCGAAAGATTGTTAAACCAAAAGATATAACAGAAGGAATTGCTCGAATGATGGTTCTAGATCTGTGACGTTTCGATATAGTTGGAGACGTGGGCTTTAGCAAATTATTTATTCTTGTTACCAATCCTTTCCCGAATCCCAACTCTTTCGGGAATCCCGAATTTTTTGCGATTCGATAAATTCGAGAATCTCGAAATTTTCTGGTGACCGTGTCGATCTCGAAGAAATTTCGTGTTCTAGACCCGATCGGGTTCTCGCACACCTCTATGTAATTTCTGTATTTTTCACAAAATCAAACTACGTTTGCACGGTTAGTATCTAACATAAAATTCTGTTGACATGTACTAAATTCTAATTTATAAGTCTATGACATGTAATACTAATTTATGTAGAAAATCATTATATTACAGTCAAAAATTAAGTTGGTCGTCCCTTAAGAATAGTTATGCACGTGAGAAAACGTTCACGTTTAATTCAATAAATAAGTTCTGATGAAGATGTAATAACATCGGTAAATTTACGTACTTACTAGTAACGTTGCGGTGTAAAACTTGCCTAAATCGACATGGTAGAATGTGACACGGAAATTGACACGTTAGTCAGTTGATCTCCAAAGCATAGGACACGATAAAGCATTGGATATCGGATCTATCCTAGTTAGTCAATGCTCGTATTGCTTATCAGTACGTTAACGTCTCGGCGAAGTTGGAACGAAAGTCGCGGGAAATATAAGGAAGAAAGAATGACCGCGAAAGAGGATAGCCTAGATTTCAGAACGATATTCATGCATCGACAACCAGTTTCCATGGAAAGTACACTTTAAAATAATGAAATTTTTTACGTTTTTACTGTCATGAACGCATATTCATCGCGAGAAGTCACGAAACGCTCGTAGTACAGCCCCCTCGTAACAGAGTTATTTCATATCAGACTTCTCGCGAAGGGGTTCTTTGGAACCACTGGAGCCGAATTACAAAGGACGTTCGACTACAAGAACTCACCTCGTCCATTCGGACGAGGCTGCAGTTCTCCGAATTGACACACTGACAACGAAAGTTGGAAAATCTACTTTAGCGGAATGTCAGTAACAATAGTAACAACGAATGAAAGAAGAGCGGAGAGAAGATGTCCCTAATATCGTTTCAAGTTGAATAAACGAATCTTTTACAGAATGCGCACACAGTGGATTTACAAATACTAACTATCTTATAATTAACTAAAACTAAACGCACGCAAATTAAAACTAAGCGCACGCAAATTAAAACTAAACGCACGCAACTTAAAACTAAACGCACGCAACTTAAAACTAAACGCACGCAACTTAAAACTGAACGCACGCAACTTAAAATTAAACGCACGCAAATTAGAACTAAACGCACGCATCCCACGATGTCCCTGCGAGATCCCTCGTCGTCCATCGGTGGCCCGCTGGGGGTCCAATAGTTTACTTATCAACTAATTATACCTACAGTTCAGTTTAGTTCGTGAAATGAAGAAAGGAAAGAAATTTTCACGACCTAAACTGAACTGTAGGTTGCGTAGTTCTTAGCTTGATATCGTTTTACAAGCATTAAAGTTTGTAAAACTCTAATGTTTGTAAAAAGATATCAATTACCAGGTCTCACCACTACGCACGAGACCCGCCCGGGCCCTAATCCCAACCACCCTCCATTACATGCAAATAACTCGTCATTCTTAATGAATACCGAGTGTTTTATACTACTTGGCCCGGGATTACGAACAAAGGAGACAGACGTTCAATAGTTTAATCTCAAGACTTAAGTCTAAATTTTAACTCTAAAGCGTATGTATGAGATTGAACTATGGAACTCTGTCTTCCGAACAACGATCGCGTTAACAGTCATACAATACATACAATCATACGTTACATACATTACATACATTACATACGATCATGCGTTACACATATTGCGTAAAATCATACGTTACATACATTACATGAAATTGTAAATTACATACATTACATACAATCATACATTACATTCATTACATAAAATCGTAAATTACATGCCTTACATACATTCATACATCACACAAGAATACAAATCATACAATACGTCGCAATCACTCGCAGCCCTTCATACTAAGCACACACTCATCTAACATGAAAGTTACAACAACAATTGTACAATATTTCGCAGCCCTAACCACCCATTCTGTATCAAAGACACATTTATTAAACTTTGAACGAAATTAGGCGAACGAAACTAGTAATACGCTTCAGTATCGTGTTTTGCAAGGGATATAACGTGGAATGAAACCGCAGTTTGCTACTGTCATTTTACTAGAGTAAAGTTTCCAACTTTCACTGTCAGTGTATCAAATTAGAGTTCGAGCACTTAGAGGCATGTAACCTAACGCTACCCCCAACGACACAGTGGGGTTCCGAAGAACCACTGGAGAACCTACAAGAACCTACCTCGTCCTTTCGGACGGGGTTGCAGTTCCCCAACTTGACACACTGACAACGAAAGTTGGAAACTTTACTCTAGTGCAATGACAGTAACAAAAGTAACTCTATTCTAGTGCAATGTCAGTAACAATAGTTACAACGGACGAGAAAAGAGAAGGGAGGTGGTGTCCCCAATTTCGTCTCAAGTTAAATAAACGTGTCTTTGTACAGAATGCGTTCACAGTGAATTTACAAATAATAAGCATCTTACAATTAACTAAAACTATACGCACGCAACTTAAAGCTAAGACGCTCGTATCCCACGATGTCCCTGCGAGATCCCTCGTCGTCCCAGATATTAATTATCTTGTAATTAACTAAAACTAAACGCACGCAACTTAAAACTAAACGTACGCAACATAAAACTAAACGCACGCAACTTAAAGCTAAGACGCACGCATCCCACGATGTCCCTGCGAGATCCCTCGTCGTCCCAGATATTAATTATCTTGTAATTAACTAAAACTAAACGCACGCAACTTAAAACTAAACGTACGCAACATAAAACTAAACGCACGCAACTTAAAGCTAAGACGCACGCATCCCACGATGTCCCTGCGAGATCCCTCGTCGTCCCAGATATTAATTATCTTGTAATTAACTAAAACTAAACGCACGCAACTTAAAACTAAACGTACGCAACATAAAACTAAACGCACGCAACTTAAAGCTAAGACGCACGCATCCCACGATGTCCCTGCGAGATCCCTCGTCGTCCATCGGTGGCCCAATAATTTACTTATCAACTAATTGTCCCTACAGTTCAGTTTAGATCGTGAAATATGGAATGGAATCAAATTTTCACGATCTAAATTGAACTGTAGGTTGCGTAGTTCTCAGCTTGATATCGTCTTACAAACATTAAAGTTTGTAAAACTCTAATGTCCGTAAAACTATATCAATTACCAGGTCTCACCACGAGGAGGTGACTACGCACGAGACCCGCCCGGGCCCTAATCCCAACCACCCTCCATTACATGCAAACAACTCGGCATTCTTAAGGAATACAGAGATTTTATTCTACTTGGCCCGGGGTTACGAACAATGGAGACAGACGTTCAATAGTTCAATTTCAGAACTTAAGTCTAAATCTTAACTCTAAAGCGCATGCATGAGATTGAACTATGGAACTCTGTCTCCCGAACGATCGCGTTAACAATCATACAGTATTTACACTCATACAATCATACATTACATACGATCATACGGTCCATACATTGCATACATTGCTTACAATCATTCATTACATACAATACATACAATCATACATTACATACGATCATACGTTACATACATTGCATACAATCATACATTACATACATTACATACGAATCAATAGTCATACAATATGTCGCAATCACTCGCAGCCTTTCATACTAACCACACACTCGTCTAACATGAAAGTTACAATAATTCGCAGCCCTAACAGCGCACTCTGTACCAAAGATATGTTTATCAAACCTTGAACGAAATCAGGAGAATGAAACTATTAACACGCTTCAATATCGTGTTTTTCAAGGGATATAACGCGAAATGAAACCGCGATTTGCCAATGTGTCAAATCAGGGTTCGAGCACTTGGAGGCAAGTAGTCCAGCGCTACCCTCAACGACACAGTGGGGTTCCAATGAACCACTGGAGTCGGATTACCAAGGACGCTAGACTACAAGAACCGAACTTCATCCTTTCGGACGAAGCTGCAGTTCCCCGACTTGACACACTGACATCGCGGTCTGTCAGTGAGTCAAATCGAGGTTCGAGCACTTAGCGGCAAGCAGTCTAGCGCTACCCCCAACGACACAGTGGGGTTCTTCGGAACCACTGGAGTCGAATTACCAAGGACGCTAGACCACAAGAACCTACCTCGTCCTTTCGGACGAGGCTGCAGTTCCCCGACTTGACACACTGACAAAGAAAATTGGAAAATCTACTCTAGTGCAATGACAGTTACACTAGTAACAATGAACAAAAAAGAAAAGCGGTGAAAAGGGAACCCCTTATTTCGTCCCAAGTTAAACAAACGTGTCTTTGTACAGAATACGCTCACAATGAATTTACATAAACTAAACGCACGCGAGTTAAAACTAAACGCACGCAAATTAAAGCTAAAACGCACGCATCCCACGATGTCCCTCGTCGTCCATCGGTGGGGGCCAATAATTTACTTACCAACTAATTGTACCTACAGTTCAATTTAGATCGTGAAATAAAGAATGAAAAAAATGTTCACGATCTAAACTGAACTGTAGGTTGCGTAGTTCTTAGCTTGACATCGTTTCACAAACATTAAAATTCATCGTTTTACAATTTAGCTTGATAACGTTTTACAAACTTTAATGTTTGTAAAACGATATCAATTACCAAGACCCACCACGTGGAGGTGACTACGCACGGGTCTCATTATAATGTATTGTAAATCAATACTCTTTCATATATTTCTCACACAGGTCTCCACTTTTGTTGAATTTAAGTAATTTTTTAGAAAGAGGAATGGTATTCGTAAAATAATGCATAATTGTTTGATCGTTGTAATGACTATTTTAAGATATTGAAGTAATATTCTTGTTTGACTAATTAATAGTAAACGATTAATAGTTATTTAAAAACTCACTGCTAAATTTTTGGTCGATGTGCACACGACGGAAGTTTAATTGGTAATGAGTCTCCGTCCCGATAAAGGTCAATATATATATATATTTCGATCGTCAATGATTCACAACAGCTAATAATTTTTTTCAAATTTCTAAAATTTGGTCGATGTGCACACAATGGAAGTTTAATTGGTAACGAGCCTCGGTACCGTTCAAGGTTAATGTATATTTCAGTCATCAGTGATCCAGAATTGTTGATAATTTTTTTCAAACTTCTAAAATTTGGTCAATGTACTCACGACAGAAATTCTATTTGTAATGAGCTCTTGTCTCCGTATCGATTGACATTAATTTGATCTTTCGGTCGTTAATGATGCGATACAGATAATGGATATTTCTTAGAAATGTATTCGTGACGCGATTACTACAAATGATTAATTAAAAATTTTGAATAGAACTTAGAAATGTTATAGAATAGAATTTATTGTTTAATTGTTACAAATAAATTATTAGAAATATTTAAATCATTAGAATATTCAAAAATATTGTTTAAAAACTCACTCCTAAATTTTGGTCGATGTGCACACGACGGAAGTTTAATTGATAATGAATCCGTACCGCTGAAGGTTAATCTAATCTTCCGATCGTCAGTGACCCGGAACTGTTGATAATTTTTTTTTAGTTTTTCGAAACTATATTTTTCTATTATACTAATCAATAGTTCTTAGGTTTCTATCGCAAGGTTACTTTCATAAACATGTTAGAATGTCAGATGCAATAATTTATCAATTTATAACTGGCTAGAACTAAATTTACACTTTGATGATATTAATTTCTAAGTTATAATTGCATTGATGTGAAATTTAGAAATAGAAATTTATGTAGAGAAAAATTATGTAGTCAAAAGTCGAGTTAAGCATTGATCGTCGCTTCAGAGTAATCGCGCAACATATAAAAATTTTCACTCGTTTATTGTTTCAAATTGCAAAGACTATATGTATTATGTAACTATCTTTCCCGTTATTGTAAATAATATAATTTAATTATTACAAATGAATTGATCAAACTATGAAATAATGTTCGGAAGTTTAATCACTAATTGACTTCCTATAAATAAGTAATTAATTTGTTAAATAATATACAAAAATATCATCGATATGCATTATTTTACAATTTGAATAATTCATTTGAAACAATTAAATTATTTTATTTCTACAATATTTCCAGACACTATTTTATAATTTTCACAATTTTTATATTACGATTAAACAATCAAGTTAATTATTTCATTCAATAAGTCAACGTCATTTCTCTTAAGTACATTGTTCAAGATTCTTATAAATTATTATAAATTAGTTAAATATTTTAAATAACACTTGGAAATATTACAGAAGTGAATTTATTGTTTAATTGTTGCAAATAGATTATTGGAAATATTAGATAATGTTTAAACAATTAGAACATTCAGAAATATCATTTAAAAATTCACTTCGAATGTTTAATCGATGTACACACGATGAAGGTTCAACTTATAATGACCTTTTTCGCTGCTCAACCATTAGATAAGGTGAAGTCAGCGATGCACAACTGGTTTTTGTCAATACTTCCAAAAACACTATTTCTATTACAGTAATCAATAGTTTTACAGTTTTTATGTTTTATTTAATTAAAATTTCTCAGTTTTACAGATTTATTGCTTTATAGCCTCCATTAATCTCAGGCAACAATACTGTAATTTTAGGGGTGTGTGAGGACTGGAAAATATCGGTAACCCGATGGTTGGGATGAGTCAGATTCCCGAAAATTTCGAGAACCCGGCTACCGTTTCTCAAACTACTCTACAATGCTGTATAGCAGCCTTCAAAATATGTAAATAGACAGTTCAATTTCTTCTGCCAGTGAAGTTATTGGACACACGGATTCTAAAAATCGTGCGACCTGATGTAAACGAACGTGTGACTGCGCGGTTAGTACTTGGACATTATGTACGTTGTTGAGCAGTATCGCTGAGAAATATATTTCAAAATCTGTGTGAATTTAATAAAGACTAAAAATCTTCAAAAAATATGTCGAGTGATAGTGAGAGTAAAGTGGTAGCAGGAAGTGTAGTGCAGAAGATATCGTGTAAAGGAAGAAGATAAAGAGAAGCTCTGTTTGGGAACATTTTCAGGAAAAAGATGATACAAAGGCGGAATGCATACATTGTCGCCATGAATTTAAAACTAAGTATGCATATACTACTGATTTATTACGCCATTCGAAGCATATGCATCCAAACATAAGTATATGTACTAGGAAAGTAATTGAATCGATATATGATACGCGAAAGATTGTTAAACCAAAAGATAGAACAGAAGGAATTGCTCGAATGATGGTTCTAGATCTGCGACCTTTCGATATAGTTGAAGATATGGGCTGTAATGAATTATTTGTTCTTGTTACCAATCCGTTCCCGAATCCCAACTCTTTCGGGAATCCCAATAAATTCGAGAATCTCGAAATTTTCGAGTATTCGTCCAGATCCCGAAGAAATTTCATGTTCCCGTCCCGACTTGATATTTCGTGTTCTCGCACACCTCTAGTTATTATGTAGAGTTATTTCTCTTGAATACAATTAAAAAAGCTCGAGTTTATATCCCATCTGAAATCTCTTTATACCTTATCTAATAGTGGATTCTACACAGTGAAACTCCATTTATTTGAATCAAATTTTACTCGATTGAATAAACTCTTGTTGGTTGGATCCATTTATTTGAACATGAACGTTTGTTATAATTCTACTACACAATACAATATATTATATTATATATATAAATATAAATTTATAATGTATCAATAATAAAATAAATTATATCACAACGAATTATATAAACTATTTGTTATCCGTCGAGTTCGACTCTAGGAAATACTATATTTTTCTGTATTATACGCAGCCTATACACTCTCGTACCTTTAAACATCACGCGAACGCACAAAAGTCCACAATCTAATCGTAAATTAATAGACGTCCTCCAGAATTCTAGAAACGACCCTCCCAAGCGCTAAACGAAGGTTCTCCATCTCCCCGTGGAATGAGTCGCTCCGATATCGGTGCAACAGAAGCTGAACGATCGGTGTCTCGTCTCTCCTCCCCATTGCTCTCTCTCTCTCTTAATTTCACGCCGGCGAACCACTCGAGGGAGGTGGATTTACGGCCGGTTCCGTGGCATTCTTTCATCCTCCCGTAAGGCGATGAGCCACGCGGATTGGTTTCTCATTGTCTCGCGGCGGCTAGCGCGCCGCGCGTTAAAACGCGCGAGGTCGCGTGGGATCGCATACTGGAACGCGTCCACTGTCCCACATTATTTTTACCGTGTCCTCTCGACGACAGGATCTCGCACGTTCCTCTCGCGTTACGCCGCGTATTTGCATGAACGACGGGGAGATCTAAGAGCTTGGAATCTGGTGCGTGCCAAAGAGGCCCAAATCCGCGGGATTTTTTAAAATCTCGTTCGAGGATAATTTACTCTGTGGAATTTCAATTTAATTTTGGCTTAGGTTCTGCTCCCTGTAGTCGACAAGTTTTTGGAACTTGTATTTACAACTGGACTCGTGTCTATTTCAACTTGGTCAGAGAAATAAACTATGTATACTTTGTATGTTCTTTCACGTCATTGTGTTTAACTTTGCGCTTCAGATATATAAAAATCTGCAGTTTCGTTCGTCAAGTTCTAGATTTCCCTTCCGTACTGGTAGTTCCTTTCATTTTTGAATTTAATATGACAATTAATTAATATGTGAACGCTGTAATAAACGTAATGCAAATATTTTCTGTATCCGTGTGTCTGTCTAATGAGGTAACATTCCCCTTATCTGTTTTAATTCATTAAAGACCGAACACAATATGTTTTCAGCAATAATAGGATTAATTGTTTGAAAATTTCTATGTAGCCATTATGATATGATCATATATGTATACGTATGTACGTACATACATATATATATGAATTTCATTTGACTCAGATTTCACCAATTATCTTTCATCTCCAAAAATTTCAAATTCCAAAACGAATTCATTGCGAAGATAATTTAATCGTACGGAGTAAGGAGCTGTCTAGAAATTTGTCTCTAATGTTGCGCTAATACTCAAACTACGGACTTTCATACATTTGCCAGCAAAAATATACAAAGTATCCAAAGTACAGCGCTTGTTACTTAATTCGGTGAAACAATTCTAGATTTTCTCAGTCATCTCCGTAAAAACTATCAATTTACAAATGTACATCTATGGTCAGGATAGTAACAGTTTTCCAATTCCCAAAGAATCTCTGCATTTCGAAAGCTCTTCCAGGCTTTTCCTGAATAATCGCCAAGGAAATTTCGTTTCCCGGAGTCACGGTGAAATTCGCACGAGACGCAAAGTGTAACGAGCGGCAAGCAAGCAAGAAATTAGATGAATTTTCGAACGTAGAAAGTGGATAATAATCGCGTAGCACGCGCAGACACTGTTTAACCAACGGGGCCACTCTTGCTGAACATTTTCAAGTGGCGAACCACCGCCGATACCGGGCGGTTAAATAATTTTCAACGGGATGACGGGAGAGTACTTTAAGCCGGTGCCTATCTTCGACCATTCACCGCGCAGGAACGTACAGAGGAGGAAGAATCGTTCGACAAGAAACCGATGAAGGGTTTATCTTAATCCACGGTTCACCGAACAGACGAGCTGCTCGCCAATCCTCATTGACCACCCCCTTCGATCGACCCCTTTTGCCCATACCCTTTTGCCATAACCGATCACACTCCGTTTGTTTCACCGGCTACTTCTTTTTTTTCTTTTTTTTACCAAAATTTAGAAAATCTCCGAACTAACTGGGAATCTCATCGTCATTGTCATTTTCGTTGTCCTCATATTATTGTCGTGTTCTGATGAATGTTGGAAGAAACGAGAAACAGAGCAATATAGCGAATGAACGTTGCTCGTATCAGTTATGTGAAAAATTAACATTGATCACGTTCTCTTTTTTATTTATCTCTTTAATTTAAAAATATATTATAAATAAATTAATATAAATATAAATATATATTATAAATATATTATTATTATTATATTATTATTAATATATATATATAATATTATTATATAAATATAAATTAATTTATCTCTTCTTTTCTTATTCATGCCTTTTTTTATTATATAAAATTGTATAAAATTATATAAAATTATATTATATAATATAATATAATACTACAATAAACCTACACGTACGATAAATTAATATATCATTGGCAGCTTAATTCATTCAAAGATCAATAAATGATTAAATTGCGGATTTGTATCAACAACATCGTCGTGAAATCCTACTCTTGCAATTAGAAAGAAAATTCTTCTTACAAAGATAGAACCACAACTATCTTCTTCTTCTAGTTTCAACGAGATCATCTCCCAAAGATGTTGAATTAAAATAATCGAAGAGGGACCAAGTACACTACAGATCTCTCTAGCGAACGAAAAATTTTATTTCGAAACGAGACAGAAATCGAACGACTGTGCCGCACATTCGTACAATCTCTTGTCTCGCACAAGTCCGCAAAACCCCTTCCGCAGTTTCTACGAAACTGAGAGATATTTCTGCTTGACGAAACAATGCTCGAAGCGTTCCCTCTGCCATTGTTGCGTTTAAAATCGTGACAGGGACGGTTTGCCCGCGAAAAAACAGTTGCCAGGGAACTGTTCGCGAAATCGGAATCACCCGGACTTTTGACCAAAACGAACTACGTACAACCGATCGCGAAAAGAATGAAAGGACGGGGAGGGGGAGGAAAAAACGCAACAGTGAGGTCGCGAAAGAAAAGAAGAGAAAAAAAATGGAAGAAAGGGGAGAAGAAGAAGCAGGAAGCTAAGTAAGAAGAGCCGCTGGATGGAGATAACTAAAATCATGGAGAAGTGTGGAAAAAAGCGAAACGACAAGGTATTCGCGAGGCGGGAAGAGAATTAAATAAAACATGAGCCGCTGGTTGGTGTTAGTGTTGGGAAAAGTTGTGGCGGCTAGGCTGCGAGCGTTAATAGACCGAGAGAGAGAGAGAGAGAGAGAGAGTGTGTGTGTGAGTGAGTCAAAAGGGCATAAAAGAATTCGAGAAGGCCCGAGGATGGGCAAACACCTGTAACACCGTGTTCATGGCCTCACGTGCCCGGGCGTGGCCGTGACGAAGGTGGCGATGATCGGGCAAAAAGCAGTCGAGGCAAAAAGCCGATCAGCTCGTGCTGATCGAAAACTTGGAATATCCACGCCCGGAACGGAAGCATTAAACTCGGCGGAGAAGATCGGCCGAAGGCTCGCCTAACTCCTGCGGCCTGGCTCGTTCGGAATTACGTAAAATCACGGACGAACGTAAAATTGGAAAGGAATACCTCTCGAGTACCTTCTCTCTTTTTTCTTTTTTCTTTTTCTTTCGATTGGTTCGCGTTCGAGACAGTTGGATAATTCAATGGTTAAGTAGCAAGTAGAAGTTTCGAAATTTCGACTCTCAAATTTCATTGAAATCTCTTTCATCCCTATACTGATTTGTAGATACGTGTCAAAGAATTGATCGAAATTTATTAAAACCTACATGTGGGAAAGTTGAATAATTACAAAACATGACGAATATTTAAAAAGAAACTTCTGCGAAAAGGAGATGACACGAAATGACACTGTCAGACTGTGGATTTTTATGGAAATTCGTATTTTTATGAATGTAATTTGAAAATATGAGGTGCAATTAGACAACTGTACTATTACATTATAAATTTACAGTATATTTTATATTCTCCGTAGTTAAGGGCTAGATCTTACGATAGACTTGTATTTTGCGCATTTTTTCCAAATTCAAACTTCCCATAGATGCATGAAGGTCCACAGTCTAGCGACTTTAGAATATTCCAGAACCAAGTACAACAAACTCTACCATCGCGTAATGCCTAAATCCTAAATGATATGTCTAACACCTAAACCCTAAATCGTACATGTCGTGTATAATAAATTCTCCAGAGTTTTTTACGAAATTCGTGCATGGTACCCCCCCCCCCGAAACCGCTGTCGTACGCAGGAAATTGGCAGGTTGTCAAGTTGTCGCGGATAACTTCGACCATCCTCTCGCATTCACGCGTTTTTCCAGTATCGCGTCGAAGGGAGTGCGACCGATACCGGACAGTCAGCATGACTGCGCGGTCCGTGCCCCTCGGTTTACCGCTGACTATTTATCTTGTTACATCGAAGTGATTCGATTCTAACAGGAGATCAATGACGGCCGCCGCGGCTTTCCGGCTTCTTCTGTTCCACGCGGCGATGGAGCCGTGAGAGTTGCTCGAACGCGGTGGTCTCCAACGCGCGGTGGATCCACCGAATCGCTTGGAATCGATTCGATCGTGGTCGGTTACGCTGCACGTGGACACCTGAAAAGTTTCCACAGTTATTGATTTTCCATTCGTAACGGAGGGGGGAGAGAAGAAAGTTAATAAATTAAAGAATTAGGATTAGGAATTTGGAGCTTGGCGTCCGGTGTGGATGTGACTTGATACGGGGATGTAGAACACTGCTGTGGTACGTGTATACAGGTTTTTGCAGATCATACTGACCTCTTCTGCACTGTAAATTAACCCTTTTGCAGATCATACTCGCAAATCCAATTCATCTTGTGGATGAGGTAATATACTTTGTTATTTCTACCACCACACTCTCGAATGACGAAGGAGTTTAATTAAAAATTTAAATTTTAAAATTAATTTTAATAAAAATTTAAATTCTATAAGAAATATTTTGGCTGATCCTTCAAACCGTGAACATTTAGTGGATGTTATTGATTATTCTGTTGCAACTATCGTTCCCTTATATTGTCATAATTATTATGAATATGACATATATATATATATATATATAATGGTAGACGAACCATTATTGAATCTACATATGTGTATGTAAATATCTTTAGTGCTAATCTCAACATAATATTTTAAATATTGCGTTAAATATTATGTTAATTTTTCTACGTCAATTTTATGTTATTTCTTATTTAAATTTAATATTATCACATACATGCAATGCAATTTTTATTTTCCAAATAACATAACTTTACGTCGGATTTTATGTTTGCTACAATGGCTGGTTTATTATAAATTTATTTAAGAAGAAAAACAAAGAGAAACTTGATTTGCAAAATCAAAATTGTACGTGATCTGCAAAAGAGTTCGTTTATAGAAAATTAATCATTGTTAATTTAAAGTGCAAAATCTGTAGCAGCTGTTTTACTGAAGCTAACATTTAACATTAACGAGTACGTCATTCGTGAAATGTAAATACTGAAGGCGAGGAGAAAAAAGTATCGCGAGGCTACTTGCTCGTTCTGATTAATACTTCTGGGACACAGGTGGTATTTCATTGCGATTCGCAAGACGTCTTGGTTTCCATGTTTAATACTCGGTACAATCCTGAAACGATGAATCAATAATGCAAGGTATTGCGGTGTAACGTGCCAGGGAGCACTTAGCTAGAACGACAGTGGCACGTCTGTCAAGCCAACTGTGTCGCATAGTGGTTCCGATCGACAGTCAGACAACAAATATTTATTGCTGCTCGCTGCTACGGCAAATGTAAACGTTTCTTCTCTTAATGGTGGATATCTAGTATCGAACAAGCTCCTTTTCTTCTTGCGAATTAGTTGATTTTCACATTGCGACAATAGTCCACAGATACACGCGAGATATTACCTGAAATGATGATAATTTGTTGAACATTAAGAAGCAAAAAGTAATTAAATAAATATAAATTTGAATTGAATGCTTTATAATAAAACAAGTTTGACATTCATGAATATCATTACCATTGACACTCACTTTAATCGTGTTTGAAGTCCTTTCTGTTTCATTTCAATTGATTGATTTTCACTTATTACTTCGTAAGTAATATCCACGGCACGCGAGATGTTATCTGAAATAATCGCACAGTTTGTTGACAATTACGAAATATAAAACAATTAGATTTTATAATAAAAGAAAACGTTACATTCACGAATATCGTTACCAACGTTCGTGCAATTGCCCGAGAATTGATTAACTTTCACCTCCATGATACGCGAGGTGTTACCTGAAATGATGGCGATCCGTTGATTATTTATGAAAATTATTCTGAAATATTTAATTGTACTGACATTATAGAACTATAGAGCACACTGTCAACTTTGACGATCTTCAAACTTGAGGTCGAGGATATTTGACTAATCAAAGAGCGCGTCACAGTAGACGTGACCTGTGCGTCAAGACAACCTCGAGCAAACAACGGAGATCGGTCAGGAACAGGAAGCGGAACACGCGTCACTGTAGCCGAAATATTGGCAGATGTTTGCGCAGCCAGCTAATGTAATATCGTTTATCCGCCGAGTATCGAATGTTGCTGACAAAAATGAGACTCCAAGACAATGGTTAACCTGTTGACTGAAGTTTTTAATTATAATTTTCTACAACGTTCAGAATCAGTGTGAATCATTTTTCATTAAAAGTGGCTCGTACATACTGATAACATTCTAACGATTATGTTATAGTCTTAGACTATAATATAACGACCGAGTCCATCAACTGAAAATTTCGATAAAAGTGTACACGCATGATACAGATTGTTTCTAATAAGAAACGACTTATACTGATTTGCTTCTGAAACCTACATTCTAGGATTGTGAAATAGTAAATGAATCAGTTCAAAAATCTAAATCACAATACAACTAATTCTTAAGTGAGATAATACGTTGCATTAAAATTACTTCCCCCAGTTAAAAGATTAAAACAAGCCTTTTGTGGTACAATGTAAAAACATTGAATAGCAAAACAAGAATTTATTGGCTCAGAAAAAAATATTTCAATATAATAATAACGATAATATTCTAGTCACTATAATATAACGACTGAATCCATCAACTGAAAATTTCGATAAAAGTGTACACGCATGATACAGATTGTTTCTAATAAGAAACGACTTACACTGATTTGCTTCTGAATCCTACATTCTAGGATTGTGAAATAATAAATGAATTCAAAAATCTAAGTCATGATACAACTGATTCTTAAGCGAGATAATACGTTGCATTAAAATATACTTTCCCCAGTTAAAAGATTAAAACAAGTCTTTTGTGGTACAGTGTAAGAACGTTGAATAGCAAAACAAGAATTTATTGGCTGAGAAAAAAAGATATTTCGATATTTAAATTTCATCCTAAACACTTCGTTGCTCCGGTGATTGAAACAAGAGCAACGATTGAGATATAAATCAAATCGAGATTACAAAAGGGTCGAAAGTATCTGAGAAGCTTCTCTCGCGTTTCTTTAATCATGGCAAGGAGAGAGAGGATGGCGCGTACGGTTCGAGGATCGCTATTTCCATCTCGAGCTGCCTCGTAAATCCCAGTGTTATTTTGAAAAACGCCACAATGAAGTAACGCCGCGAGGTTGGTTAACGCAGGGATAACTGGTTTTCGACCGATCGTTTCAGCCATTAACGATGAACAAGTTGCATTCCCGTGGAAATCGGTGAAATACACGCTCGCGGGCGGCCAACACGCTCCGCTAATAGGAAAGCGATTTATGCCCTCGCGCCTTCGCCGTATTTATTATCGCGCCGATATCATCGTCGTATTTATCGGACGATTCGCGCGAGATATTCGTTCTCGTGAGCGAAGATCGCGCCGCGGGTGTGTCCGCCGGGTGATAAGTTAATTAGAGCCGCGTGATTAATAGGGACGATCTCGTCCGCGTGAATCACATGGCCTGATGGTCTGGTTTCTATCGTCGCTATTTTTAATTGTTGCAACGAGCACGTTGCATTGTTAATTTCTGTATCGTGCTACTTTCTTTTATATTTTCCATTGGCGGGGAAAGTAATTTTTTTTTCCGGCAATGCACGATAGTTCAACGTGGCGTAATAATGATAGTATGACAGGATAACCATTAAACTATCATTTATTACAACAAAAGTTAATAAATACAGAAAATAATTTTTTTAAACGCTTGTATCCTTTGCTTTGATTATGATATCTGAGTTCTATCGCGCGTGGAATGATATTCTTAACGATATTAAATTCCACAAAACACCTTCCACTGGACTGTGGATTTTTATGAATTTATGAGAAATTTGAAAGATACGCGAAAACACATGAACATTGCTCGTTAAATAAAACAATTGTCCGTGTCGATTCCATTTTCTCTCTAACTATTCAATCTAAAAGTTCCATTTTATATTTCATAAGAATACTTTCATTCTTCACACTTTCCCTCGAGCTTGTGAAATTTTTTAAAAAGTTCGAGAGTTTATTTTTAAAGCCTGTTAAGCATTCGTAGTTTCGTCGAGTCTCCTCTTGAAAGTTTCGCGAAATCGTCCGATTTCAATTGAATTTCCGCGAAAAACTACGACTTGGAATTTTCGGAGACCTATGTACCTTTCATCTGATAGCGACATTTTTCGTCTGGAGATTGTTTCACTCGCAACATCCTCTGAAATTGCAGCTGTAACGATTCGTTCCTCGAATCTTGCCTCGCTGTATTATTCTCCCACCATCGCCAACTTCCGGCCGCAGTTACCGACTGTTTCATGCGATCGTAATCCGTGACAATCGATGGTTATTTGCGTGATCGTCACGCGGACACGATTCTTGTAAAAGCGCTCGGGTGGTAAATTTCCAGGAAATGCGGCGATAGCGATGATTTAGACATTGTCCTCTGTAATTTAACGAGGAGCCGAAAGATCCTGATGCTCTCTTAGCGATTCTTTCAAGAGATTCTCCTGAAAATGAATTTTTCACATCAATTGTAGTTCTTTGTGATCTGTAAATAAAAGATCAGTAATTATCAATATGTAATAAATAATTAATAAATGACAATAATACATAAGAGATGAACAAATGAAATAAGAGTGAAAGAATAAATTGTCTCTTCTGATAATTTTTGAAAGACTGCTCCTCTGGAATTGTTTCTTGATTTTAAAAAGAACGATATGATAAAAATTTTACGTATCGAACTGAAAAGTGGCAGACTTAATTAGTTTCTGGTCCTTTATCGTGAGTTTGTTGAGAAATTGAAGTTTTACAGCATCGTTGACACGTCACGTGCCGCAATATTTTACACGCAGCAGCGTGCCTGATAATTTAGGAAAATACTCGACGAAGCGTAGCGAAAGAGATCGATTAGATCGCCAGTTCTGGATTGGTAAAAATTGAATTACGACGTATTTTAATCTCGTCTAGCAATCGATTAGTTACGATCGTAAAGCAACGACCGCCCACGTAGATCGTCACGCTATAAACACCAATAATTAATCCTGCTTTTTTTTTATTAATTCTTGACCGCCATGATTCGTTTTAGAATAATAATCGTCAAACTTTCCAATTTTCAATTACCATTCTACTGATTGATATAATTCTTGAAACTAAAAAACTAAAAAATAACCACCTGTTATGTCTCTATTCTCATTCCAGATTTTATTTTTCAATCTTTCACACTCGAACTGTCTGATAATAAATAGTTTTCTACTTGCATACGTAGCGATGGCCATTACAGATATTTGCAAACATTATCATTACATTTTCATTGGCGTATTAAATTACCTGCGACCTTTTTTCTTCAATTTTTATATTACATATTGTATCAGAAGCATTTCTACATTTCTACATTTTCCAACAACTCGAATTTTAAATAAATTCTAGATATTTCAACTAAATATCCCAATAAATACTCAATTTCGAATATTCTTTGTATGTCTTTGCATTTTCTACGCATTATCCATAGTTCTACACTTTGAAATTTCACATCGAAGAGATACAAGCACCTATGCAAAGCTACATATTTACACTTTCACGTATCATCAGAATATAAGAGGTTGAATGGATATTAAAGCTCAAAATATATCGTCAAATCAATAGAAACTTCTTCGTCTTACCTCGTCCTCGATCAAACGCTACGGTTGGTGTACCAAGAAACCAGTGAGTACACGTGTCAATGAATACACTTAGCAAAATGACCGTCGAATCTCTGCCATTCGTTACCGATCTTTAGGAAATTAGATCGAACACGATCGAGAAGTCGAACGAGTCTATGCTCGTCGTGGGAAGGTTTTCCCGGTAACTGTATCCTTCTACGTAGCTGGAAAAAGCGTGTAACACGGATAGCCGGATCAGAACTGGTATTTCGAGATCAATATTCATCAAACTTCTTACCTTCGGTCATTACGATTTGTTTCTCCGCTCGTCCCACCTATTTTCCGCGTTCCATTTGCTCCTCTTCTTCGTCAACGTTCTTACGCGACGACATTCCTCAATTCAATCAAGCAACCCTGTCGATCCCTGGAACCGTCCACTAGATCGTGATCCATGAATAAATGCAGATTCGAAATCTGTCGGTGCAGTTTTCCTGCAACAGTACAATACGTTAGCGAGACGAGAATTCCTTGATTATTGTTTCACGCGTGATTTACTGTTTTGCGATCTCGAGTTAAGAGCCAATAAATTTTTATGGGAGATTCCTGGGGTTTGTTTGAATTGGGTGACTTTCCACTTTCACGTATGTTTAATTACTGATCGTTGGAAATCGTGGACTGTGGAAGCGAAGGTTAGCGTTATTATTGTATTGCTTAATTAAATTATGGAAATTTAATTTAATTGGTCTTACCTTTCTATATTATTTTCTAAAAAAACAATTTTTGTCTTCCGTGTTCCAAAGATCGAATTCGATATTCAAAAAATATTATGATTCCCGAAAATGAGTGTCGATTCGCATATTCTGAAAAATATTAAATTTCAGCTTCGAGTCTTTTCCAAATGGTAGAATAATTCCGTAGCGAATTTTTCGAAAAGAATAGAGTGAATTCTTTTTTTTAATTTACCAGAAACAGAACGTTTTCACTTCGGAATCTTCGTAAAACAGAGAATCTCTCTCTGAGAATATTTCCATTTCTAATTTCCCACTGAAAGTGAAACATTTCGACAGAAGATTTTCCAAGAAACAGAGAGTCTCCAGCCCGAATTTTCCCAAGATGGGAAGTTCCCACAAAAAGTACAATATCTCCATTTTCAACAAACTCAGTAGAAACATTCTTCAAAGAGAAAATATATATCTCGTATTGACAATAAATTCCTTTGTTAAAACTACCAGTAATAAGAATAATCGTAAACGAGCTGATTCTCATAGTTCAAGCCAGCGTTATTGTCTCTGGAGTGGAGCCTGCTCCGTAACAACAATGAACGACGGCTAATTGATTTACAACTCGGCCGTGCTGCTCCACATTCTGCTTTATTATACCTGCACGCCGGCTCAATTGACCATGACGAAATATTTTCCCTTAATTGAATAATCAACGGTTAATCAAACGGTCGGCTCGATTAAGATAACGATCGGCCGGCCCACTTAGCGCGGCAAACGGGCCGAATAGCAAGTAATTATTCACACAGCCATTTGAATAATTGCCGGGAAAATTAAGCGTGCGATGGCGTTGCCTCCTGGCATTATTAATAGCGACAAGATTTCGACGCGAGTCCGGTTTATCGCACGATTAACACGTGATGAAATTTGCCTACGCCCCTGGCGCAACTTGTCACGCTTGATAAAATTGTCGTGAAATCTCTGTCATCTCTGTTATATCCGAGAATGGGACAGTCGTAAATGAGTTGCGTTTAATTTATAGCAACGGTGTTGTTTTATTGTAATAGAAATTTGAAAGTTTCTTTTTCACATTTCATGGAAAGAACTCTGCTTTATGTTTCACAAAAATGGGGAAGTTTCATTGCGGTAAAATTGTAAAAATGTTAAATATTTATTGTTATTATTTTTAAAACTTTCGCTCCGAATTATTCGCAAAATTTTTCGGGAAATTCTTAGCAAAGAATTTCTCGTAGATGGAAATGAATTTTTTCAAAATGTAGAATTCCTATTTCTGATTTTCCAAGAATAGAAAATTTCTATTTCCAACATTCTAAATAAGGAAAAATTTATACTCTAAACTTTTCAAGAAAAGAAAAATTTCCCAAAAGCAGAAAATTTTCGTATTTTTTTTTGAAGATTCATTGAAAGTCAATCAGCTTTTTATTTTCGCAATCAATAACGCAGAAAATCGTCCTTTTTATTAACTATCCCTTAAAAATTCAACGACTTCACAAGTAGATTGCCAATTTACAAAATCGTCTAACGATCTTTGATATAATGTAGCACAGTAATTTCACGACGCGAATAAGAGAATAAAAAAACAGGAGACGGGATATTAACTAATTCCGTTCGATTAAAACAACAAAGTTAGGGGAACGGCAAGAAGTCTGGGACCGTCTCGACAGACTTGTTCACGTGGTAGAAACTCGTGTTTGCTTCGTCACTCTCCAAGCCACAATTTCTTCACACTAATTACCGATCCGTCCCGCCCACCTGACAAGAGAGAATGTGTGAAAAACACGGTGCGCCCGATTCATCAACAAATTCACATTCAGCTCTTTTCACTCGACAATAATTCCGATTTACACTACTTATTTAATTCTGCTCTAAATGAAATAAAATATACGAAACGAATCGTTGACGCTGGCGTCGAACATTCGCGTGACTTTTACTTCTCACACAATGGAATTAAATTTGAAAACTGACACGAAGGTTCTGAAATTTGGCGCGATGAATGTTCCTTCCCGAAGAGATATTTACATCGAGATTGTCAATGGTGAGACTTCAAAGAAATCCTTGGACGCGAACTCTTTGTCCTGTCAAAAACATTTTCAAGTTTAGAATCTGGAAATCAGTTCAGAAATGACGAAGTGAAACTGTGTCTGTGAACCAAATTCGAGAATCGAAGCGACGCTTTTGAAATTTATTTGGGGATAGAGAAACGAAATTTTCTCCAGAGATTCGTCCTAATAGACCGGAGAAATTTAGACGATAAATAACTGAAAATCCCCCCGAAAAACGTGGAAACGCGAGAATGTAAAAAGCCGAATAAAGCTGGAGCATCCCCCGTTTCAAGATCGTATAGGAGGCAAACGATACCATCGAAGGGGCTTACACGGCGCGATTCGTTGGTTCGAGGCGATCGAGATAGAGAGATCGATTTACGTGAATAATGAGACGGGGTGGAAAGTTACTCGCCGATAAATTTAACGCGTTACGGAACCGCGACCGGCGCACACTCGCCGAAGAACAAGAGTGTTCCACGTCGTTAGACGCCGAGGTTACGTCCTGGGTCCGGAGAGTCCCATGGTGGTCCCCCTCGACCAGGTGGCCGGGCCCCCACCGATGCTAACTAATTAAATCATGAAAAAGGCGGTGAACGTGCGTCCTACAGTTTTTACGAAATTAATAAACCGGAACCACCAGTGGTTCTCAGGGACTCCGCTCCTTACACGTGGTTCACGCTTTAGCGAATTAGTGCCGTTTAGGAAATTTTCAGCAAATGCGGGGAGGCGCGAATGAAAACGAAATTTTAACGAAGTTGATCATTTTCTGTTTGTATCCTCTTCGCCAAATTATGTACACTAGCTCACAAAAGTATTCGAACATTTGTTACAACGCGCGTTGCACAAAATTTTGTGAAATTGTACAGACACAATTGTCGTAATTGTATTGATAAAATGAAGTTAATTTGATAATATTTCACCGATTGTTGTTGACAGCTACTGGTATTTTGTCATTGTTTCATCTGTACAATTCGAAAATTACATTATCCATAGATCTACGTTTTAATAATACTTATTGCCTCATTAGTCACGAGAATATCAAATGACTTGTTTATAGATTCGATTAGAGTAAAGAGCTACAGTTAATCTAATTAACCTGTGTATTCTCCTTCTCCTACAAATAAACAAAATTGTGATTACAATTCTGTTTTCCCAAATATATACTGTATTTTATATAACACACATGATAAGTTCATATTAGCGTTTGAATAATATTACTTGTCAATAGTGTTAAATAATTATTCTCACACGTTCAAATAAAAGTAAAACACGAGAATTTGTGTCTTTCCGTAAGTTCGCGGCACAAAAGTTTAATTAAAATTTAAATAAATTAATTGAAACCTCGTTATTAGACATCGAAGCACTTTCTATGGGAAATGTTAAAGCGGAGCTAGATTTTTTTTTTACACTTTATTAAACGAATCGATGGCGAAAGAGTAGCGAGAGGTTTATAGGATGTAATTTAGCCGGATCGACGGCGAGGTGGTGGAATTTTAAGCGTTGTTAGAAGCGTGATAAATATATTTAACACCTACTTTCAAATTACTCGGCATGACGCTACGGAAAGATCCGATTCGTGACAAAAACCGTCGATTTCTTCGTCGATCATCCGTCTGGTCGTTTGCATCCCCACGGTGAAGAGCTTTTTACTGTAACTCTCCTCGTGCCGCGTCGAATCGACAAAGAATTAATCGAGGTGACCATGGTTCCCCGGTTTCTTACACGGCTAACGCCTAACCGATCCTTGAAATCGTCCATCTCTAAGAACCTGTAACAGTCGATCCAATTTTTAACTTAATCTCCCTCTAATTTCTAACGATTCTAAAATATTTTTCACGATTCTCTCGGACAGGATAGATTCACAAATGTAAATACATATGCATTCGTTAACGTAAATACTCCTTCAAACGTGCATTTAACAAAAATTCGAATCACTTTTCCAACGTGCAATGGCATAGCTACGCTTACTAAGTAACATCGAGCGATAGATTTTGTACGATTTTGTACTGATTTTAATAGTAATTTCTACCGAGTAACGATGAAATTGTAAAGTTCGAAATAATTATTAATATTTAGTCAATTTATTATAATTATTAAATATCAATTATAATGTAAATATTAATTATTATCCTACTAAATTCGTAGGAAAGCCGAAGATATATCTATATAAGATAATAAAATCTATATCTATCTATCTATATATATATATATATATAAGAAATTCGTATCCACGAATATTCGCAAAAGATGTTTACAAAGAAAGAACATTTGCTCCCGAAAGATCGATTCGTGAAAGATCCACTGGGGTACACCGTGTCAATAATGCGGAACCCCAGTCGCAAATCATCGTGATACAACCGTTCGAATTCGCCATTCGAATTCTCGATCCGCGTGGAACAACAGACTCGAACGACAGACAACCCCCCTCCGCGCCACGCCGCGAACGGGAAGATGATCGGCGAGGGTGAAACGAGTTTATCCACGGCCGGCCATCCACGAGTTGTCGAACGCGCGATGGGAATAAAATGTGAAACTGTAAATTGTGCGTGGGAAGAATCGGTCCCTGGGCGGTCGTGGCGGTCGACCGTGCTTCTCGGTCGGCCAGGGGGAGGGTGGTGGTTGAAAGGTAAAGAGAACAGGCCCCACCCCATCGCGAGGGTTGATCCGTCCTCGAGGCCAAGAGGACAGGAGAGGGAAGAGAAATACAGAGGGAGAAAGAAAGAGAAAGAGAAGTTTCGTGGAGGATTTAAATGCGCGTTCGAGCGATCGAACAACGTTTCGAGGCCAGGGGTGTGTGCCACGAAGGAGCTGGAAATTTGTTACGTTATGTCGGACGATCACTCCCCAGCGAATATGAAGAAAGATTTCTTTTGGCTCGAGACGTGTGTGTGTGTGTGTGTGTGTGTGAGAGAGGGGGAGGGGAGGAAGGAGAGAAAGTCCTAAGGGGTGGTTGGTCAGTTCTGACTGGAAGAGAAAGCTGAAAGTTGAATGGTGGTGGGGATGGAACACGGTGCCAGGAATATAAAGCGAGGGATGAAAGAGACGGCAAGTCACATATGCGACTCGTAAAAGCTCTTGTGAAAAGCTGCATCCGTCCCACACAGGAACTCGGCCTCTCGTACATTTCAATGACGTCGCTGAGATATCGCGAATATGTTTGCGTGAGAAGAGAATCGGGAATGAAATCTATTAAATCTCGACCTCTCTCCTTTCTTCTTTGCTGTTTCATTATTGAACATCTTGCGGTATGTACGACGTGTTCATCTGTTAAGCTGGCTCGTATGATCGAGGTTTACTGGATCTTACGATGGTGCTGTTTCTCAAACATAAATCACAAATTACGTTGACCAAATAGAATAAAAAATATTGTAACAATAATATTACTGTAATGCCTCGCTGGCATGAGAATTTAAACTTAAATTCAAATTCAAATTTATATAGGAAAGTCACAGGTATTATTATCAGAAAATGACAAAGATCGATATTTTGATCGTAGCTTAATATCACTTAATAATAAAGTTTCTAGCTAATAAATTCTTTCTTAACATCGAATATACATGATTTATACTGAGTCTGTTTTTCTTTGATATACAGTTATAGTTAATGACGAGATTTCATCAATATAACGTCTTAAAATTAAATTTAGAAGTTTCAAGCCTGGAGTATTAATTTGAGGTGTGTTTTGATACATACACGTTTGTGCTTTTCACGAAAAAAGAATACTATAAAAATAGATTCTGATACAAATATTGAGTCACGTTTCCATCTTTGAAAGAAACTTCTTTCTTTTTTTCCACCTGACAATTAACACAGTGTTTCGAATCAGATAATCGGTTTCCGTAGATTTCTCCCAGTTTTTCGCCGATTCTCAAACAGATACATCGCCAGAATCGGGCAGAGAGGTACCGTCGGGCGAGAATCCGCGGCGACATCGCGTTTCTATGGAAACGTACAAAAGGCACGTTCAACCCCGAAGGGATCTAGCGATATCGGCGAATATTAAGAAATAGCTCTCGACCGGCATTTCCGTACATTTGCGGGCTGAGAACGAGCCATTCGTTTGCCGGCTAGAACGAGGTGCTGTCTATGCATGGCACGCCACCACCAACCATCCAACCGTCCCATAAATAATATCTCCTCTCTCTTCCCTCTTTCGCTGTCCTCCTCCGATTCCCGTTCAGTTCGTATCTCTTTTTCCATGCGCGTCGTATTCCGCGCGAAAAGCACGTAATTCAGGTCTGGAAAATCGAGATACGTACCACTCGATCGCCGATAAAGAGACGATGTATCCAGGTATTTTAATTCCACACGGTGCAGAAATAGTCGATCGGATATTTTCTCTGTTACTGCCGTTTTCGTTTTTGTCGGCGGAAGCTCTTCGAGAATTTTGCGATTTCGTCAGACTTTGAGAGAATCTGAGGAACGTGAGTTAGGGTAAACACGTCTCAATCTCGCAACCTCTTCCAGATGTGTTTTGTGATGCAGAATAAATAGATTAATATGAAATTAATACCGAGCACTGAAATCAAATATACGGATTTTAGTAATATCTATATCGATCTAGTAATAGTACAATATTACGAAAAGTAGAAGATTTACAAGTGAGAGAAATTCAATTTAGGAAAAATTTCTATCATATCTTTGAGAAGTTTTTAATCTCAGGTTCTACCAATCACTTTTCTTAATCTCCTCACTTTGTGACAGATCAGATACACTTGTACAAATTGTGGTTTCAGTTTAACAAAGACAGACAGAGTTTAATCTCTGCGTCTTTCGATTTAATCGAATATTTCCCAGAAACGTCGCAAATGCAAGAACTTGAAAGATCTTTTGTGTCTCAAAAAATAAAAAAAGACTTGTCGAATTTTCACATAACTGATCAGGTTTTCTTCTACTCCGAGGCCCTTTATACTTAAAAATCTTTCCCTTGCTTGCCAAGAAATTCCTGGTATACCTGGAAGCATATCGATAACCAACGAATTTATCATCGAACGGCGACAAGCCTCGCGGTTTTTTTTCCTTTCTCTTTCTCTCCTGCCCGAGTGAAACAGACAATCCCTGGCGGAATTGTCGGCCGCTTAATCGTCCATTTCCACCTGTCAGTCGTTGCCGATGGACTCACAAAGAAGAGTCTTCTATCTTTACCGGTAGGAGGGGGGAACCGGCAAGAAAACGCAGCCAAAGGGAAGAAGAAAGTTGGAGAATGTTGGTGGAGAGAAGCGAGGCGGATTATGAAGCGCATACTACCGCGGCAAATAAAAATCGCTTCCGCGCGGCTGGACACGCGGGAAAACAGGGAGGAAGAGAGACGTTGCCTCGTCATAGAGCCGGGGAATTACCGGAAGATGTCCCTTGGAAGCTTCGTGGCCGAGCGGGAGGAGGCTGACAATAAGCGTTCCGTGGTCACTGCACCCTGCATGCGCCCGTGTTCTCCTTCGTCGAGAATAGAGGGCAATTCGTGGATGTAATTTCTTAATAGTTTGTCCGGTTTATGGTGCAATTCTGTTGAAACTTATTGCGAAAAAATCGGTGGACGTCGTAACTGTTGGAATGCAGGTAATCTTTTTTGTGGACGGAGAGTGCATTGCAGATGAAAGAAATATTGAATGGGTATTATTAACACTAGAACTGTCAACGACTAGTGCCTACAATCCTCATCGGAGACATTAAAGTAAAACAAATAGTGAGAAAGTACACAAACGTTTGCTTGCGTGTTTTGTGAAAGATCATTTAAATCTTCAAACATTCACGTCTGTGTAATATCTAACCAAAATTATGGATTGGTCGTTTGGACAGCTTTGGTAATTCTAGCGTTGATAATTATATTTCTGAATCGTGAGCAAGTTGGTTTCGATGTACAAAATGTTACACGCAATCGAATTAGTATATTTCTTCTTTTATTTGGAATCTTCACTTTACAAATTATTTGCAGGACAAGTTGATAATTATAAATTAGCAATTTAACTACAACTCTCTAATCAAATTTGCGAATATAAAAATATGTAAAGCTTTAGATTGTACTATAATTATATTATAGAAGCTTATAAAAGATAGATATAAACTATTATATACTATTATATACTAGTGTACTATTATAAAAGATTAAAATTAAATAAAAGATAGCTGTAGGTATACACACACGTATACATCGACAATATGGAAACATGAAATTGCCTTTACTTTTTTAAAAACAAAACTATATATATATATATATATAGTTTATATAAGCGTAGTTTTAAAAAAGCAATCTTCTTAATCTGCCTAATGTTTAACTAAAATTCTCGACGTACAAAGAACTGTGCGCCAGAATGATCAGCAGTCGTTTCGATGAAACACGGTGGTTGAAGAAAGCGAGAAAACGTTTTCGTTAATCGGTAAATATTTAACCGGGATCGAAATCGCGTTGGAGAGGGACGAAGAGTAAAAATCCGGCGGGATTGCCACGAGTGGTGGCAAAACAGCGATTAGAAGGGAGGACGGGGGGGAGGGGAGGAGAGGATGGGGCAGAGTGACAGGACGAATGGAAGGGTGAGAGTTTCTTGCTCGATGGACGGCTTTTCTTGCGGAGAGTACCCGCCGCGACACAAATAGCGTATGATTGAGTGAGCGCCGCGAGGGATTTCCACAGACGTGGAAACGGAATATCGCGCGCGAGGCAAGGGAAAAAAGAACGGAGCGGAGAGAAACGTCGACGTTTAGTCGCTGCGAGGGAAAAGGCGCCCCGTTGCGCCTCGCGGGAGCGTAACGGCCCACCCCCTACCTCCCTCCCACCCACGAAAATCGACCGTGTTCGAATTCTTTTCTCTATTCCACCCCTTCCTTCCTCCCCTTTCTTCTTCTTCTGTTCCTTCAGATTTTTGTCTCGTAACTTCGTAGCTTCGGCGTGTACAGTGTATCGTTGAGAATATCATGCCGTCTTGTGCGGTCAGACTTCAATAGCTTTCCAGAAATATTATAAATCTGATTTCGTATCGTTCGCTGTACTTCGCAATAATATTAAATCTGTCGAATCAAGTCGGAATTTTAATATTATCCAACATAATTTCTCAAGGTATACGAATTAGTTCCTTTTATAATGAAATATAATTTAATTTATAATTTATCAGGCTCTAGTATGATTTACATGTACACGAAGATATATATGTATTATCGTCTTCTTCAAAGATACTAGGCAGTTCCCCCGAGTTTTTAATTCGTCTAGAAAAATCACACGAGTATTATGATTCAACTGCTGCTCTCGTTTAATTTTCCCGATAGACAACAAATAGGTACAGTGCTCGTTTCTTGATCGAGGGTGTACACTGGCTTACACACCGCTGTTTCTCGCATCATCGAAAGGAAAGAAGCCGATCTCGAAAAAGAAACAACGGGGAGACGAGAACGTTTTTCGTCGTGTTCCCCTCGAATTTTGCAAAAACCCGCAGACACGGTTTGTCCAGGGTGCGGGGCAAATAGTGGCTGGAGGAGGGGCGCACAATCGCATTACTAATGATTTTACTTCGGGCGACCCTCAGGGCCGTCATATCGATACGATAGGAGGCCGATACGCCGCCGGAAACGCCAGTCGGATAAACCGGGAACACTCAGACCACCCTGCTCCGTTCCATTCCATTCGAAGCCAACGACGAGGACGAAAGGAGATCGTGGAGATCAGGGGTTACGTCTAGTTGATCGAGCTCTCTCTCTCTCTCTCTCTCTCTCTCTCCGTTCGATGATTTCGTTTACCCTGAGCGTTTCGGGGGCAAAAAGAAACGAATCGCGCGACGATTCACCGACACGGAGGAAACGCATGAATTCCCTCGAGTAGCATTTACTTAAAATTATGCTCGTCTCCCCGTAGAAACGGACGACTTTTTGTTTGTGTCACGGTGTTTCCCTTGTTCTGACACGCGAAATATAAAATCGATCTTTATATGTATTTATGGCGCACGAGTGACGTTTCTGCCTGAGCTGAATTTGAAAGATACATTCTTCGATTACTGTTTAATATTGTACGTTCTCGGTGCCGTGTCGTTTGCCTCGATGCGTAACTGTCACCTTCGAGGGGACGAGAATTCGATTTTAACAGGGTCGATGTTAATTTCGTTAAATAACGTGGAAGGGGTGGAAATATATTTAGGATCTACCTTTTAATATCGATACTTGTTCTTTCTTAGAATGATATCTCAATATTTGATGTTATATGTAGGTGCTGCATTTGGTATTATGCTAAACATCAAGTGTTGCTAAATGTAACGTTAAAGTATTATTTTAGAAAGAAGCAAACACTCCGATACACTGATTTAAATTTTAACTTACAGTTCAAAGTAAACATTAGTTTTACATTAATGTAACGTTGAATAGGTCTTAATCATCCCTTGAAACTTGAGTTTTATTATATTAAAGAACTTCAAATGCTGAAATACCATGTACAACAGTATTATCAAATTAGTGGTAAATATTAAGGTTTCCCAGTAAAATTCTAGACTAGACTAGATGGGTTTTAAATTCAATTCAATCTACAAAAGAATCTACATGAAAAAAAGATTGTTTCAGAGCTGTTTGGTTTCGATATTTTATGCATTTTGCGGAGATAAAATTGTTGCTTGCGGCGCAGTATGGCCAGTCATTTTACAGTTCCCGAAGCATAAAATTCATTGCCTCTTGTCAGTTGCAACATCCGATGACCATAAGGAATATTCGCGTATTAACAGCCAGTCTGTTGATTTAATTCCACCGCGATATCCCACAATCTTCAGCTTAAATAAAACACCTAGCTAAATCTAACTAAACTCTACAAAAGAGGAAAGAACTATGAGCTATCAAATTACCTGCATAATTAAAAAATTATCACTTCGCAAAGCGTGCAAAGGGAAACGCGCTCTTTCAAAATTGAAATGAAACTCGTCGAGAAAAGAAAGCGAATTAAAATCAAATTAACTAATTAACAGATTATCAGCTTGTCAAACCTTGACGTGCAGAGAGACTGGCATACGATACAGAAGTAACGTGTGCTAAATGAGTTAATTTCTTAGTAACGGGAGATGAGACGGAAGTTCTGTAAAATGCAACAATGTCAAAGTCAACGTCTCTTTTATGCGAGCTATGTATTTCTGCATAAAACAGAACGAAGTTTCCGAAATATTGATTTGTACCGTTTCTGAATGAAACTGAAAAATAACCCGAAACCGAAAAATAATCTTTTCTACATAAAGAGAACAATCGTCGAGTCTATCTGATTGACGGATTATTGCCTCGTGAACCGTCAACAATTTTCGTTAAAATATTTCGCTTCGAGATAATACTCGATAACACGAGGCAATGAACACGCTCATTGCCATAAAATGGCACGGTCTCGATCGAACGGAAACACTTCGGCGGCAACAGTTTTCGGATCGTAAAGTCGCCAGCCAGCAGAAACGTCCGCGAGCAAGAAAACTTTTCACTTCGATTCCAGTATTTATCGGCCCTCGTTACGATCGCTGTAATCGACATGCAATTAGCCCGGTCGGATTAATACCGCTCGAATCTCGCTAATAGGCACGTTGCGCGGACCTTTGTGCGCTGGAAATAGTTGATGCACGTACGTGTGTAGAGTTGATGAAAGTTTGCGATGAAGGATATGATGAAGATTAATGGGAGCGAGGAGGAGAGCTGGTTGGATTAATGTGAATGTATGAACGACACGAAGATAGTATGATAGGGTAGCACTGGTTAGTATGTGTTTTACAGTGAGTGTCTTTTCACAATACAAGATAAATGACATATTTTTAAAAATTCAAATACTACGTCCTCTCTTAATCGCTTTTGTTATCCTTTGTAACTGGTTCTCAAAATCTATTCAGTTACGTACACTGTCGTGTATGGTAATTTCATCACTATCAGAGTACCCAATAATAATAAATAATAAGATATTACGTAGAGTAGTATATAAATTATTAACCTACGTATGTGTAATACGTTAATAGTTAACGTAATTAAATTTCAGCCAAGCCATGCAATGTTATCAAAAATGTGAATTAGTTTGGTGGCTTGAATTTCAAAATACAAATTGAATTTTACAAATCGTCATATTTAGCGTCAGTGCAATATATTTTCAACTGGAGCAACTATTAAATGAAAACTCCCCTCAAACGCAAGAAGATGAGCACGTTCTCACGCAAACGATCCAAGAACAAAATAAATAACAAGACGAAAGAGGATCGTACACCTAATGAAATATTGAAAATTCCAAGTAGTTCTAATACAATGGCCAGTACGTACTTGCGTCCGATCGAGAACATTCTCGCCCACAAGCGGTGCTTGAAATTACTTCCATTATAAACCCGGACAAGTCTGTCCGAATTCTAAAGCATCGCAGAGAGAGCTCTCCCTCGAAGTCAACGTCCAACGAGACCATTCAATTAACCCTCGCTCTAGATCGAATTTAATTAGCCGATTTCGCGTCTGTTCAAGTCACCGTGGATGGGTCGCGTGGATCTCCTAATTTCCTTTCCTTTTCTCCTCGCTCCGGCTCGCGAAAGAAAGAAGAAAGACGAGGACGAGGAGGAGGAGGAGGAGGAAGAAGAAGAAGAAGAAGAAGAAAAACGAAAGAAAGAAACGGAGGAAGAAACTTTATCAGGAAATTCGATAAAGGGAGTCCGCGAATTTTCTGCGAAGAACCGGAGAGATTCTGACTGGGCTGCGGTCGTATCTTATCGCGAAGCAGACGTCCACGCCAGAATCCCGGTTCTGGCTTCCATATAACCTCCACGTACCTGTATTATATCTGCGTCGTTCACATATCTGGATAGACCGCATCACGTCCCCTCCCCACCCCCCCTGCTGCCCTCTGTCTCTTTCTTCTGATACATACCACGACGTATATAACTCGCCGAGGATCCAGACGGGCGTGCACGTGTATCAATATTATATCTCGCGAAATATCGGATGGACGTCGCGTTTCTTGCCGTCTCGGTCCCTCTTATTTTCGCGACCGTGCACCGGCTCGTTTTAACCGATTTCCTTGTTCTCGATAGACTCCCGCCCCGTTTGCCTCATCGATTTTCATGGACTTTTCTAAAGGTTGGTTTTGTACACAGTGACACACGCGAAAGTTCGCGGAAGAACGTCAGATTCTCAGCGCTGCAAGTTGGAGACGCGGTTCTATCGGTGAAATTGAGCACAAGCCTAGAAATATATATACGTACATAGGAATTAGAATGTGTTTGTTGCAGTTCGTTTGAAGAATAGTTGTCAATTGCAGGAAAATTCTTTCGCCCTGGCGTTCAAAGCGTACAAGATTGCGTTTGTATTTCAAAACGTGACAAATTAGAAAACAAAATCCTCGGAGATTACCGATCGATTGCCGAGCAGCTTCCGCTTCCTAGGGACCGCACACACGTCCGAAACAATGCGTCGGCTCGATTACACGCCGTTACAAAGATCGTGGCCCCCCGGCGGACAAAGAAACGACGCGAGCGTGTACGAGGCACACGGCTGCATCGTGTGCAGAGACGCTTGGATTCTCCGGCGGCGAACAAAACAGCAATCAATAAAGACGAAGTTAGAAGATCCGTACGGCGGATTCCTTCAATCAAATTAGGAACATCAAAGTAGCCAGCAAAGCGAAGGAAAGAGGACGAGAGGGCGGAAAGGTGGACGAGAGGAGCTCGTCTCCGCCTAGACGTCGACATTCCACGAGGGGTGGAAGCTGGGAATTAGCCTCTATCTCCCAGAATCCGAACCCTCGAGACAAAGAGCCAACCCCCTGGCCCCTTGCTTCGCCGTTGATACCCTTCCGTCATCTTCCAGCGTCCTGGGCCAGGACTCTTTGCTGCTTCCTGGTGCCTTTGTTAAAGGATCACCCTGGGCGTGGCCTTTCTCTCGACGCCTTCGACAATTTGTCTTTGAATCGTAGAAGCAGCGTCTAATTTGAAGTAAAGTTTCAGCTCGTGGGATTTTCCGATGGAAATCGACGGAGAGCGACTGGTTTTGCAACAATTTTTGACTTCGACTCGTTCGGCCCAGATTATGATATCGAGTGGACACCTGTGTTTCAATAACAACGAATGCACGGTGTTACGTACAATTGTCGAAACCATTCTCCTTTAACCCGATCTTAAATGATTTTCATTTTTTACCACGACGTTATTCGCAATTTTCCTTGTACATTTATTATTCGTGTTAATTGATACACTCTTTCATTCCTTCGTATCTTACGTTTGTATACATAACATTGTCATTCAAGCCTTGTCTCAGTAACACTGAGTTCAACACTGACACTCGATCTAAATTGAACGGATCCTGCAGCAAGGAGGTCTTTTTCCAAAATAGATCCTCTTGTCACCGATTCTCTTACCAACCTTCGATTTCGATCAGTACAAAGTGATGCGCGTAGACGGGAACAACAGACAGCAAATTTACGAAGAGCGGATTGATTTAACGAAACGTTCGTAACAAATATTTCTTAATTAGATCGTTTCTATGCTTTCCTCCGTGATTTACAGACCTTACGGTGAATAGTTCCCCAAGTGGAATTTGAACGCACGGCCGAACGTCGATTAATAATAATTTTGTCATTATTCACCGCGACTGAAAGGCGCGAACCGCTCAATGTCGGCATAAATTTCTCACTGGCTGCCACCGCGAAAGCGGTCTATGTAAAGCCGTGCGACGGCGAAAAATTAATTTCTGTCTGATTTGCAATTCACCGTCGGGTCTGTGCCAGCCCACGCGGATAGAGAATCTCGCGCAGCCGTAATAAATAAGTAAATAAATGAATAAATAAATAAATAAATAAATAAATAAGAGACACGCACCGTATACCTCACGCAAGAACGAGAATTCGTTCTTTTCTCTTTTTCTTTCTTTTCTTCTGTTTTTTTTCCTTTCTCGTGATCGTGTTGTGTGCGTGCGAGTGTGCGAACCGTGGCTCTGAGCTCATCAAGCGGCTATGCGTGTGGAAGAAGATCAAACAGACCGGGAGTTTTTCATTCTAATTACTCCGCACCGAGCAATTACCAGATAGCATCGACGTCGTTTCGATTCGAACGCGATCGTTCGTTCCCTCGGTCTTTCTTCTTCGTCGCGGACCATTCAACCGGACGAAGTTTGCTCGAAAATCGAACTCGTTATCACCAAGTTATCATTCGTACTATTATATCTAACCTCGTGTCATCGACAATCCCTCGGCAGAAAGTATATTTGACCACTTGAGATGAGAGCTTTTTATGAATATGTCACGTGTATTCGAAATTTCATTTGAGAGACAACTGTGTGTTGCAAGATATTTCGTCGACCGAGATGGTGGAAATGAAGCGAGGAGAAGATGTTATCGACGATGATCGAGGGTGACAAAATTTTAAAAATTCAACACTCTGTTCAGAAACAAGCTACGTTCTCAGACACAAAACTCCTATAGCAATGGGTTGAAGAAACATTGACGCACCCTCTTTCTTCTTCGTATAATATTTTTACGTGAAGTAGGTGTATTACTCTTTGACTATGAAAAGGAACCAACATCGAAGTGGAAGACCAAAAGTATAATGACGTACCTTCTAAGCGTACCGATACTTTGACCACGAAATATCATCTTCTTGTGTTAACACACCACCTTGGGATATGAATTCTAAGGAACCGATACATACCGATGGACGAATCTGAAAATATCGTCCCGACAGGAAATCGTCGTTGGAACGAGCATAGTTGAGATTTGACGTGTAGACAATGGCCGGTTGCATCGGCGTCCGTGAGGCCAGCGACGGAGAAACGTCGCGAGGGTGAAACGGATGAGAAACGAAGGAAGAAAAGAAATGGGAGGAGGGTTGGAAATTGACGGAGGGTGGGTTACGCGGTAAGGAGAGAGAGAGAGAGAAAGGGAGGCTGCGCGCAAGCGCCCCCCAGAAAAGCGGCGGCATAAGCGTCCGCGCGAGAGAAAAGCACCCTCTGGATGCTAGCTGGGGCCGGCCGATGGAAAGAAAGGGAAGATCGGGGAAAAACGGCCGGCGAGAGGGAAAGGGACAGCGAGGGGTGGTCACGGCGGGGATGTAAATGCCCCTGTGATGTATCGGATCGATGCGGCAGCAGCCAGACACCCCCTCCCCCCCCCCCCACCTCTCGCTCTATCCGCTTACTACGCGACCTAAAAACGTTCTCCAACGCAGCAGCTACCGCGAATGAATTACGGCTGTCCTTTTCCTTTCATCGTAATTTCGGGCTTTCCGCCTGAAAAATCTTCCCCAACGTCGAACGTTCGCCATTCGTATCCCAGAGTTTATGGTTTCAGCGGTGGATGGCAGGGTTCGTTGCCTTGGAAGGTCAACGAGCGTGGTCCACGTGTACGAACAGCTTTACGGATATAGTCAGAGTTTAAGACTAATTTGATAGTTGAATATCGAATATTGAAACGGAAGGAAATTGAACACATTTGTCGTATTTATCAGATTCCTCGCCACGATCGACCGGTCGAGCCTTTGTATCGTAAAGTTTATGGTTAAGTGACGTGTGGTTGCTTTTGGAATTCGACATAGAGTGACATTACAATGTATACGGAATTTTTTCAGATTGACTTACGTTTGATAAAAATCTGAGTTCATTGAGAATATTAAATATTAAAGTTCTTGTGGAAATCTATTATTATGGATAAGAGTAATATTAATATTCTAGACACTCTGTTGTAACATCACCTCTGAGACAGAGGTTTATTTCGCATTTCAAATATCATGGATCGCGCCTACTCTCATCGTCAAGTTTCCCACAAATGCAAAAAATGTCCACAATTGTGCTTCCGTGACATGCGACTATACGAAAATTCATCTGTTAAATAGTATCGCGGACGTCTATTAGACCGGTTATAAAACGCAGCTCTGCACAGAGCGTGCGCTATCGGGGCTCTCCTTTGGTTTACTAATTAAAGCAGCCGCCTCGCCGGGTGCTAATGAGTAAGTGCAGCCATAACTTTACGTTGGCAATTACCGCTGCTTTATTACGCTTAACATCAGCGTTATCATTGCGCAAGGATCTCGTTCGTTGCAGCCTTAGAGAATCATCCTAATTGTTTCTCCGCGTGTCCTTTCGCAACAATTGCGTGCAGCAGTCTCTCCCTTTCTCTCTTTCTTCATCTATCTTTCACGACTTGTTTATCCGCGATTTACTCGTCGTTTGGCTGCGAGCCGTACAAGCATTTCCGTTGTAAACGTTCTGCCATATATTCGTTGCAAAATAAAAATTCCAACAGCTCGACGTCTCTAGAATATAATTGCGGGATATAAAGGATATCTTTTTTTTGCTTCTTCAATTGTTTCTTCCAATACACTGAAACGTGAAGTTTCCACCTTTTGATTTAGGTTGTCGATACGATCAGGATCATTTGGCAAAGTTCAGATTAATAGTAACGTGGTGCATATAGAAGCAGAATAATTGTGATACGAAGTAAATAAATATAAATTACTAAAAATATTATGATATTCGATATTATCATTTATATTTAAATATGAATAAATTATTTTTCCAGTTATGTTTTTCAGTTCTTATACGTTGGAATAAATTTGAAAGTTGAAATAATCGACAAGAGAAGAATTCGGTAATAGTAAAAAAAGCGATACGGTTCTAATATCAATTTTATTAATTTCACTGATTCTGTCTCAACCTCAAAAATATCTCATCATCCGTGAAACCGAGTTACTTTTACACTTTGAACTAAAATGAATTCCACCCTCCGTTAAGAAATTAAAAAATGACGTTGTCCTCAATTGTGATACATAAAACATCCTTAAACGCATTCACTTTAGAGAGAGAGAGAATATTCCGACGCGAAAACGAAATAAATCCTCGAAAAGCCCTGCTCCTCCACGTTGCAATTTCCTTTCTCAAAATCAACAATGGCAAAGGCAATCGGTTCTCCGCTTGCACGACGATGGCTCGCGAGGCGAGTGAAAAGGGGGAGGAAGAGGAAGAGGAGGAAGCAAATCCGCGACGAGACACGGCCAGAGGGAGAAAGTCCAAGGGGGTGGCGAAAGCGCGACTAGATGGGAGCTCGCACGTGCACATTAATAGAACATGGTGGTTCTCTGTTCGTATGACGTTGCCTGCTGCTTCCTCTCAGCTCTCCCCCTCTCTCCCCGGCGTGACGTTTTTCGGTTTCAAAAAAAAAAAGAGAGAAGAAAAAAAGACAGGAAAAAAGAGAAGAGAAGGAAAAAAAAGGAAAGTTGTCAACGAGTAAAAGCACGAACATCGTCGCCTCTTCTGGCAATTCCCCGAGTAACTTCGCTGCCGGCCGCGTCGCCTGGAAACGTATCTATCCGTAAACTCGGCCGGAGCGTATACGTACACGTCGTCGTCGCCGGGATATGTACTCTGGCAACAGTCGTCCCGGCCAGTTGTCGAGATTCGCTTCGAAGAGAGGGAGAGAGAGAGAGAGAGAAAAAAAGAAAGTCGCGAAAACGAGCGAATCTCATGACAGCCGACCCGCCGCCAACTTTCTCCAAACGAGCAGCTCCTCTTTCGCCTTAAACATCGTTATTAAGGACCGGCGTAGGTGGTCATCCACCGTTATGTATAACGACCGGCCTTTCAGTGGAACGTCTACTTTACGTTTCTCCAATCGATTTTACACGCGTATAGTTTCTTGTACGCGTAAACGTAGAAAAATAGTGGCTCTTCTTTTTGGAAAAATAGTATTCGCACGTTTGTGAGATACAATAAAATTGAAAAGTCTGTGTGGAGTAACGAGCTAAAGAGGGCTGAGAGGGATTGAGGCGGGATTTCCTACAAGTGTCAGCGTCTCGATTCTTCCTGTAAGCGTACGTAGAGAGATTTCTATGCCGGTATTAAAAGCAAGATTTGCTCGAGAAAATCAACAAACGAAAGATGTACTTTTCAATGAGTCAGTAAAAATTATCGGCAAAGATAAATCAACAAGAACAACGACATAAAATTACAGAAACAAGGAAATCTGTTTATCCTTACTCGTTTTTCAAGCGAGTCTCATTTTTTTTTTTTTTTTTTTTTTGGGTTTATTAACAATAAATCTACGAACAATTGAAATAACGAAACCTGCGCAGTGGAAGTAATCAAAATGAAAGAAAATATGAAAAATGCACGAGGCAGAGGAATATATTTTCTAATAAATCATTGAAATTGCAACAAAATTGCAACAGAGACGTATAAAATTTCGATAAAGCAGGCAAACAATTGGTCGTTTTTATCACTCTGTTAAACTGCGAAGAATACAACCCGCATTAAGATAGAATGATTTACTGTGAACGGTTAGTTTGCATTTGAACAAAAAAAAAACGTATAAAAAAATTGGATCGTTATCTCCGTGGAATCGCACGTTTAAAACAGATAGGATCGTTAGGAACGGGAAAGAAACAGGCGAAAAGAAATATACATCGTGTACGTTTCGCGTGTGCTGGTGTGTACGTCCACGCAGGAAGAGGCTAGAATTCGAAGGAAAGGAAACGAACAGCGGGAAACTCCGATCGAATTGCCAGGCCAGGCTTATCGTCGATCGCATTAACCAGGCAAAAGCGCGCACTTACGGAAAATTGAGGTACTCCACGCAGATGGAAAAGAGATTCGCCCCGGCTGTGTAATCGGAACGAGTAGGAAACGATAATTAATGCTGTTTCTTTGCGAGGCTTTGATAAAGTTCACGGTAATGATGTGTTCATCGCGTTGAAACGGTAGCGGAGGAAACGATATCGCCACTTGAAACCATTTATCACCGAGAATTTAACGTTCACACGTAGCTGCGTAAGGACAATCGACTAGCGAATATTAGAAACAGTTTCAATAATTGGTAATAAAATTACATTACATGAATTTAATTTTAATTAATGTCGACGGCGTTAATTACTAAAGACGTGTAGATATTTTATTCTTATTTCGTGGTTTCTCAGAGTGGTTCGTGAAGGTATTTAAACATTCGTCAGGAAAATTTGTGTATATCACGAGTGTTGTAAGACGTTTCAAAGTTTTATTAATTCTGTTGTGAAAGACGATTATTGTGACAGTATCGATAAAATTTGATGCCAATTTGAAATGTATATTTAGTAAAAAAAATTAGTACATGACAAATGTAAAAGATATATTGATTGAAATACATTTCGAACGTGTGAAAATCGTTGAAATATCGTCATTATCTTGTTACAATATTTAATGGGTGAAACGAACTTCTGTCTTGGTCCAGCTTTTTTAATTATTTCCACAATTTACGAATTTACGTAAGAATCAACAATACGAAACAAACGAAAGCTAACCCAAGTCTAATTCTCTTCATGTAGCAACTATAATCTACATTATGTATCAACCTCTGCTCCCATACAACTTGCAATACCACCGTTTAGAATTATTAATGACTATGGAAAACAGTTGCAAAACGCGTTGAAAATTATACATCGACGTCGCAGCGAACAACAAAGAGAATTTACCGCTACGAATCTTATCATTTTTCCTTGGCTACTATTTCGAAACGTTCAACGTTTACGCCGAGTTCGTCGCAATTGGACCGTGGAAGGTTAACGCGTGCTATCTCGAGCATCGATGAATTATCACAATAGCATATTCCACGGTCGAAAAGAAACGGACATGCGTTTAAAAGTGCCGGAAACGAAAGGCCTTTACCGCGAATAAATGAACGCCGAACCGAGCCGAACGCCATTTGAAAGTATGAAAACGAGCTTCGTCACGAAGCTTCCACGTGCACGATGAGATATTTTCCACGCTCCGGCATTAATTGCGACTTCGTGGCTGCGTAAAATTGCCAGCCTCAAAGAAAATATCACCGACCACGAAAATCGTCGATCTTGTGTTTATTCATGAAGGGGGAAATAGAGAGTGGCAAAAATCGAGTCCTGGATTCAGTGAAATTGATCGAATTCTCTTTGTAACCGAGATAGAAATTTAGCTGAAATTTCTAGCTCTATATTCTGAACGTGACGATTTTCTACAGCGATTCCTTTTTAGTAAAAATAGTCCGTTCCTTTCGGTAATTTTTTCAGCCGGATTTAGTTGATTTTATTTCTCGAAATACAAAGGCAAATTTGATCGTCTGCTGCAGAATTCTCTCGACAATTCATTTCACGTGGATTCTCAAATTTATGAAAATGTAATTTACTTATTCGCAAATTGATCAAATTAATCAACGTTTTTTTTGACAGCAACTAGTCACATATCTGTTATCCCAACTTTATATTTGGAGAGAAAGAAATTAACGAAAATCTGAGAGATTTGATTAAAATTCGAATTTGTACTTTAATCGCCGTTTCTAATCACCTGTTGCGATAATCTCTCTGAAAGTGCCATTACCTTCCAGTCTATTTAAAAAACGGAACCTCTCTGTTCAACGGCGCCTTTCTATCTAAACGCATCAAAGTATCCACTTGCAAGTTAAACATCTCGTTCTCTTCCTCAGACTTTCTACGAGCCTGATCTAAACGCGATCTAAAGACTAATCAACGCTAATTAAGCTCGATTATCGCGGAACGTAACAATTGAACGTAAGATCGGTTCACTTGTTGGAATATTTTGGATATTATGAATTTGCATTTAAAAGCTTTTACTGTGCTCGGAACGATGTAACAAGAATCGTTAGAAAGTGTCATGGCAATGATGATTTATTATGAACGCAAGAGACAACGAGCGTGCGCCAGGCATTGGTTGGGAAAAATTATCAAACGATTCGGCAACACGCGATCCCCCGGTTACGAAAAGCACCCCCGGCGCTCGTGGAAATCGAGCAAACGCCACCCTCGGCCGTGGCACGCGAGTTGCTGATTGTCTGGCAGTTTCTCGAGTGGCTCTATAAATGGTCGAATCGGGGATTTTACTTATGGTCTGTTAGAAGTTGTGGAATTCAAAGGAATCTTGTGTAATATTAATAACTTTTCAATTACGAACAAAAAGTGCAAACGATAAGAAAGATGGAAACTCAAGCTGTTTAAGGATGAATTCATTACAGAGTTGGAGGAAGATAATTATTTTCTATTTACATGATATTGTAGAAAAGATATTAAAATAGTAAAAAACATATCTTTCAATCTGTATCCGTTAGATTCGTGACTGAATCAAGTAACACTTGAGCTATGCAACTCTTAAATAATTAATTAGTACAATTAAAAAATTAATTAACTAATTTCTCTTGTATTCTATTTACATTACGGGAAAGTTTTACGAAATCATGCGTAATTTGTTTAATTATTGAATCAAACAGAACTTACACAAACGTGTTGAAGAACTGATGGTTAAAATAATGAGAGTAAACATAATCAAAGCAACAAACACGAGATTAGAATATAAAATGGATATGGAATTAATTCTCGCGAAAGTTCTATGTTTAGATAACTTTATTAGTTTGTCGATTCGTGAATTTTAAATATTCATTAACTTTCTAATTATTATTAAACACGAATGTAAAAATAAAAAGTGTTCGTGAATGTTGCTCCTGCAGGAGGGTTAAGGTCGGAGGAAAATCTTTAACCAAACATTTTCTCCGGCAAGATCAACGTTGTCGTCCCGATGCAGACCGTCTAACGAACCCGGCGTCCCTTTCTTTCTCCCGTAGCATTCATCGTAAACGGATTTGGCTTCATTAACCACCCGTAGACTCACCCCCTCGCCATTCTCCCCGACACGATCGTACTTTTCTCTCGCATGGTAACTATGGCAACTATGGCAAAGGCAATCAACCGCCGCATGGAATTAACGCCGCTCAGACGTTGGATATTCTGGCGAAATGAACAGTCGGAATTCTCTACGTTCGAGCAATTTTATTTTTACATAGAAATATTTCAAACTGTTTAATTTTAATTGGGGGAGATTGTCGAAATCGTTGAAACACGATAGCAAAGATGGGAAAGTTATTTCGAGAGTCGCCATATTGAGGTACGAAGGGAGGTCTTCATTTTAGAAGATCGTTTCTTTTAAGGTTTAAAAGGGTGAGACTCGGTGGGAAGGGGGTTCTCTGTGCTCATGCGCGGATTAGCATGCAAAACGATCAGGGTTCACGGCAGCCAATGAGAAGCTGTTCAAGCACCCTTCGTTTCTCAACCCTCCTTTGCATTTCAATCAACCCTATTCTACTGTTGTTACGTTCAAACATATCCATTTTAAAAAAAAAAAAGTACAAATCATTCTCTCTGATTTTCTGCTACGAAAATTACGTTATATTACCTAATTATCAACCACGAAGCTCTTAGTCATCCATCATCCAAAAAGTCTACCATCAACGACACGAGTGAGTAATAAAGAAAAAGAAAGTAGAAAAATGTATCGTCAAATTCAATATTGCACGAAAAATTCCACAACTACCCTTAGGATACCAGAAGCCGAAAGCCAAGAAAGACGACGAAGAACAAGAAGAAGAAACTCGTCTTGCGGCGAGCCAATGAAATCAAACGAACCCTTCGAGGGCAACCTTCGACCAATAAAACGACAGGTTCGCGTTTTAAACCCAGAGGGGGAAGAATAAACGAGAGCCACCCTTTCTGAAAAGGGTTGGATACGCACATGCGCGACCGTACGGTATGCAAAATCAGGGGATGATCTCGGCCAATGATACGGGTTTAAAGTTCATGCAGAGAACGTCCCACTCGACCAACCATGGAATAAAGTAGAATGAGGAAGTTGGCCTAAGGAAGTTGCCGCGCCCTTATCGGAATGGAGCAGGCAAAAGGACTTAAAAAATGATGTATCGCCGTCACCAATCACACCGCAGGTGGCAGCGGGTCCCTCTCTGATTGAGACGAGCCCCGTGCACGTCTGGAAAACGATATACCCGTAGATCCGCGGCTGGAAAAGTGTTAGCCATAAAACGGGGGAGGCAAAGCATCGCCGATGACAGTGGAATTACTATGCTCCTTCGAATATGGGAATTATTTTCTAGAAATTGTGGTTATTTTTGATTTACTACAATAGTCTAGCTTTAAAGATTAAATCGACAGACTTTACGTTATCTCACCTAGTTTTGTTTTGTTTCGTTTTGTTATTCAAGGCTCAGACAAGCTAGGTGTAAGGTGCTAAGGTGTAAGATTGATTTGCGTTAAGATTGTATAGAAATTGTAAGTATGATTTTTTTACCCAAGGAAATGAGGGGTAAAAAAACTAACTAATATTATTATTATTATATATTGACTTTTTTTAGTTTAATTAAATAATTTACTGTATCTCGGTTTTACTGTCTATGTCAATTGAATGTTGGTCAAAGATGTATCAGAAATACGTGTATTCCGGTATTTTTACGAATGTTGAAATTACCTCTTGCAAATTGTAGTTATTCTTTACTTGTTACGTTATTCATCTCGTCTTTAACTCTCTCGTTTATTACTTGTGTAACAATCGACTGGATTAGATACTGGAATTACATTCTACAAGTTTTTACGAGTGCAGTATAAATAGTTTTCTAACTTTCGTTTATTGTTTTTATTAATCTACGTTAAGCGCCGCTTTATTATTTACACGCGTTTCAAAGGCTCGCGGTTCTCAATCTTGAGAGATCAATCGTCGCAAGACGTTCCTGTTGAAATCTTCGTGTTACCAAGCCATTGGATATATATCCCTTCGAACTCGAAGCGTCGAACCCCACCCCCCCCCTCACTCCGCGTTCCGCCATTTATCGAGCGTTTAATTTTACTGGACTTTCACGAACACGTTAGTCGAAGCGTTACACTCGAGAAATAATCATTCCGAGGCGAGTCTGGGAGTCGAACGTAGCCGAGGAAACGAGCGGAGCGCCCATCCCCCGAAGGAGGGTGAAATACGAGAGAGAGAGAGAGAGAGAGAGAGAGAGAGAGAGAAATGGAGACTGCGAGAAGGGTGGAGAGCTAGTCGGATTCTTAGAGGGTGGGTTTGCGAGAGGGGAGAGGTGGGGATTTCGTGTGGCAATCAATGCCGTTGAATTAACGCCTGGCTGGCCGTTTGCGGGAAAAGTAAGATTAAAAGAAAGAAGAAACGGACGCCAACTACCCCGCAGCAAGCGGCGGCTCGGGGAGGAGAGGGGGAGATTGGGTGGCACAATACCCGGAATGTCTATAACAACGCTCTAGAACCGCTCCCGTTTCATTGCTTGCTTAATCTTCCGGCTGGCACGTAGTTACGTCAGTTTCTGTCACATACAAAGTGACTCCGATATCGACGATACTATCGAATGGCTTGTTCATCGATCGCGCTCGAATGAGTAATATCGTCCGCTGCCACCGTTGACCCGAATGCGATTTTCAACCTCTTCCCCGCGAAAACCTTGTTCGCGTTTCTTCGTTAGTCGGCGAATACTTGAATACTTTGAATGTTGAATGTACGAAAGGTATTTGAATATCGAGCGACCATCGGTAGGCTAGGGATTGTTTTATTCACAGAAAATTGTGTATAATATATAATGTGAAGGAACAATTGAGACAACTATTCTAGAAGCCAGAAAATTAAAACCAGAGATAGATATATAGAATGTAGAATCTTCACTTCTTTCCTGTTCCTAGTAAATCTTAAAGCATCCAAACAAAATTTAATTTGTTAGGGATAATAATTAGTAAGTTTATTATTTTGTATTTATTAAATTATTATTCTATTATTTATATTTTATATATTACATACCTGTCTCATTGCTTTTTATTAAAGTATCAGTTACAAATAATAAAAGACGTAATAACACAATCCATAGACAGATTATACCAGAAAGAACTTTGATCAAAGCAAAAGTGAAGAAAGCACAAATTATTAATTATTAGAAAATTAATATTATCATATGCAATATATTTGAATGTAATATATATATATATATATACACTTTAATAACGAATAAAAATCATTATCTTTTAAATTTTACCAGACATACAAAACATGCTCTTTAGCCACTTTTTTGAATATTGGATATCGATTTTGATGAACAGTGACGAATGAATGAAATTGTTCGCCGATCTGTTATTTCTACGTGTTTTTCTTCGGGTGTATTTTCTTTCGACGAGACAATGCTTCGGCGGGTAGTTCCACGACGAGCAAGGTCGAGTCTGCCGTTCGATGCAAACGATCGAGATAAATGGTCCAAAGGGTGTGGACTTCGAGATGAGCGAGAGACTCCACGGGATTGGAGGCAGAGACAAAAGGGGGCGAAGAAGGTTGGCGGGGATGAAACGAGGGGTCGAGTGCGCGGGTCAATCTATAATAAAGCCCGTGTTATCTCTGCTGGGTAGCGTGAACGAAGACCGGGGGGCCTCGTAAAAAAAAAAAGGGGGAGAACGCTGCTTAAGAACGGATTACGAGAATGAAATCGGCCGGCCCGATACTAACCCCCGACGAAATCGCTCGATTCTCGCGCGTCTTTGTCTGACCAGGAGTCTATTTTGATTGGAAAAGCATCGAGGCTTTTGCCTACTCTCTCGGTTTTTTGCTTCTTCTTCGTGAAAAGAAGGAAATACGAAATTATTGTACAGAAGAGAAAGTGAGAAGAAAATGAATAGTGAATTTTTGATAGAATAGTCGGGGATTGATATTAAGAATGACAATTGATATCAGCGGATTGGTTTCGAGCGGAGCGGCGATGAAAAAGACAGGAAATGAATTATTTTCCTCGGTGTCGTGACGAACGATTCGTACGTGCTGACCCTTTTTCCCTCGCAGCCTGGTCATCATTATTCCAAACCATTGAACGCAGTTGCTGGCAATTGGTAATTCAGTGCAATCGTCGGGCGGAGTCACCGGCGGCCATGGAGATGAACGCGCGTGAATCGAAAGAAGAAAAATGCTGAAATATGAGTCATGATAAAACAACCCACTGTACGATAACAGTAGAACAAGAGGCAAACTCATCAATTCCAATTGTTATTTCGCCGGTGTCTAAAAACATGTTTAAACTCACTTTTGTGTAATTCAGGATTAAAGAAAAATGTTGTAAATCTTATAATCCTCCATACCACAAGAAAGAAATCATCTATGCGTAATATAATATAATAGAGTATACAATAATATAATAAAAATATAATAAAATATAAATTCAGTTCTCTACAAAACAAAAACACTACAAAAATATTATCAATCTGAAGAAGAAGAACTAGCAAATTATTATTAATTTGAAACGATTATACAGATTACAACAGCGCAATAAAATATTAAATAACCCGTCGTTCGTCAAAAGAGAGGTACAAAATATTTTCGTCAATTTAAAGAAAAAAAAAAAGGATAAAAGCATCAGGATTAACAAACATCAGGTGATACTTCTAAAATACTCGAGAAGGTATGCACCTGACCTATTATTACGTTACCATTCAATATCAACTATCTACCTGTTACTAAAGTATCAGCTCTGAAAAACGCATTGCAATTCATAGAAAGGGGTAAATAAAAGGGACGGAACGGACTAACCCTTTATGCTAATCGTCAGGGGTGAACGTCGCGCAAGGGTGATTTTTATCGGCCACTTTAAAGCCCATTTGCCTAATGAGGCGCGATACAAGCCGGCTTTATAAAGTCAGTTAGGCACGTGAAGCGTGGCCCGATCCCTCTGACCGTGAAGGAGCTATCAACGAATTAACTCATTAGACGCCGATTCTTTCCCCCCCCCCCGCTATTTTCACCTGTTCAGCGGTATTATGCAAATAATCTCGTTTTTAACGTATTTTTCACGTACCTCCTCTTCGCGTGATCCCGCCGAACACTAATTAAAATCCTTGGTTCTGCGTGCACTTTTCGCTACGGAACACTCGATAACATAACCATCGGTTTACATTATTCCATAGTCTTCGTGGGCCGCGATTAAAAACCATCTATCGGGATCTCGATACGTGTGAAAGGAGTGTTATTTGAGTCCTAGGATCGTGGATTTTCATATTTTTATAAATACAATTGAAATTAACGTAAATATACAAATATCTTTCGATCTTCATACGTCGTAACAACTACTACACTTGGATGGCCCACTCTAAATTAAATTTTAATATTTTACGTTGTATTATAATTACAACTGTAATAATTTTTATTGTTATATTTTTTATAAATATACACATAATAAAATAACTTTCGTTGACAAAAGTCGACGGGACAATTCAGTCATCACGTCGTAATAATTAATTATTGTTACAGTAATCATACTGAACTGTTCTGTTAATTCAAAGTCCCATCAATAAAATATTATATTTGCATCATGGCAATGATTAGCTTATTAACCTTCTATGGATTGACAGACAGTAACGTGAAATATCTCAAAATTCTAAATCTAAATAGCTAAAGATCACTTTCCCTTGTCTTCAACTCTCAAGAAATCATATTACACAGTCCGACGCTGTTCGCCAATAAAACATTGACACAGGAAACGCGTTAAGTTTTAGCAAAAGCCAGGAAACGGATCAGCGACGCGAAGGGGAGGCAAAAGTAGCTAACTGACGGGGATTGGACTGCTGGCGAACGCTGATAACGCGTGCCTGTCGACTGTTATGTCCCGTTTTCGGTGGAAACCGGCCAGAGGGAAAGAAAGGGAAACGGCGTGTAAGGATGGGGGCAGTTTAATTAAAAGAAATCTCCTCGTTCGACGGCGCGAGATCGTTCGAACTCCAAGCTACTCCGAAGGGGGTTGTCGACGGTCTTTATGACGGGACCACCCCTCGACGTTCCTTCAGTACATCTGCGACCGCGAGATAGGCCTAATAGCCTGCCCGGATTATTAAGCAGTACAAAATCGCGCGATTCTTGTTCCATGAGAAAGAAAAGAAACGACAATTGATTTGATCGCACGATTCGAAATTTGAAACCGTTTTGCGTATTGGTAAAATGTCTTGTATCATTGGAATTTTGCTTGATTTTTGAATTTTTCACGTACGAGTGGAGACTTGAGAAAAAAGAACACAGGACAAACTGCTATTTCTATATTACTTTTTAATATAACAATTGTTAATGAAAATTCTATTTTTCAATCGCCATCGTCAAAAATTTTGTAATAATTAATTGTAACTGCTTACTGATGAAACATAAATTTAATATAAAGAAGGCTGAACGATCGAACGATCTTTTGATCCTTAAATCAATTTAATAGAAATCTGTTGCTTGTTTCATCCCCATTCTAAGAACCGTCTTACACGAAACGCGCTATTGATAATTGATACCTACTTTATAAGTTTCAAATCTTGCTTTAAAAATACTCTTGAGTTCAATTTGATTGGGATGATTCCCCATCGTGAAACCAACTTCGTAGCCGGCGCTTTAGAACAGACATCGGAGAAGATTCTACCGGAAGGAAATTTCATTGGACGTTTTATTACTTCGAGGGGCAATAACGATCCGTCTCGTCGCTGGATCTTCGATAAAATCAATGCAAAATTTGCCGGACAATTCCGCGAAAGACACGAGCGTTCCGTTACGTACTCCCCTACGAAGGAAAGAAGATGGCGCGCGTATCCTCCGTATATCATCCCTAAATCGAGAAAGTTGCTACATGTAGCATGATCGTGGTCCGTCGTATAACCGCGTTACGGTGTAAAGTCTCATCATGCGTGTTGAATAAACGTTGAACACCGTTGGGAAAGATTGCGAAACTTGCGGCAAACTCTCGTGAACATAATTTTTCTATTGTTTGCAGCGAGCCATTACGAATTCGAGAAAGAAGTATGATCGAGGCCGATCGTAATGACCGAAACGATGACCCCCTATCACGAAGAGAACTCATCGAAAATCGAGTTCAAAAGCAATCGCCGATTTTTATTTCAACTTCCATTCTGTGTTAGATCAAATACTCTCAGTATCAATGTCTAACTTAAGTTATTGACAGGGTCTGACAAAATGTTACATACGGAACATTTCTTCGTTTGTGATTCTATTTTTCCTGTACGTGAAATAATTCAAAGCATGGTATTGAATTCAAAGTACTACACTGCGTCACACAAACAACGTTGCATTGAAAAATGGACAATCCTGCGTTTCGCGACAAGAAACGAAACGATTAATTGCTTACTAACAAATTACCAAAACTATAAAACTACTGTTGCCCTATAACGAGAATTTTTATAAGACGAAAAGATGATCGGTTGACAGTATATCGATGAAATACAATACAAAGCAAGAAAATTTCCAAACCGATGGATATTCATCAATGTTGGCGATGTTGCAGAGGGTCAAACCAATACAACTATATACCAAGTTCCATTAGCAATGGCTCAGAAGGTAATGAAAATATCAGAGGAAAATGTCGGAGGCGTTTATCGCCGTGTCGTTCACACGTTCCACCGCGGATACGCAACAATTCCGTAAGTTGTTCCGTTTTTATAGGGACGAGCCAGGTGAGGAAATAAAAAGAAAAGAAGAAGAAAAGAAAAAAAAAGAAGAAGAAGGCGAGCAGGTCGAACTATAGACGAGGACACGAGTTATATATACGTTGCGTCCCGTTGTGTCAGGTTGGACGATCGTAACAGCAGCCGAGAAGCAGCAGGTACCTCTTCGTTCTTCTCCATCCTCGGCAAAATTACTTATAATATCTGTCAACGAACAGACACGGCCCGGTAGCGTTGTTACCCGTCGCGCTACAATCCCTTGGAGAAATGCTCTCTTTATTATCTATCAGAAGCAATCTACCGGACACTTTCCTCTCTATTTTGTCCACTCGTCCTCCTCGCCCGTTCGTCGCGAGGCATTTTTCCCAGGCTTACGTCCGATACTAATTCTGCGACGCGCGTTTCGAACTTGCTTTTCGGAGGACCGGAAGGAAGGAAGGATAATTGATTGCAAGGGATTAAGTTTGCCGATCAGCTCGAGCATTAACTTTGACGCGCGTCGCAGGATATCACTCGAAGTATGGTTACGGAGTGAAGAAATTTTGTGTTATCGCTGGATTATTGATTTTTGTGTATCTACACAACGGAGATTTTCAAGTGCAAGGATGCACGATGAATCTGATATCTGGTACATTTTATTTCGAATATTCGGCATTTATCGCAAATAAAATTTTATATATTTAATATATATTTTAATAAAATTAATATATAAATAATTTTATTTAAAATAATAAATTTTAAATGAAATCAATATATATTCTATGGTATAAAACATTTTCCAGCGCAAGGTGTAATTTAATTCTCCTAGTTTTCAGAATATAGTACTTGTTTTAAAATACAAACTACTCAAAATATAAAATATTCCAAAGCAAATATCTATCACAAATTCCATTTCTTTAATTACGTTCACAAATGTATGTTTTGTTTATCAGTATTGAAAGCTTGTTCAGAGAAGTAAAATCACACGTGCAAGAAAGATGAAACTGCAATCAAAGCAAATACAAAACCCAATACAATAAAGGTAGATACAACAAAGGTAGAATTACGATTCCAAATTCGTTTCAAACTTCGCGAACGCGTCGAAAGGATCGTTCGAAAATACGGGGGCAATTGCAGAAACGAGTCGCCCGAATAGATTCAAGAAGCCCTCCACGGAGCGAACAATCGCTAATTCATCTCAAGTAACAAACAGATTCACGCTCGGTCGTCGTTCCAATTGAATCCTATGAAAGACCAGCCAGTTGTCCAACGTCCGTAGAACTTTTCGCAGAGAAAAAGAAAAAAAGTGGAGGAGGTCGACCCACCGCGTGGGCCGGCGAATCGTTTCTCTATGGAAGAAATTTAAAGGCAGAAAACGAAGGCACGAGAGCGCGCACGGACGACGTTGACGGCTTTTCAGGTTCGGTAGAAATGCCTCAAACGTCCCGGCACGGCGTATAAACCCGGCCGGGCTAATTTAGACCGACTGTTCCGTGAAATTACCGGGGCTCGCCGGGGTAATGAGAGGGTGAAACGAGGGCCAGCGCAACCCTTGGACAGTGGCCGGCTAATCACGGCCGCTCGTTAGCGAATTGAATGCGCCTCGGATCGTATCCGATCGAATCCGCGCCGGATAGAAAGTCAAAGAGCTGCTTTCTACCTTTTAAAAAAGACCTCACACCCGGCCGGCTGGCGAAATTTCGCACGGTCCTCCGTTCCGTGCCGTTGGAAGGACGAAAGCCGGTAGCCAAGGACATTAGTAGACGTGCTCCCTGAGACGGTACCGTTTTCTCATCCGGGGCATCGTTTCGTGTCACGAACGACGCTACCCGACACCCCCTTTGTCGCCAGTACAATTTCAGAAAATCGTCGGCTGCTCGCCTCTCTCGAAACGATCTCACGAGACGTCCGAAGAGGAGGGACAAAGAGGAAATCGGCAGCGGATGGTTTTTCTAATCGATTTACACGAGGCGAAGATTGTTCGAGGATATTGTCGAGCGGTGAAATTCGTTGGAGGAAGTGAAGCTTCTCTGCGGTGAATAACATTTGCAGTCTCGTTGTCGAAAACATATATCATACGTTTTCGAGAATTGAACTAGCGTTGCTGGCCTACGTGAACTCGCGGCAGAATGATTTTTCTCTAGAAAAAACATGCGTCAAGTTGACACAAGGGACGTGGTAGATGAATCGTCCATTCAAACCGTCGCCTATTGTCGAACGTCTCGAGAAAAAGGAACGAAAGGAATCGCGACGGACGGAAAGAGTTTTCTAGTCGATTTTGTAGGAGGGAAGATTATCCGTGGATATTTCTCGAGTAGCGAGATTTGTCTAAGAAATGGAAGAACGTGTTTAATAGCAGACGACGTGGCCCGCTCGAATCGTTTCCAGCAAACGAATCGCGAAACGCGACGATTGTCGACGACTTAATGGACACCCTATATTTGCTCATTAACGGACCCTCTGTCGCGAATCCCCGAGCACTTCCACAAACTCTCTCGACGAGCGGAGGAACGACCGAGCGAGGAGGAGGTCCTCACAAAGGGACTGCGCCAGCCAGGCCGAGAGAAATCGAAGGATGAAGGAAGCAGGAAGAATGGGTGGAGAAAGAGAGGACGGTCGAACCCCTCATTAGGAGCTTTGCGAGAGGAAAAGCGATACGCTGCGCGTCGGGACGCAACTTACGCTTTTCAAGACGCTCGGCGAAAGAAGTAAGGAAAATGCAGCTCTCTAGAAAAATCTCCTATAATCTTTTATCGCTCCTGCAGCTTCTCGTTTCGTAAACGAATTTTCCACGTTGTTTTTCAACCGTTCTCCCCGAGAATTTACGTGGAAAGAGGTTCTGCTACTCTCTTCTTCGGATCGCTTTCGTTTTACAGCGTTTATTCAAGTGATTGTTCGATTGTTTAGTTGGTTTAGGTGAGGGAGTTGCTCGCGAAAGTAGGACGCAGAAATTTTTTACATATATATGTCGCTTTATGTAAAATTTCGTGAAAATTTCATTAACTTTCGCGACGAAATCTGTTTATCGTGACTATATCAAGTTTGAAACAATTGTAAATGTGTATATATAGAAATTGAAGTAATGAATATTTATATTTAGGAAAAGTATATATATATATATATATATATATATTCTTTAGAGATCATGACAGTATTTCAATAATCACAATCTATCCTTGATTAATTATTACACATTTCAATTGGCTATTCATGCTGTATATTAATTTTTTATTAAATGATTACAATATATTACAAATTAGTCCTGCGTTTGTTATTCTGTATCATTCATTCAACAAATTCATAATCATTACAGTATCGTTACAGTGTTAACGAAATTTCTCTATGTATATAAAAACATACACATACACTAAAATATCATATTATAGTGACATATGTGGGCAAATTCTGGGAAAGGTGTCACACAATTGCAGATGTCCCAAGTGATGTACCATAAACTATAGAGAAAGTTAGGCTTGGGACTTGGGATTGTTAAGATATTAGGGGTATGGATGCGTTTGTGTGTATGCTTGTAGGAATGACGAATTTTGTGCAGATGATGAAGAAAACAGCGAGTGTCGAGAGGTCAGAGAGAACAGAGTGAGTTTCGAGCAGTCAGAGAGAAGACGGTGAGTTGAGAGTTGCGAGAGAGAGAGAGAGAGAGAGAGAGAGAGAGAAGTGAGTTGCGAGTCTAGCGAGTTTAGCAGTTAAGAAAATAGTGTGAAACGTCACTTTATAATCATTGTTAAACGAATTTTCTTTATTCAACTTTAAATAAACAACCATCTTTTATCAAAATTCCCACAAATTGGGATTTCTACACATACACGTAAAAAGAAGGTTCGAATACTTTCGTGTAATTCTACACATTACTTTCAACACTCTGGTATAACGAATCTCGGAATAATTCACGCAGAAGATGTACCGTTCGACTGGCAGGAAGTCGATTTCGATTTCCTTAAGGACCCAGGTCCAGTCGCCAGGCCGTTGTCATTCATATCGTGTCGCGCGGGCGAAAAACGCAGCCGCGCGTGTGCGTAAAAAGTGCGAAAATTTGCTCCCGCTGCCGGCCGCAGTTCTCGGAACGTATTAGCGTGACCGGTTCACGGTGAAACATCTACGATTAAATACGAGTCCCGACAGCCTCCGCTTCTTCGTAACGGCCAGCGAAGAAAATCGCTCTCGTTTCTTCCTTCCCCCTCCCCCTCTATCCTCCTCTTCTTCTTCTTTTCTCTTTTTTTTCGTTCTTCTCCTTCTCCACTTCTTCTCTCCCTTTGTTCCTATCTTTCCCTCTCTCTCTCTCTCTCTTTCTCTTGTTCTATCGTTTCAGAACGTAAGTCACGACGCGCGTTTAGTCCGCGATTAATATACAAGTCGTGATTTCCTAGCAGCTCGATAGTTAGACCAGTCGGCACATTGGATTTCATATCCACGCGCGACGATTAAATCTCGTGCAACGTCGAGAAACGTGAGCCTCGTCATTGTTCTCCCTTCGTGGAATTATTATCACCGGTGGTAATATGGTTTTTAGCCAATTCGCAGCCGCATTCGGGTCGCTCGTTAACAAAGGCGAGACAGAGAGAATGGCTGGCGTTCGCATTTCTCCTCGTACGATCGATGGTTATACGCGTTTCATCAACGATGATATTAAACATTCAAATTTCGCGCTCGTGAGACGAGTGGCAATTGTCCTCGTTGAATGAAGGAAATGAAGAAGTACGTATATTTGAAAAATATTTGAGGACTGCTTGATTAGTTTTCTGAGATTGGAAGATATTAAAAATCTTCCAAATATGTGTGTAATCGGAATGTTGCCACATTTGTTCCAATTATTGTTACCATGTATTTCTTACAATATTGGACAGAATAGTGCCAGCAGCTAATAAATTAATTCTCGATGAACGGTGGCTAGTTCTTTTTATTTTAAAATGGCAATCTGTCTTGTTGGAATAAATCTATCTTCTTAAAATAATTCGTTAAAATAACAATTGTATTAATATCAGGCGGGCATACGTCGAGAAAAATTGACGTGTAAGTGACGAGCAAATTAAATTCTTCTAGGAATGAAGTTATACAAGTTCGAAATTATATATAATTCGAAGAATATTATTCCTCAAGTTTTAGAAATAAGATTGGAGAAGAATATTTAATTCTACCTACTTTTCCAAAACAAACTACAGTTTGTTGACTAAATATTTCAATCCGGGTAGCTGTTCAATTTCAATTTGAGGCTCCAAACTTTACAGAATGCACATAACATACAAAAATACACAAATCATCCAAACTCACTTGGAATATTTATTGCAAATTGTTAATAATCGTACGCAGTACGATAAACATAATTATCATTGTAATTATAATTTAATATATATAATAAATAAACTGATTATCAATAATAATTACTGATTCTATGTTCATGAAAGTATAGAATATGAAATATGAACATCCATAGTCTGCCGATTACACACACAAATTACCATTCCTCGAGTTCTACAGACTACGTACCGCAACAGAGACCGTCAAAGTGAATCGAAACGATCCGCGAACACTTGTAAAAGTAGCTCGATTCGAACGTGCTGCGTTTTTCTTTAATTGCCAAATAAACGTACAGCGAATTCCATCGATTGCAACGCATAGCTGCGCCGCATTCGACGAACGATTGTTCGACTCGATCGGCGTTCTAGCCGCGTAGGTTACAGGGAGAACGGGTAAAGCCGCCGAGAGGGAGAGAGAAGGAGAGAGAAAGAGGGAGTGGGGGAAGTGGCAAATTTTTCAGCGCGGGGATTTATCTCCTTTCTCATCATTAAATTCACCGTATTTTACGTAACGTGGGAATCGACGGAATCGGTGGAACAATGCCGCGGTACCAAGTGTTGCACTGGTACAGAATCGATCGGTGAATTATTCATCCGCGTGAACGGTTCGTCACCGTGCTCTTCATTAATTACCCGAAAGAACTCCGTTTATGTAAGCCTACGCAGGCTTAGGAAAGAAATGTTTGCTGTAATAATGGAGTTACGCGCGAAACAACGTTAATCTAGCTCGTCGATCGCGTGGTATTGTAAGCAATGGTTTACACTTGTCATCGTTCCTCCTTTCGTACGCTTCGTTTCGTTCTCTCTTTCAACTTAGAACCGTACAGAGTTCTTCGAAATTGCAAATTAAATTCAATGCAAAATGGTAAAGATTAATTAATCTCGAGAGGAGGATGTCTTTAAATAATTAAAAATGAAATTTATTATTTACACGTAACGAAGTTGCTGTTTACGAGAATGTGAATGTCTAAGATAGTCTATAATGTTAAGAAATTCCGTTCCCCTTCATAATTTTCTGAACAAAATGAACAGAATAACATGAATTTTAATTGTAGTTCTCTGTGTAAAATGTTAATATGCAGAAACCAGTATTGTTTTTCAACGTTATTCTGTATCGTTCATTTAACCAATTATATTTGATAAATTTACATTTCGCATCACATTTATATTTTTCTCTTGAATATCATTTAATGATTTTAACAACTATATTAATTAAATTATTAATTGAATTCTTCGATACTTTCAAACATAATTTAATAATTTTAGTCATTTATCTTTTTAATAATTAAATTTCTCTTTTCTACGACAATATAATAATAATAATAATAATATTAATAATATAATAATATTTTTTTAATATCAGTTGACAATTTATTTACAACAATTAAATCATTAATTCCTCGATAATTTTACATATATACTATTCTTGATTGTACTCTCAGAATTCTGTATTACTCTCTCGATGCAATGAAAAACAAGAGTATTCGCTTGAAACAAATATCCAGAAACAATTCCAAACCATCTAGCTACGAATAACGAGCCAATAAGAAGCAGCTAACGATAATAATTATGAAAACGTAACGAGGAGACGGCAAAGAGACGAATCCCGTATCGAGAATCGTGCCGAGAATCGAAAGCGTGCTCATTAAGGATCTCATTCCGAGGGCCAGGATTCCTCGATCGCATTTGCCTCGCGATTATCACGAGCGCGAGGCGTACGTGAAATTCTCGGCAGAGCTATTAAAATCTGTCTCGATCCGACGTGTGCGGAGGATCGTCCTGCGACCAGTAGGAACGAGACGTTCGACAGCTACCCGAGAAGAAACCGAAAGTTCGCGATCCGATTTCTTCTCCACGGATTCCACGCTGGATCGAACGTTTTCTTTGGCCCGTCATCTCGATCGTGACCTATGAATATTCATGTTGCTCGCGGACTTATGCAGAACATCCAGCTCGTCAACAGGGGGGTGGGATGGGGAAGTGGCGCGGACGAGGAAAGATGGACCTTCCCTCTCGTCTTATTTCCCCGATCGCGATAGTTTCTTGTTCTACGATCGATTCGTCGTATTTCCCCACCCGTACCTCGCGCGACAGCTACCAGCGCACGTTCCTGGCGGGGACCTTTAATTAACAAGGAATCAATCAATGGCGGCCTTCATGGAATTCCGAAGAAAAGCGAGCCAAGCGAGCGTTCAGCGACGATCGATGCTTCGACTCTCGGTGATCTCTTGTAAAATGAGAATTTCTCGTGTAAATACTATTTTTTAACAATATTGAAAACTACGTGCTACCGCTGAATAGATTTTGTTTGTTTGTTAGATAAGGTTCTTACGTTCTTTGATTCTTTTTATTTCGTTCTTTGGTGAAAAGACAATTTCTCTTTGCTTCCGTTTCTGGTGTTTCGAAAATCGTGGATAGATTATTGTAGCCGGCAGTGTAAAATTCAGTTTCAACGTTTGTTGTAACAAACAGGTGTAATATTTCCAAGCACCAAGGCAAGATCAGATCCATTTGCCATTGAGGCGATCGGCTTGCCGAATTTCGACGAGCGAACTTCGAACCAATAAAAATGCCCGACATTCCCCGAGATCTTCCCTACGCTTCTCCACCCCCGCACGAGCAACGTGTTCCAGCCGAAGCTGTCCTCGTCCGAAAAAGCGAGTATCCACCGCTTTCTTCCAAGCCCATCAAAGACTAACCAAATATTTGTCGAGGTCCTCGTCGACCCTCAGCGTCCGTCGTTTTAAACGCAACCGCGTGCGCGCCCTCCGGTTGAAAAAAAATGAGTGGGATGGGAGGGGATTTTCGTTGGTGGAAGGATCTTTTGTAACAGATCGAGACTATCGCGAGCCAGAGATCGGCTGGTGACAGTCCGTCCTCGATTCTTTAATTTCTGTAATTGCGCGAGGGGGAGAGCCTGATGGAAAAGAGGGTAAAGAAGGGAGACGTTTCCTCTCGATCACGATCGAGATTCCTTGTCTCCTGCGAGTTACCTTCTCCTGCCTCGTTAGATTGGAAAAGATGGCCAGAGAACGGGAACTCAAACATGTTGGTCTTGTCGAAGAATAATACAGAATGGACGTTGGTTCTCTTTTTTCGAGGGGGGGGGAGAGAGAGAGGGAAGATAGAACATCTCTTGATTTCAAGACGGAGAGTTCTTTCTTATCACTTTGGGAAGAGGTGACTGAGTTTCAAACGACGGTGGTAATTTATGTTAGATCACTGAAATTTAGGATACTTGATTTTACCTCGTCATTTCCGACAAATAAGTAATTTAGTATTCTGAACTTTACAGGTCGAAGACGGAGAGTTCTTTCTTATAATTTTGGCAAAAGAAATTCGTAGGTAGATTTGAAGATTTATGTGGTTTTGACTCTCGAATGGTGTCTCGTAAACGTAGTAATTCATGTTTACGATTACGCGAATTTAAAGTATTATACTCCTACTTCGAGATGCTCGATTCCCAAGGTCGAACATACGGATTTAAATTCGCAGAGAAAGTGGAGAACTTCGCTCGCGTACGATCGCAATAAAGCAGAGACTGTCGGTTGTTTCGTCGATGGGAATCGACTTTGTCACGAAGAAATATAATCAACGTTTTAGCGTAATCGTCGGAATAGGATCGTTCGGTTCCCGTTTCACCAGTCCAAGAATCCTCATTATCCTTATAGCATAGAGACACAAAGGCGAGCAAAGAGGGAAAGAGAAAGGGAGCAAAAGGGGGTGGCGATGTTCCACGGCAAGCCAGAGAAATTCCGGAGTCAAATTACCCTCTCTTCCACTCAATGCTGCCCTTTCGCCCCGACAATATTGGATTCTTGAACGGTGACATTTTCGGACGAAAGTGGCCGAACAGAAGTGCGCCGTGGAATTCTCTGTTCCAGAGTTTCGTACAACCCAAATTGGCCACCTTGTCGTCTTAATCATTCTGATTTTCATCTGTTCATCGAGTCACTCGTCCGTCATTTTCAACCAAAGATAGAATTGTAAATTTACAGCATCTCGCCGATATATAAATTCCAACCACAATGTTATCATTCCTTGAAATTATTTTGCCGTACATTTTCCCAATATCATTTAAATGAGTAATTAGAAATCAGTGTATTTACTCGTTGGTAATTTATTTCAAACATGTGCATGCACGTCTACTATTTAAAATCGTTTAACCGTACCTTGCTACCATGATGTAATTATTAAAAATTTTCAATATTTATCAGACCGCCGGCAGATATGGTTTTCGATGATAACGAACATTATTTAAGATTGCTACAATTCTTTTACATTTACGGTTATCGATAATTTATTACACAGATATGTATTTCAAAGATAACGTGCGTTACTTGAGATTATTTAACGATATCTTTCAATATTATTCAAATAAATAATTAAAATGTTATCGACAATTTATTTCTCTCAGATATGGATTTCCGTAGATAGGTGTATTTTTCTATCGTCGACGTTTGCCACTATCGATAATTTATTTCACACATGCACGTACATACACACAGATAATTTTCTATTTAACTCCCTCTTTTTTTTTATCGCAACGCTATCGTTACTAAAGATTCTCAGTGTTTGCCGTTATCGATAATTTATTTCGCGGAAATCTTTTTCTACAAGAGATAAATTGAATCGTCATGATTCACCGCAGTCTCGAAACGTATCGAAACACGAGATATGAAAACGAAAAAGCAACGCCGAGTCCATATTCGCGATGCTCGCTCGTCCGATATTCATCCGCGCGGACGTAAAAGTCGGACGTAATCCTGTAAAAATACAACGGTTTTACCACGGGGAGGTATATCAGTCTTGCTACTTCCACCATTGATGGTCCCGCCGGCGTACAATAACATTTCTCTCCTTCCGCTTTTGTATTTTGTGAGTCAATTCGAAACATGAATCGTATAATAATTCAACGAAGCTAAGGAAAACAAGCCGGATATTATTCGTACCGCCGAGAATCACCCCTTAAACCTTAACTCCATATTTATTCGAACAAAGTTTAATAGAAAATAATCATTTCTAACAAACTGATCTCTTCGAAAATACTGTGGAGAACATTTTTAAGTGTAAAGTCTCTGGTTCGACAATCCTGAGTTTGTTTTTCTCAGAGATGTCATTGCATCAAGCAGCGGGTGGAAAAGTAAAGGATGTTTTTATTCTTTTTTTATTTACTTTTTTTTTATTCACTTTTTGTTATATATTATTTTTATATTATTTTTATTATTTTTTTATTTACTTTTATTTTTATTCTGGAAAGTATCGAATAAAAATAGAAATATTTCGAGAAATCTTTTACAACGATCCCTTAAAAACCTGCTGTACGATTTTGTTTGGACTTTGACTATTCAGGGTTTTAATGACAAAAGTTCATTTCGCAGTTGAATTCTGACGTTCAAAGTTCGACAAAACGGTAGAAAATAATGAACCGTATAGCAAGCTTTAAGAGAAAATTTCAATTTTCAAGAGCACGATGGATCTAGTTGTGAAAAAGATTTCTTAAAATTTTAACGATTTTCGTGAATGAAAATATCCTTGCTTTCTCCTCCGCTACCTGATATAAAAATATTAAAATATCGACAATTTTTCGTCGACCTTCTTTATGGCGTTTTCAATATTGTTTACGTTTCAGTGGAAAATCGATTTGGAAATTGATTTATGAATATATTGACAGCGATGTTCGAATTGGGGAAACGTATGCGGTCGTCGTAGCGTAATTTTTGCGTAGAATTATATTTGTGTGAGAGTGGGATAATGTAGATAGTTGGCGGTAGAAACGGAGCTGCTTGCAATTCCGATGAGAAAACTGAGTGCTAGGTGAAGCTCGCTCGCAACTCGACGGATTTCTGTCTTCTCGCCTCTCATACATATTGTGATTACTTCGTGAGAAAGGGATGAGGAAGGGAGATGAAACGTGGCCCTGGCCAATGGGGAAAAGAAACCACGGCTTTCCTTCTCCATGTTAATAAACATCGTCGGTGATAAACAAAAAATATGATAGAATTTTTACTCCAACTACCCGGTACTATATTCACCAACAGTTCGCTTGCCATACTTGATTATTGTTTGCCTTTAGAAATTAGTATAGAATATTTCGGAGATTTTCTATCTGCCTTTGAATTAAACTTTCAATTTTTTAATAAACTGCAGTAATTCACAAGAGAATTCGAACACTTGTGCTAAAATTTTTGCATACACTTACCTTTTACTTTGAATATTCAGCATTTATCGTAGATAATAAAATTTTTAAGTTACACACATTGTAATTAAATGTAACAAATAATTAATTTTTCAAATTAAACGTTTTGCATTTGTATTAAATATTTTGCAATTTTTATTATGTATTTTGGATTTAATCGATACCCTACAAAATAGTGATAGACTACAAACTACAAACTTGACCAAATATCATGATTACAACGTATAATTTATTACACGCGCGCTATGCTACGAGCTTTCGCAAGAACCAAGCGACAGCCAAGATCGGGAATTCGAGATTCAATTTGAAAAATTTCAAAGTGCCGAGGGATTCGTGTAACGAAACGTGAAAGGCAAGAGTCAAGCAACGAACGAGTCGACTCGAGTCGAAGTGGATTAGTGGCGATTTTCGAAAAACGGTCAGTGATCGATCGACGACGGTAACGAATCGCTGCACGCGAATCAAGAAACGATCTTATCGATTCCATTTCCGTTTTGCTCTTCTCGATCCTGCCTTCTCGATCCCCGATTGCGTGCCGTTTTCCACGCGACGTCCCAATTCACGCGAGTTTCCTCGAGAACCCTCGTCGCGAACGACGACGACGTCTGACCGATGCTAAATAGCAGAAACATAATTCCGTGAGTGCAGGGGAATTGCTTTATCGCGCGGAATAATGGCCCCGTATTCACGGCCGGCCCTCTCATAACTCTCCTCCTTTCCATTGCACTTTTCGGAGATTGCACGTGGCGTCGATTCAACGAGGATCGAAGCCTTCAGTCCTCGTTTTGCATCGCTGAATCTCTTCTTTTTTTTCTTCTTCTTCTTCGTCGAGAAAATTATGGGAGATTGCGTTCGCGAGAGAAATTGGAGGTTTTTGATGATGATCGATTGAGGTACCGTAAGTGCCAAAATTGAGAAATTCTTTTTAATCGATAAACGTTCTACGTCGTAATTGCGATACAAGTATTTCTCTTTTATTATAAAATTAATTATACTTGCGTGTATATTATTACATTATTATACATATTGTATATAATTATATATTAATATCGCAACAGAGAAAATTGTAAGTTGGCCCGATTGGTCCAAATTGATATATTTACATGTTTGAGTATAATATATTGAAAGTAAAAAATTAATTAATTTGACTTCTGGAGCACTCGAATAAAGAATAAAGAAAGAATAATGATAAAATTTTATTTCGTGATATTTATTTACATTTTGCCGATTCGAGAAATTAAATTTCAATACATAGAGAAAGATAATAAAATTTCGAGAAATTTGAAAATTAACAATATAAAATAAATCATCTAGATGTATCTCGTTTCTCTGTACAAAACAGTTCTGATAAACAGTATCAGAAACTTCATCCGCTTCAAACAAGATGGGAAACAGGACTACACCCAAGAAAAATTGTAAAACTAAATTTTCCTGACTGTAAGTGATGTTGATATACGAGTCTGACTAGAACTCGCTTGAGATACAAGAAACGCTTGTAATAACGTCAAGTCTCTTTACACTCAATCTAAAATATCAACGTGAACCTTTCCTCCCTTCAAAGGGAAAAATTATTGTCCACCATCCGACAGTCTTTTATATATTACAAAGTTCTTGTGAAAACATACTGTTTGTATTATTTCCGATTATTTTGTTAATTTTATATTATATTAATTATTATATAAGTATAGGTACGCTTATTAAATATAGGTATGGTATAAGTATTAATTATAAGTATATACTATATATTATTATATTAATTTTTATATATTATTGTATATCATATTAATTATGCTACATCTTAATTGTTAACATTAAAAACTTCTCGCGTAAGCCTTCTATTTACCCACTATTTCCATTATTCAAATACCCGCCGTCACATTGTCCACGTACCTTCGATTAATCAGTAATTCATTAACACGTTAATCACCGCGGTTCAGAACACTTAGATACACAAATTGTCTGTACCATGTGCAACGTGGGAATATTTTGTCAAGGTAATTACAACTCGTAATAAAGTTTCATCGGGCGGACACCAATCAGCGAAACGACGTGGACCGGCTCGGTTGGACTGCAGAACGAGTAATTAAAAGCATTGTCAGAGTACAAAAGAAGGGTGGAGCGGGTTACAATCGGCGCAGAGACGAGACGAAACGAGACGAGACGAAAAGGACAAGAAGCGGAGGGAGCACTCGCGCGCAAGAGGAGACACGATGGACGCTTGCCGGTTTCCGTGGCGGTTTCCAGCCTGATTCGTAATTACAAAGTGCGATCTAAATCAATCTTGATTACACACGGTGAGACGCTGCGTCGTCAATTTACGTAATACAAAAAGGCCGCAGATTGCATGTTATTTTGGAACGATTAAATATAATCGTTCAATAATTATAAATGGGGCAAAACCGTATACGAATTGATGGAATATATATATACCAGTATGGTGGGAATCGTGTCTTATGGCTGACTTGTCTTCTGCTTGTGCTGCAGAGGAGTAGTTTGTTCTGCTGTTTCGTGAAATTTCAGACTTGATTTTATTGACATTGCCCTCCTTCGATTTAACTTCATCCTTCATTTTCTTTCTAACAGGCTGCTTTTGTTTGTGAATGGTTTTGAAGCTTAATGATCATGATTAGACTGCGAATCTTTTTACAAATAATTATTAATTTATAATATGAAATATTATGTGTTATGTAAAATATTTATTATATAGTGTAACATAGTATAAGTATTATAATGTAAAATATTTATTACTATCTGTTACAAAGGTACATTCCATTTATACAAAATTAAAGATTTGATCCTGACATCTACAGCTCGAGTGGAGCACTGCGACTCTTGTTAATTTTACATTAACATATTAATTATACAAATTATTTGAAGATTCAGTATGAATCAGATAGCACAGTATAAATGAAATATAAATTCCAACCATTAAACTAGTATTAAAAGTCCATTCGAGGGTGAAAGTTAAACGTTTCGAGAAGAGAAACATCGTATAATTAACCACGAATTTTCTACACGTAATCTACAGACAAATTGTCCCGATTCGAAAGAATGAAACAAAAAAAAAAAAAAAAACGCGAACAGGTCTTCATACACGCGAGCAATTACGCGAGCATCAGCTTCCCATGTAAAAATTCCACCGAGGCACGATTGATCCACGTCCCGCGAGGACGAGCGTCGATTGAATTGAACCGAAACGGGCAATTAAAACTCCACTGGTGGAATCCGCTCTGGATTCCGCGCGGGAAACGACAGCAGGGGCAAAGAAGTTGACGTGCGACGAAACGAAGGGAAAGAGGAGGAGCGGACAGCAGCTTCCGCGCGGTGACACGCGCGAATCCGTGGCCCCGTGGCTAAGGACGCCCGCTCTCGTCCGGCGGCGCATCAAGGCGAGACTATCCGCTCCGAGGGAAACAATTACTCCGCGAGCGAGTGCATAAATAAGGAGGGAGAGAAACGAGCGGACAGCGGAGGCCACAATGCCTGCCGACCGCGGTGCTGACTGATTTGCATTGACCGCACGATGAGATGCAAGCAAGAACTGTGGTCGGTGGTCTTTTGCGGTGAGCGAAGATTGAAACGCTCAGCTGTTGAAAAAATGTAAAAATCTCTTCGATATTTGGAAATTCTCTTGTTCTATCTTTGGTTAATAATTACAATGATGACTTTTAATTTCGTTTAATTCGACTTGCGAGAGACAGGAAAACTGCGAGACACGAAAGATCATTCTGGAAATGGATAATTTTCTACTCGAGAGTTTTTTCAATCGCGGTATTATACTTTAATTCAATTACAAGATTACAATTGTAACTAGTAATATATCAGAGAATTTTATCCAAAACTTGAGACTTTTTAATTTGTAACGTTAATCACACATTAATTGTAACAATATTGCGATCGATGAAAGAAAATTCAAAGTAAGAGCAGAGTAACAGTAGAACACTCTATTCCGAAGTAAATATTATATCGAGGTTATTCCGTTATATTCTTTCGGGTTACAATGAGTATTGTCGAGGGTTGGCCGAGTCGCACGCCGCGACTTTTTATCCGCGAGAAAGGGAGAGGAAACGTGTGTCAAGGGGTGGCTGTGGCTGTCGGCGGGTATTCCGGAGAAAAGAGAGCCGAAGGGTGGTTGGCAAATACGTACGACGCATTCAGATCAGTCTCCGAAGGAAAACGAGGGGAGGTATAGAAAAGCTTTTTCGCAACGCGTCAGCAAGAAACATCAAAGTCCGTGCCATTTCCTCCGCTCGAATACAAATGAAATAGCGTACGTATTGTGTCGTTTTCTCATCGATACCTGGAAATTTCCCGCGGAAATACGCTTCTTCTCGCGATAAATAAAAACGAAAAGAAGAAGGAAAGAACATAACAAATTACACCTACGACATAAAAATTATCAGACAGAAGGTTTCTATGCAAATTTGTATTTTTATGAATCACGTCTGAAGAAACAGAGACTCGTCTTTCTTATTAAAGTTTGTAGATAGATATTGCACTTCGGATATTTTGCACAGTTACGTGGATTTTTGTACCTTTCCTGGTTAGCTTTCGTTTCTCCAATTTTATCGGATGATTTCTCAATTTGTTTCATCGAACGAGCGAACCAACACGTTTCTGACGATTAAACTCAAACGATCGGCAGATAAAGCAAATATCGGGAAGGGGAAAGCGCATGTAAACGACGCGACCGTGGAATCGCGAAATACATCGGCCGTAATACGCGAGACGGAAAATAGCGGCAATACTCTTGAGTGGCTGAAATGGTGGCCTGGGGGACCTACGGGGATAAGGATTTGCTCCAAGGGGAAATACTCGTGCGAGTGGCACATGCGGGAATGCATATGCAGGGAACGGCGGGCGCAGGTGCGTCTATTTCTGGCACTTTACGGGCACTGCAAAATCCCAAATTTCTTCTCTGAATCGTCTTCGTGAAACGTGCCTTCAACACCATCCTTCATCTTCATCCAAACAGAATTATAATTTGATGATAAATGACTATATCTTTTAGTGAGTCACAAATCAGTGTCAGCCATTCGTGTAATCAGATCCGACATTCAAGACACTCACTATGTTTCACCTCTGTTGCGAAAAGAAATCTTCATTTCTCTTACGAGAACGAATTGTCGAAACTATAAACTGGTATCAGCCGTTCAAACGATTAAATACGAATGGAGAATGAATCTTTGACGAACGCGTGATGTGAGATCCCTAAAATGGGATGAAGTAAAGATTTTTAGCTAAGAGTTTACATTTTTAACTAATAATGTTCATTTTAATAATGCAGTATTTGTAATTAATATGTTAATGCTACATTATACCGAATCTCGTAAAGAACATATAAGTCTGGAATGGAAGATCGTATGAAAAATGATGATTGCTGAATGTTTTCAAATTTTGTAGCAACATGTTCCAAAATGCGTAAAATCTGAATTTTATAAAAACAAATCACAGAGTAAACGTGGACAAGGGTACCAGAATGGCTGCGACACGCCACTGTGACTCGAGGACCGTATAGTCCGCCCCCTTCCCAGATCAATAATACCATCCACGTTCTCAGCGCATGTGCGCCGGAATATCTCCCCGTAAAGTGTGCTGGTTTCCACCCCCGGATGAACTACGTTCCCAACGCCTTGCACCCCTCCATGCAACATTCATAGCGCCATCAATATTATACGCGCGAAATAATAACCTGTGCATTTATTATGAGGAGGGTGGCTGTTGTGGCTCAAGAATGTCGTGAAAAAAGAGCAGAGAGAGAGAAACATTCGACGGGTGGTAAATTATGCGTGTAAACTGTTATGCAAATCAATTGATCGTTGAGGGTGAGAGACGGACAGAAGTGATGGATCGGTTTTCAAGAGAGAATCTTGGAAAGCGACGTTGACGCGAGATTAATTGCTCCGTGGCCTCTGTCGAACGATTGCAGCCAGGGGTAGATTTTTGCACCTGATTTCGAAATTCTCGAAGTTTCGACACCTGTTTCGAAACTTCGAAGTGCTGACTTTGCTCTGTAAGAGGAATATCTTGTCTCAGGAATTGAAATTTTCGCGCGAACCTTTATTGACTGCAGTCAAATAAAATACAGAGATATCTAATCCAGGTTCTTGTTGAGGAACATTCTAATTCTTTCCGGATCTAATCTACCTATTTCTTTATCTACTTTTCCTTTCATCGACATAGGTGTACTATGAACTGTACTACAGTGTACTGAGAAGTTTTTCAAGGAATATCTTATACTTTTAAAGCACGAAGTTCAAAGATAAAACTATCAACAGAATTTAAAAATATTAATAGAATATATTTTCGTTTAGAATAGTTTCGTTTTCCTTTTCCGAAAGTATTGACCGAAACTATGTTTAAATTCTTTATTCATTCATGATTTTACGTATTTTTCTTACCTGAGTTTCGAATCACAGATTCCCAACACTTGGGTTTCGATATTTCGTATAATCCATCTCCAATGACAACGATTGATCGATTCGATCAGTTCGCCTTTATCTTTCGTGCGAAACGAAGTATGCAGTGAAAAATTTGAATCATACTTCAATGAGAAAGAAACGTTGATCCCTTTCAACGTTTCACGTCAGTTTTCGTTACGATTAAAGGTTATATGCGTTTCTTGGAAGAATCTTTGCAAAACACGCGATATTTTCGAGATAGCGTCCGATACAGGAGAAAAACGCCAGAAAAATGGTGAAAGAGTCGAAAGGATTGTTCAGCAAACAGACCAGGAGTTATTTTATGAGGTAATCGTCGCGATCGGGTCACTTTCGATTGTGGTACGATCAAAAAGGGAACTTAATCCCTGTCGTCGTACGAATACGACGTTTGCATCGGCGTCGAAGAAAGATAACGGAGGTGGAGGAAAGCGTGGAACAAAGAGAACGACGAGAGGACGAGTCTCGTCGTAAAATCTTTATTACTATCGGGCACATCGCCTGCAAAAAAATCGTTCCTATCGCATTTATGTAATCTCCGATCCTTAAATTTCCTCATACATATCGCGTTTTCTATCTTTATGCTTCCCTCTTGCCCCCTTTATTTTTTTTTCTTTACGATCGACGACGATAAAAAAGAGAAACGAAAAACGATATGTACATATATTATTTGCACCATTTTAGTCGGTTATGCGCGTCTCTCATTTATTCATTAATAAATGTAAAATGTACTGAATAATACTCACAATTGTGACAATCAACGACGATAAGAAAATTAGAGAGATACTACATCGATTTCACTATTACTCAGAATACCTCTCATTTACTCATTAATTGTAAAAATTGATTTAAATTTATAACTTAACCGTTCTGAATTGATGCTTCAACGCGTAGATTGAAATATAACGTGACAGCTACATTTATCGAATAACATTTACGAAATTTCATTCCCTACTTTCAGTATCTGTTTCTTCTGTAAATGAAGCAGCACTTTGCCACTCCTGCTTTACACCTCCTTATCCCAAACCCTTTCCACCTTTCCAACTCGTTCAGCCACCGCGAGTAAAACGAAATGTACGCAACAAGTACGCGTCAAGCGAAATTATTGTATTCACCGTTTCAATTAGGCACGCACACGTCTCCTCCCCGTGTACACCTTTATATTTATCACTAAACGGAATAACTTACGGGGAATGAGCTACTGTTGATTATTTTCGTTTGTTTTCTTTCGTTTTCTTTCTTTCTTTTCTCGTTTGTTTTTTCAAGCACGCACTTCTGGGGACCGGTGTTCAACTGGATGATACCCATAGCGGCCATATCCGACACGCAAAAGCATCCGAGAATCATTAGCGGCAAAATGACTTTGGGTGAGTTGGCCGCGGCCGCGCTTCATCGTTGAACCTTTCGGGGAATTCGTGTTTCGCCGCTCATAATAATCACGTATCGCGAGAGACGGCCACAAGCACGACGATGGAACCACGAACGTGGACAAAGCGGGGGCGGGGGACGTCAAGGGCACAGAGAAATGGCCCCATAAAATAATTGCCGCTCGAAATCATCGTTTATTTCTTAATGAGCCGCCGTGGAACACGTGGTTGAACGAAGGTTGCCGATCGACGAAAGATAGCGATGGGATTTGAGACACTTTGCATCGCTTCGAATCTGTACGTATGGCATCACTTCGAGTACGGATTCGAACGATTGGAAATGATGAAGTTGGCAAGTCTCGAGTCGAAATTCGAAAAACTTTGAAGATCTCGAGAGTCTTGATCGTGGTGAATCTCTTGAAAGTTCTGAGAACGAAGATCTCAAATCTTGGCAAGCCTCGAGCATTGGAAATTTCGATAGTCTCGATTGTCTTTGTAAGCTCCAAGCAAATAGAATTTGACGAACTTTCAAGAATCATACGAATACAAATTCAAAGCGAGTGAAAAACGGCAGAATGGGCGGCGAAGAGCGAATTTCCCATTTTTCTCACTTCTAATCCATCTGCTTTGATATCTTTTAGCATTGGCATTGTACTCGATGATGTTTATGAGATTCGCCATGAAGGTGCAGCCGAGGAATATGTTGCTGTTCGCGTGCCACTTGGTCAATACCTGCGCGCAGCTTACGCAAGGTTACAGGTTTCTCAACTATCATTACATCTCGAAACAAGAACCTGTCTCTGTGAATAAGAAGGATTGACTTCGTATATGCTAATTTTAACGATCGTGCAATTATAGATATCCTGTATAACGATGGTTTATTCAGTATTAATTGTGCAAAGAATTTTATAATAAAATCTAATTAAATATTATTAATATTATATAATTACATAATCAAATATATTTAATCAATATTGTACCTAGCCATTTACTCTAACTTCAAACTAACAAAGCGTTAAATAACCAGCAAAATGTACTCAATGAACAGTACAAAGTTTCTAAGATTCTGTGAAAATGTAAAGAAAATTCCCCGTGAAATCAGCCTATTCACTCGAGATTTTCTCGATTTTGTTCCCCCTTCTTCTCAGAGCATAGTAGAAAAGGGCGCTAGTTTATTCGTGGTGGCCCCAATTCGATGGACGAATGTATAAGGAGAGCAATAATTTCCTAGGGGTCGGCTGTCCTTCTCGTTTCTTTTTCCCGCGCCACGAACGAAGACCATTCGATCGAGCTTGGGGTCATTTTATGGGATCTGGCACGGATCAGAGGCACGAATCTATTCCGGTTTTTCTGAATGCTGAGCCACGCCGTGTCTTCGTCTCGTTTCTGCTCTTTGCATTCGTTTGGCCTGTGCGAAGGGACGCGAGGGCGGATCTCGTGTCCCTGAATAAATATATATAGGCTGATTAGCCCTGCTTGGCTTCGATCATGCGTTCCTTCCCTTTATTTGCTTCCTTTGCATCCAGGGAAGATTGGTGACGTCACTAATCACCGCCTGTTTCGCATCGTTCCCGAATATCTTGAGAGATTTTATACAACTTTAATATTCTGATAATATTTAAATTAATTAAAAGTAATTTTCCTTCCATCTTCGTAGTTTCCATCTTAAGTTATTATTATTACAGCCCTGGTCGGAATTGAATTGGGATTGCTCAAAATTTTCAACGCTCTACGTGTATTTTAATAAAATTCGCAGGTTTGAACGAAACTTGACTACTTTCTTAACTTTCAGAATATTGCACGCTGTATTGGGTACGTAACACGGTATGATATCAAAGAAATCCATTTGGATCTTTAAAGATATTTACGACTCTCGTATTGTAGAGAGAAAAGCTATTAATGTAGCATAATACTGCGTGAAAGTACTACGCTTGTACGACATGTATGCATCTGTAATAATTACTAAATCACGTTCAAACTCACCAATTTTACTGAGATCTTGCCAAAAGATATTGACAAATGATAAATTTAATTCGATTCCTATTCGATTCAGACCGAAGACCGTCCAGTCCAACGATCCAACCCGATTCCTCCAATTTTCACAGCCAGATCCTCCAATTTTCACGGGCCATTGTCGAATCGTACGAAACGGGGGGAGGAAGGCGATCGCAGAAGCGAGACAAGGTCCACGGGGATGAGTCCTTCGGGACTGATTTCACAAACAAATGCCGACGATTGAATGCTGGCATGTCGCAAGATGGATCGCTCTCTTTGAATCACAGATTACCCGCTGCCTTCCTTCCACTTCGTCCTGCGGCCCTCCTCCTTCGGCAGCTCGCAACTGCCGTTTCCAACTGCCCTCTTCCTCCAGAGAGACGGCTCGCCTCCTCCTTTTCTTGCTCCACCTCTCTGTCGAGGCGCCTCTCCACCTTCGCTTCGCGGACCAAGAAACCAAGAGAGAGAGAGAGAGAGAGAGAAAGAGAGAGAAAGGCCCATTCGAACTGGCAGCACCGGCAATTTGCCACATGCTTACGTTCGCTTGCCTCTCCTTTCTCCTTCGGAGAGGAGTCTGCGTCAACGACAGCCGAATCCGCCGCGAAACTCGGACGCGATCTCGACGAACGGTGACGTTCAAGCATTAATCAGGTATGGAGAATCTGTTCTATAGTACGAGGTACTCAGTTTCGTAGTGTGACGTTAGGATTTTGGGTCTCGCCAATGGGGTAGCATTTCTGCTCCAGAAACTATGGAGGAAAATTATTGAATGGTAAAATTAAATTAAATTGAAATTGAAAGAGGAAAATTAAAGGAATTGTGGATGCACTGTGTAATTAACTTGTTAATTATGAACAAATATGTTGGCAATTTTATCAAAAACTCTAGTCTTTGATAACGAAATACTACTAAAAATGAGTCTCTCGTACAAACATCTTGACAATTTTTGACCCATTTAAAGCACTACGATTTCTTGAAATCTCATTGTAGAAGTACCGATTTGACTTGAACGAATCCAAGGATGTTACATGTATTTACTGGAAGAATTTGTTACACTTTATGATCAATTAAATTTCACGGTCAGTGATATCTAATGTCCTTCTTAGAAAATTTTAACAATATCCAATGCGCACTAAAACACGAATTCGATAAGCGAACGACCGAGTCAAAGGTCACGAGTGTACGTGCGACTCCGAGGAGGGTGAATCGAGGTGAACAATAAAAATTAAAGGAACCGGCCGAGGAGACGCGGAGGAAACGCAGAGGGGCGGAAAAACGGGCTGACCAGAGTGAAATGAACTGTAAAGCGGAATGCACAGACTGTAAAGCTCGTCGTCGCGGAAATCCATGAGCTTGGTAGAACGAAGGAAGAGAAAAAAAAAGGAACACCGAGAGAAAGAAAGAAAGAAAAGAGGGGGTGGTTGGCGCACCCTCTACATCCCGACGACTTTTCGTTGGTCGATGATCTTTAAATTAAGTGCACCGGCTTATGACGCCCGTGTAAAGTCTTCTCCGAGTGGATTTTCGCGAACGGGGGAGGCCGCAGGAAAAAAAAGAGGACTCTCGAAACGCGTGGCGAATGCGACCTGACGAGCAACCCCCTCGGCGAAATGAATCAAACGCACCCTCGCGATGCAGGACATACATTAGACTGACACGCTTGGCACGGGCCATTTGGAATGCTGACTATTCCCGCAGAAAGAGAAAAATATATTTATATTTATATATATATGTGTATAAAACTTATGAAGAAAAAAAGAAGGAAGAAAATAATTCTCGAACAACAATTTGCAATATTATAGATGGAAAAAAGCTTATATATATTTTACGATAGAGTAACGTTATAATGTGTGTATTGCAGAATGCATTGACATATATGTATTAAGTATGTGATTATCAATCGAAATATAATATAAACTAAAGAAATAAGTTACAACATAGAAACGAAGTAAAATTCACTTTTTAGAAATGATAAAAATTTTGACAAATGGTTATATTCTTGTTACTGTTAAAGAAACACGTAAATTAATAACTAATGATTATTCATAAAAATTGTTCATCTGCTTTTCTTGTTTTTTATAGCATCTTGTAAAACACAACGGAAATTTTATTTCCCGCACGAATCTTCAATGGATTACTTTATTATATGCGATCTACGTATGACATAAAGAACCAAGAGAACGAAGTATCACTGTTAAAAAAGTAATGGCTGACGATGACCACGTAGAAGGGAAGGAATATTCCTGGTGGATTCATAAAAAAAAAAAAAGGAAAAGCGAGGAGTGCTCGAGTCACCCCTGAAAAATAACAGGAAAGCCAGGGCGCGAGATCGCGCCATACGGCCGTGAAAGCGTTCGGCGTTAAAAAATCATGAGGGTGTCGTTTCCCTCCCCCATCCTGGCTTTGAATCGTCTCGGATACGATGTGTTTTTCGAGTCCTCCATCACGATCGTGTCTCGTGGAACTTCAGTCTGAAAAATTCCATCTCCGAATTCAGAAACTAAATTATCCGTTACGAGTAAGTTACCTTAAGTTTGAAAATATTTGTTGGTCTAAGAAAAAAGAGAGAGAAAAAAAGAAGCAAAAGTCTGAGCATGAAAGTGCAAAAGGTTAAGGGATTCCGGCTGGCCAGGGAACTTCGTCGCGATGTTTTCGTTCAGGGGGTGCGCCATCGTAGATGGCAACATAATCCTCGATAGAGGGCCATGACACATGGGGACACGGGGAACATCTTATCTTCATATTACACACGCGTGACGGTTCTCAACTCACAATACTTATGTGTTATATATTTACACAAATATATTTCTTCATAAAAATTGGATAATTTTTTTTGGAAACACGTCTATGTATAGCTTTATAATATATAATACATTCGCGTTCAACTTACTCCAATCATAGACAAATTATTAGCTGTTAATAGCTCATTTAACTTGCTTACAAAGCTATTATTAGTAGACAAATTATTAGGTATTAGCTCATTTAACTTGCACAATAAAGAAAGTGAACATTGCACAATGAACATGATAAGGCATCAGTAATTTTATCAAAACATCTGTATCTACAATTTAAGATTCATATGGTCCGTATGCAATTTCCTCAATTCACAATTTTAATTATACATTAGGACGATTAAAACGAAGAAACAAGTACAAATAAGTTTCTAAGGGAGGTTCGAAGTGTAAGAAGTCTCGCTTTAATCCTGAAACGAAAGTTCTTCCAACGACCTCGACAAATTCTTTTGCGACGGAGGACTCGCGGCCGGATTTTCGCGAAATCGGGATTCTATTACTTTAAAAGTGTAGCGTTGGTGAGCAAACAAGTTCCTCAAAAGGGATGACTCGCGCGGATCACGCGTGCACAATCGAAAGAGCGGACGAACACGCGCACCCACACGTAGACTTTTGGTGTTCACGTTTCAGGACGATTTCAATGACCGGAGGATGGTTTATGAGCCGTAACCTTCCTGTCCAACCTTCCACCCTCTCCTACCCAACTGAAGAAGTATCCTTGGCACTGAGTAACGTGACTCCATCCCTCTGTAAACTCGATGCAATATATTAGGGTTAGGTTTCGCGAAGAAGAAACTATCGATGCATGTATTCCGCAGCACTTTCAGCATTCGTTCCCTAGCAATAATAAAAAACGACGAAGATGACTGTCATTCTATTTTTTTAATTATACTGGAATTAAAGCAAATAAAAATTCTAATCATGGTCTAACAATATATATATAAGGATGACTAAGCATGACCTAATTTCAAGATCTTTGTATCTTACCATACAGTGGTTGAACAGAAGAAAGTTGATGACAATAAAATCGACGACCTGAACAGCAGATAACACGAGATAATCCGCAATTTTGTAAAATGGAATTACACTTAATAAGAACAATGGACGATTGTGAACAATGAATAAAATGGAATTATATTTAACAAGAATAATGAGATTATTAGTGTGTCTTCCGAGGAGTATTTCACCATTTCTCGTTCTTTATTTACAAACCCAAGCAACCAGAAAATTTTTGAACAAAAGAGAAAGATTTCGACGCGCGAGGTTTCACAGTGAAACGGCTCGTGATAAAGAAATTAGGGTTACCAGGGAGTGGCGATAACGTACGAGCCTTTTTTCCTCCCTTCTTTCCTTCGATTTCCAGCATTGCCGGTATTCAGGGTTTCACGTATTCTCCGAATTGATCGGGCCAAGGGGTTTCGCCCGTCCAGACGCTGGGGTTGGCAACTTTGAAGGATATTTTTTATTCATGTGACGTGTTTGAGGGCGCGGAAAAAACACATTCTGCCGATCGGAAGGCCGAAGATCGGAATCGAGGAATCGTATGTATGTCCTTCCATCCTGCGAGACCTTCAATTTTAAAATCCCCTCTGGTTCAGAGCCTATATATGTATTCGTCCGCCTTTCCATCTCGATTTCTCGGCCTCCGTTGAGAATTTTGATGAATTAACAATCATGCTCGCTGGCAAACGGAGGGACGTATCACGTTGCTTTAATTCGTTGTCTCTCCTTTCTCTTATAACGAAATATCAATTTCGAAGCATTAATCGAATCGGCTTGGGAACCGAACTTTTGTGCAATTTCCCTTTTGGCGCAAAAAATATTTGCCTCGAAACTAATGTTTCGTCGCCAAAACACTTCGATGCAATTTGGACACTGTGCAATTTAAAAATTCACGATGTATTGGAAATTTTTTGCATCTCTGTATTGAGAAAGGAATCGAAGAATTCGCAGGGCCATTGAAATTCTGGCGTTTAAGGGAACGAGAGAGAAACGTTTGAGGAGAAAGCTCTCCTGCTAATTGGCCGGCTTCAAAATCGAAGGGAAGGAAAGTTCAGGAAAGTTGCGAGACACGGCGGTATTCCCGCGGGATATCAACGAAATTCTTCGGATCGAGCTTCTTTCAAATATTTAGCAGCAATATCCAATTTCGCCTTGCGCACCCGCGCGTCCATTCAGGAACGACTCGTCGACCTTGTTGTTCGTTCGATTGAACGCTGTTCGTTCACCAGATAATTACAAGTTCCTTTGGAAAAAAACGGACATCTAAAATCAAAAGTTAAAATCACGCTTAAACGGAAACTTCAAAATTTTCAAAACTGAATCGACGAATGGTTCCTTCAATTGGATACTGGCTTGAAAATTAAAGAGCTGCGAATTATCAACTTATCATCCTGATCTTCTTTAATAAATTAATTCGAACTCGAAACTTCCTAATCGCTTCCCGGGAAAACAAAATTACAAAATTTCTTTACTTTACTCGAATGAAAAAGTTAAAAATGACCGAGTTTGTTAACACTTATTCTCTGAAATTTCGAAACCGAAACTTGAGGATCAAAATACTAAATAATCTCGTCGATCTCCTCCCTCACCTACAAATGAAAAAGTTGTATAAGACCTCGATTCTCAGAAACTATTGGCAAATTAATCGAAACTCGAAACTTTCTAATTCCTTTGTTCCGTTTCCACGACTTATTATCTCCTCGTCGTTTCTCTCCGCTGCTACAGTTAGATTGATGTAAGTTCACGAAAAGGTGAGGATATCAATGACGAGACGTATTATGGCTCGTCAGTTTACGAGTGACAAGCCTACCGGCCCTAGTCCGGGGCTAAATGGAACTTCTAAATGGATAAGATGTAAGAGTTAACACAGCAGCGAGAGGAAGAATTAGGTGTCTGATGTATGAGACGCCGTCATCCGGTCCCGGGTTCTTCCGGCAAGCGCAAGCCGTGGCTGTCCGTAAATGAAAGAGACATTTTCCTCGCGGAAAATCGGCTTCGAAAACACGATTAATCTTGCCACGGCCAGCCAGTAGGTAAAGCTGAATTTTTCTGTAATTACCGCACCGGTCGGTTGGAAATTCTCCGTTTCTTTCGCCGACTTCTGCTCCATCTGAACGGCAATCTAATTCCGTGGGAAGGGAAACGTTCCAGAAACAAGGGGTGGGTGAACTCGGAGACAAAAGATTAAGCTCGCGATCATAATGGAAGTTTATATACAATCTTCACTCTCTCGATTGCAATTCCAATGTTCTATTCTACAATATTCTAAATTACCAATCTGATTTCAACTTCAAATTCGTAAACTAGAAAGATTCAAACAGGTATTCGTTCAATGCAAGAATTAACAACGACTGGAGTACAAAATTTGTATCAATGAAATTAATATGCAGAGAACAGAAAAAAATTTTTCCATGAAAAATTACAAAAATTTCCCATTTCTCAGCCACTCTCTAGGCAGTTCTCGTGTATAGTCTTCGTTTCAAAGAGGAGTCGTCATATCTCTTTCCCAACCTTCGCTAACTTTGCAGATTCGATCTCGCGATGCCAACGAGCAAACGTCCCCGGGTCGAGAGGTGAAGAGGGATGGATGGTAGGGTGATGCATGTGCCTTGTACCACGGGGTGACGAACGAAGAGTGGGGAGAGCCGAGAACGTGATCCCGTGACTGATCCGTGAAAGCGTGAAAGGGTTTCCACCCCTTTTTCCACCCCTTTATCCACTCTGCGAGAACACGGGGGTGTCGCGAGGCAACGATCAATCACTCCGCGCCACCGTCCACCGATGCACCCCTTTCCTAACGTCGACTAACGTACCTCCTCGTGTCTCTCCCTTCGATCTCCTCGCCACTGTACTACTATCCACATAAAGGGTTCCTCCGATATGGCCAAACGAACATCCCACCTTGTCCACAAATACAACCCCCTCCCCCCTTTCTACACCATCCTGATCCATCCACATCGTTCGAGGTGGTTGTTTAACGTTGCCTCGATGAACTTCGCGTTCTTTTTTCTTTGTTTTCAGACGTCGAATCGTCCAGCGCAATACGCTGGATTTCAGAGGAAGATTGATCGTCAGGAAAGCTTCCGTTTCTCTCTCTCTCGTTCTCCGCATTCGTGACCCGTACTATCGGGGATGTAAATAACCGCGTATAACAAGTATTATATTCGACTGTGTGATTTTTACTGATTTCTCGATTTCATTAAACGTGTATGTAATTAACGTTCATAACTCTCGAGAAACGAATGACTCGCCTTCGTGAGTTTATTTTAAATTATTCGTTGCAAAGTAATGACATAGGATATAGTAGCATTTAGTATTTCCAACGTCGTTAGTTTTTTGTGTTTATTAATTTACGGAATTGGATCAACGTGTGATCTTGAACGGCACAATTATTAATTTTCAACAGGCTATTATCATTGTACCACTAAACAAAACCACAAATTTAAGATTCAATTGCTTATTTTCCTAGATTTTTCATTTATTTCGATTCTGCCACCTAAAGTTTATGATCAACAATGTAAAATATAAAATCAGAACGAAATTCTTAAATACAAAGTATAAAATTGTAAGTTCTAAATTTAAATAGCAATATCAAATGTAAAATAATACAATATCGTCGATTTGTAATTCGAACCAAAAGGAATAAAACTATTGAAAGAATTTCCTACTAAAAATCTCGTCACTGATTTTTGCTATGCGTAAAGGAACGATCAATAACTATAAATCTGTAAAAATAAGATCACATGACGTTAAGTAACGTATTATTACGTTTGAGAATCACACGTCACCACACCGGTTATTAGAGCATTAAAAATAAGATTCTAGAATTAAGAAAGATATAACGGCAGAGGTGCAAATATCACGACAAGAAGTTGTCTAAAAATACAAGAAAACACGTGTCTGACGAACAATCGCCATTCTGGAGAACATCACGCACGTTCATCCGTGTTTCACAGGGTAGACACTCAGTGGCTCGCGTTTCCATCGAGGTGGTGCTAATGGCGAAGGCGGTGAAAGAGAAAGAGGAGAATCCGGTACAAGGGAGAAAAAGGGGAAAGAAAGGTGAACGATTAAGAACCGTGAGTAAACGGCCACGCACTGGAAATTGGCGTTGGGTCAAGATACATTCAATGCCGGTTTTACGGGTCGCATCTGTGTCGGGGGATACTAAAACTAATGTATTCATGAGATAATTATTTCTTGCATTCATTACGCGGCTGTAAAGTTTTTATTGGCCCGGGGCTTGGTTCGCGAAGCACGGGTCACCCTTACAAAGTAAAAGTAGCACCGTCCAGAATGGACCATCGCCTATCGTTATTCCTTCGTTCTTATTCTTCCTCCCTTCGTTTACGACACACATTTAAGGACAGTCCTTAGAACGCGAATCACACGGCCGTATCGATAACCGGCGTATGCGATATCTTCGCTGCTAAAAGCATTCTTTAGTAATATTTAACGATAGACCGTGAAGATTTAATGCCCGTGGCGAGCAATCGACCGGTGAAGAGGAGCAGCATTATTTGCTTTCACCTGGAATATTATAATTTATTCATTACGCTGATGATACGACGCAGTTAACTTTTCGATTGTTTAGTTCGTACTAGAGCGTCGTACGGATAATCTAAGGTACTTGAAATAATTAGTTTATTCTTGGTAGATGTTCAAAGAAACTAACAGTATATCATTTGGAATAAAATAGACATATAAACATATAATGAATTATTTCCAAATAACTTCTTGTTTCAATTGATTCGATCATTCAAACGAAATAACGAATATTATTTGTTTTGTGAACTCGATTGAAGCATTACGTTGACAAAGTGATGTTTCTTCCTTAACTCTATTTTTACTTATTTACTTGACAAGGTTATATTCTTTTGCTACCAGTTAAGTTCTTTCCTTTTCAAACGGTTGATAGCTCGTTATCTACAATTTTCTAGCATAAAACGAGCAGAACGAATGTTTTGTGACGCGCTCGAAACATTCGTGGATCGGTATCTTCTTCACCTTTCGACGTACATATATATATATATATGTAACGCTACGGAACAAGTAAAGAGAAACAGGAGAAACGGGGTAGCAAGGCGGTGTCCCAGAAGAACGAAGACGCCGGCCGAATATCAACGAGGATGCCATCGTACATGATAAAAGACGTTATTCCTTCCGGTACCGATCCCGGAAAGGGAAAGATACATCAACTCTTGTGTCATATAAAAATGTGTTTATGCGTGGTGCACTAGGAATGAAAAGATGGTGGACCAGCGAACAAAAATGTTCCAGATGCTGTCGGAATAAACGAATTACATCTTATTTTGTGCTTTCCCATCGAATCTCGGTGAATAGAAAAAAATCAAATGATAAATAAAATAAAAAAGTAAAATCGTTATTTAATTGTTACATTACATTTGTATTGTGTGATACATCATGTTTGTATTCTGTGTAATTAATGATATATCTTGCGCCCGTTAAATATGTTAAAATAAATCAGATGCTCGCTGAATTTTAAGAAACTGTGTAATGAACGCTTTTTTTATTTTATTTTGTAAACGTTCGAACGATATCTATATTTTTCGAAGCGAAACTTACATTTTATATAAAAAAATTATACATGTAAAATTTTCTTTATTGGCAAACGCCGGAGGGATTGGAAATAAATTTAAAATATATACGAGAAAATATGTAAGGAAATAACGTGAATTGGCTGAAATACTCGATAATTCTTAGAGCAGATAGACAACAAGGAAAAATCGAGTGAGAAGAGAAATAGGGGAGGAAAAGGCACGGGATGGCGCGTAGAAGAATGGAGTTGACGGAACGAGTTGTGAGATCCGGAAGCGGAAACGAACCTCATCGTTATACACCGCCGTGACGTCATTCCCGAAAGAATCGTGAATTTACTAAAGAAATCTAGAAGAAGATGGCTCGTTTCGAGATACAGCAATAAAATAAGAAAGTACACGAACGATAAAAGAAAAAGTGTAGATTTATACAAAAAAAAGTGTATCTCTAAGAAAATGAAAAGAGAGAGAGAGAGAGAGAGAGAGAGAGAGAGAGAGAGAGAGAGATGGGAACAAAGGAAAAAGAAGAACGATCGATGCAAAGGGATGCAGAGACGTCGGGATTTGGGATTTTCGCACGTGTTTCCAGCCCCGTCCGCGCGATTCCTGTAATCCCAGGTGGCTATTCCCCCCTCGAAGAGAGCTACACTCGAGATTTCTTTTCTCCGTGTAAAAGGAAACAGAATTGAAATCGGCTTTTGGAAATTGCGTGGCCCTGCTTCTCCCCGGAGAGAGAAATGCAAACACGGCTTTGCTGAACGCGGCAAACGGGGGAAAAAATGAGGACGATATCGTGTGGATTTATAAGGATACACGGCAACGGAGGAATAGAGTTAATCTCCCGATTTTGAACCGGGAATGTAAATCGTCTTCTTCTTTCAAATCTATAAATACGATCTCTTTATCCAAGCCGTCAAAAAAAAAAAAATACTTATGCGAACAACAATCTAGATCTTAGTCACTTCTTAAGAGACAAATTTTTGTAAATTAGTTTAATTTAGTTAAATTAATGATTTCACCACACTGGGACAAAATGTTATTTAAATTGAAGATGGTGATATAGCACTGGCGGATTTCAGTGATAATTAAGTTATGAAGAATATTCGTTTCGTAGAATATCAGTAGATATCCGTAACATTTATAATAGTTTATAGAAAGAGCAAATTTACAAAAAATTTGGAAATCAATAAATCATAGATCATTTTAACGCTATAACGACCAATGATACTAATATTATATCATATGATTCTCAATATTATAGATAACTTATGACATGACTGTGGCATCACGTAATTTTTAATGTTTAGCAAAATATATCACAAGTTTTAATATATACGTTTTTTATTTATTTAGATATTTATTACTTCCTACAAATTTATACATAGTTCTGGTTGTTTTCTTACATAACAAAACTGGTTCATACGTAACAAAAATTAGAATTTATAAATTTTTAGTGGAATTAATAGAACTCGTTTGTTCATTGGTAAATATTACTGTTAAAGTAGCCAACTATTATGATGTCAATAAAATTATTATCTTTTACGTTAATTTTCTTTCATTTGAATTTTATTGAATTTCATTTATTTGTAGATTATACACATAAGAGCCCTCCTACGAGTACTCATAGAATTATAATAAAAATATCTAAAATTACCTACAATTAATAATAAATAATTACCACAGACCACAGACGAGATATATGAATAGACATTGCCACAGACGAGGTATATGAATAGACATTGCATACAATGTATTTTTTTGGCCATGATTTCCTGTGTCTCGTTACCATTTTCGTGTCACATCCTGTCCTACCGATTCAGACAGATTTTGCACCGCAGCACTATTAGTGATGAGAATTAAAATAAAAAAATATGGACAATGTTGTTACATCTGTTTCGGAAGTGTTAAAGAAATATTTCTATATTTCTTGTTTAGTATAAAGTTATAATGGTGTAAATTATTTCTTACAGATAGTTTCTTCAAAAAATTTTCGAAGTCATTTCTTAAGACGAATTTAATGACTTGCATACAAAGTCATTTGTTGTTATAACTCGTTAAAAATTAATGAATAATTGTTTAAACTTCAAACTTTACACACTAGGGGCGCTGTGATCCAAAACTTACCTAAATCGGTACAATAGGATGTTACATGAAAATGATACATCCCATAAGCAAGATGCAAATTTCATTGCATGTAGATCTATGCACATATCTTGTTGTGTGTATATATATATATATATATACACACACACACACACACACACACACACACACAACAATAATTATATATACAACTATTGTAACATGCAATATTGAAATAGAAATGAAACTAAAATGGTTACATAAACACATAAATAAAAATAATCTTTTTACTTATAAATATATAAACTTACCAATTCTCAATTTTTATTGGAAATCTTGAGATCACTGACATTAATTTTTATACAATAATTTATACATAATGATTAAATTTGATCAATATACTTACAAATGTAAGTATTTATTTAATAATATAATCATAATGACACTAAAGAACATTATTATATAAAAAAAGTATAAAAAATAGAATAAACAGAAAGGAAGAAGAAAGATATGACTAATATCACTTATCTTACTTATCTTACTTTAAATAAATATATGTCTAAAAAAAATAAATTACTCAGTATTTATTGAGGCATAGAAATACTATTACATTGTACAATCATACTTATATTGAAACTCCTGAACGTTTTTTGTTCTTATTTAATTTCTGATTTTATATACACTAGAAATACATATGTAAGTAAATGCTTTAAATATTTAAACAGAATGCACAATCATAATTACACTAATATATATATATTATTATTATGTTTAAATATAACACATCATCACAGATAATTGTCACTTTTTTATTCCAAACTCGATGGAAGCCAGAACTAAACTGATTTCTCCTCCTGCACTTGTAATGGAGAACATCAACCCTAGGGCTCAACACATCCCAGAAGAGCCTCGACCAATCATACAGAATACCCATCCCTTGGAGTAGATGTCAGAAAAGGAGAACTGCTTCTGCGACACAGTCTGTGACGTTTTGCAGACAGAGCATGCTCCAGTGGAATATTCTAAATCCTACACCAAAAGGGGTGTACCCTACTGATTTCACATGGAAAAAAGGGAAGGGAGTGTGTCTACCACCAACAATGTTCGAAGGGGTAGATATGTTTTAAAAAGGAAAGAAGGAAACGTTGGGGAAAGGAAAAGATGGAGCATGCTCCGTTACAACATTTCAAATCCCATAGCAAAAGGGGTGTGTCCTCTAAATTCTAACTACAAGAGGAGAATTGTCAAATTCATAATATAATCTGAATTAAATTTTGCTTTTGTTTTTATATAGCTTCTAATTTATTCATGAAAATATATTTGTATGTTTTTGTATACCTCTATGCCATTACATTGAAATTAATCATAGAAAAAGCATTAAAAAGCAAAAAAATTAAAAATATTGAGAAACTCATAGTCAATATCTTTCCAGCTGCAACACCCTTTTTTAGCAGCTACCCCTTTTTTAGGAATAAAAGGGGTGACTGGTACCCCTTTCAAAGGGGTTAAAATATAGGGGATGATTTGGAGAAAAAAATATTTGTGCCATGGACAGCAATGTAGTACACACATATTGCGAACAAATCTTACCAAATATTTATAAAATAACTATTTTACATTTTAAAAATTATCAAAATCACATGAATAATGTAATTTCATATAAATAATGTAATTTTCATATTTCATTGATTTATAAAGACTTGTAATATACACACTTATTAATCATATTATATAATGTACTAGTAAAATTATTTACGGACAGGAGAATCATTATTTTTTTAAATTTGAAGAAATGAAAATAAAAGATGAGAAGATAACCTCACCTAACCTAAAAATTAGAAGCATAAATAAAATAAACGTAATGGAATAATCTTATTGTATAAATATTATAGGAACAAGATAAATTGGAAGATATCAAATATAACGTACCTGAAAAAAATTATTTATTTTCTTAATAACTGCATTACAATCTCTTTTTACAAAATGTAGTCTGTCAGCAAAATTTAACCTCTACATAATTCATAATAAACTCACTAATTCATAATAAAATTTCTAACAATAAATGACCTTATATGCAAGTTGCTGAATTCGTTCCAATAAATATCATACTAGAAAGAAAATAAAGAATAAAATTAATTTTGAAAAAAATAGATAAAGAGAATAAAAAAAAAAGGAAACATGAATTTGACTTCGAAATTCTCTTGCTGAACGATTTGAAAAAAGTAATTCACACCACATAATGTGTTTGTTTATATTAAATAATTATATTTATAAAAATATTCGTTTCATAGGACCAATCAACAAAATCGATTTTGCGGAATAAGGATCATTCATTTAGAACGTTAATCTATATGTTAAAAAACATTATAATTTATATCTATTTACGTTATTAATAAAAATATCATATTTCAACTAATTTTTTCTAATATTTTTAAATAAATGTAAATGTATAACAAATTTTTATTCTAATTTCCAATTTATTCTAATTTCAACCAAATTGTTGGTCCATTTATTCTTTTATTGATGAAATATCACCACGTTCGAGTCAACAAATAATTTTCGGAGCAGATATGATAATACTGTCCATATTTTTTTATTTTATTCCCATCATTTGAAGCTCTGCAGTACAAAACTTGCCTAAATCAGTTTTTAAAGAATGTCCCACGAATATTATACAAAAAAATACATTGCATATGGGTCTATATTTCGTTTGTACAATTTTATATATACAACTATTGTAACATGCAATACTGACATAAAACATGTAAAAAATAATTATCTACACAAAGAAAAATAATTTTTTTACTTATAAACTTATATAAACTTACCAATTTTCAATTTTGTTTTTATCAGAAGTTTTAACATCACTGATATTAATTTTTATACAATAATTTATACATAATAATTAAATTTGATCAGTTTATTTATAAGTATAAATATTTATTAGCTTATTAGTATAATTATAATAATATTTGAAAACATTATTGTATAAAAAAGTATAAAAACTAAAATAATCTGAAAGAAAAATCAAAGAAACATATGACTAATATTCTTTATTTTATTTATCTATATAAATACACGTTTAAAAAATAAATTACTTAGTACTTATTTTTGAGACATAAAAATATTATGTATATTTTGCACCTAATTACAAGTACTAGAATAAAAATACAAGAAAAAATATTTATGTTGAAACTTTCTTTACCCTTATTTAATTTCTAATTTCATATATACTATCAGTAAATGCTATATTTAAAAAATGCACAATTGTAATTGCATTGACAAGTCTTGATAGCATTAGCATCAATTTTTATACAGTAATTTATACATAATGATTAAATTTGATCAATTTGTTTATGAATATGAGTATTTATTTAGTACTAGTTCAATATTTATTTCATATAAAAATAGAGCATATTTTTCATATACAGAAAACATTATTGTGTAAAAGTTAAAATAAATTGAAATGAAAATCAAATCCCTTACTTGTTTATTTAAATATATTTAAAGAAAATAAATTATGTAATATTTTTATTCTTAAGGCATAGGAATACTATATATATTTTACAAATAAATGCAAGTATTAAAATAAAAACACAAAAAATAAAACTTATATTGAAACTCCTGAACTTTCTTTATTCTTATTTAATTTCTAATTTTATATACAGTAGAAATATATGTGTAAGTAAATGCTATATTTAAATAGAATGCACAATTACACTGATACATATTATTATTATATTTTTAAACATAACACATTATCACAGATAATTGTCACTTTTCTATTTCAAACTCAACGAAAGTCTGAACTAAACTGATCTCTCCTGCTGCACTTGCAATGGAGAACAGCCACCCTAGATACACTCAACACATCCCAGAACATCCCCGACCAATCGTACAGAATTCCCAACCCATCCCTTGGAGCACACGTCAGGAAGGGAGGACTGCTTCTGCGACACAGTCTGTGACGTTCTACAGACAGAGCATGCTCCAGTGGAATATTCTAAATCCCACACCAAAAGGGGTGTACCCTACTGATTTCACATGGAAAAAAGGGAAGGGAGTGTGTCTACCATCAACAATGTTCGAAGGGGTAGATATGTTTTAAAAAGGAAAGAAGGAAACGTTGGGGAAAGGAAAAGATGGAGCATGCTCCGTTACAACATTTCAAATCCCATAGCAAAAAGGGTGTGTCCTCTAAATTCTAACTACACAAGAGGAGAAATTGTCAAATTCATAATATAATCTGAATTAAATTTTGCTTTTGTTTTTATATAGCTTCTAATTTATTCATGAAAATATATTTGTATGTTTTTGTATACCTCTATGCCATTACATTGAAATTAATCATAGAAAAAGCATTAAAAAGCAAGAAAATTAAAAATATTGAGAAACTCATAGTCAATATCTTTCCAGCTGCAACACCCTTTTTTAGCAGCTACCCCTTTTTTAGGAATAAAAGGGGTGACTGGTACCCCTTTCAAAGGGGTTAAAATATAGGGGATGATTTGGAGAAAAAAATATTTGTGCCATGGACAGCAATGTAGTACACACACATTGCGAACAAATCTTACCAAATATTTATAAAATAACTACTTTAAAAATTATCGAAATCACATGAATAATGTAATTTGATATAAATAATGTAATTTTCGTATTTCATCGATTTATAAATATACAGACTTATTAATCCATGATTTATTTGTGAAATTATTAACAGATAGAATAGTCATTATTTTTTTTAAATATTTAGAAATGAAAATAAAAAATGGAAAAATAACCTCACTCAGAGCAAACTAAAACCTAACCTAAAAATTAAAAACATCATAGACAAAATAAACGTAAGAGAATAATCTTTTGGAATAAATGTTATAGGAATAAAACAAACTGAAAGATATAAAATATAACATACCTGGAAGAAATTATTTATTTTCTTAATACCAGCATTGCAATCTTTTCATTTTCATTATAGATTACAAAATGATAAAGTTAAAACTTAAAAAATAAATACATACATATAATCATAGTTTATTTTAAAAACAACAAAATATTCATAACAAATCTGCTTTTTATTTTATAAAAAATACAGTAATTTTCCTTATCAACATATTCATTTCATATATATAGTACATATGTAATACAGACGAGTAATATAGTCACTGTGTATACCTGTCGTCTATACTATGGTGTATACAGTCTCGTTTGATAGTTCGTTCGTGTATAAATCGTCTGCTGCATGATGAATGATATTTAAATTAAATTGACATAATATTACTAAAAAAATGACATTGTATCATTTCGGAAATTGCTTAGCTTTAGTTTATGTTCCATATTATCTTACTTATAAATATTCTGGCTTGTAAGTATATTTTAACTTTTTGTAACCTATTTGTAATTATTTGGTCGTTATTTCTGAAATTATTTTTAATTAATTTATTATAATATTAATAATATTATAATTGTAATATATTTTAAATATAATTGAATTCCTGATGCTCTGTCATATAAATGACATATTTAAAAATATGTATATAAATTTTCAGGTCAGAATATGGTGCATTTTGGAAATGTATTCAAGCTGGAGGCATTTATATATTTACGCAATTAGTCAAAATGTTAGCACTTGCTACTTTTTTCCCTACAGCAGATAATGTTGGAGGTGAAGGCTTTGATTTAATTGGCGTATGTATTTATATCTTTAATTGACTTGTATTTATTACTATAAATGTATCATTAATTATTTTATATAATATATAATAAATTTTATAGGAATTTTTAAAATCTTCAATTGATTTAGCTGACTTAGTAGGAATTCTATTAGTATTAAATAATATACCTGGTAAAGGGCATGCAAAAGTTCTAACTGCTGGAGTTGGATGGGCTGGAGCCGAAGTATTACTTACTAGATTTCTTCTGTTATGGGTAGGAGCAAGAGGTGCAGAATTTGATTGGAAATACATTCAAAAAAGTCTTGAATCTAACATAAATTTAGTAAGTGATATTATACCACTATTTCTGTTAATATATTGCAAGAAAATTTTTATTAAAAATTTCATTTTCCATAAATATCAGGTACAACATATAACTACAGCAACGCTTGTATGGTTATGGTCACGACATGATTTAAAACGAAGTTTGGTACCAATAGTAGTTGGTATGCTCATACTTACAGTTTATAGGCCACTTATTTTAGATTTTTTTTTAGTAGTTTTTCTAACTGGTCCATGGTCAGCCCTTGTTGTTAAAGCTGCTACTACTTTTATCATGGGTATTACAACATTATATATGTATGCTGGTCTTGCTCATTCCATAGGCATCTTTTGAACAATATATATATTTATATGTATATTTTTAAAAATCAATAGTTATATCCATTTCTTTATTTCTTTATAATGTGTATTACTATACACATTACAAAATAAATCTTATTTTATTAATAAATTATGTAATGAATTCTTTTATTAATTTTATATAACACAATAAATTGTACCAATGGCGATATTATGCATAGAAACAATCCTTTATTTTCTTTTATGTTACATTCTGATATTTAAATTTTGTTTTCTTCCCACAATTTTCAAAACCCAATTTATCTTGCAAAAATCACTAAAATATTATTCTCAATTATTATTGAACTTATAAATAACAAAGGCAAGAATGTAAATTTGGATACATTCGCTTAATTTTTTAGGTAATTTTTCGAAGAAGACAAAATTGTAACTATGTTGTTACTAGAAAGGGAACTATATTAATTTTCATTTTCATCTAATATTTTACATACTTTTAGCGACTCTTTATACATATTCAACGCACCTTAACTTTTATAATTATAATAAATTATACATATCACTTGTATTATCAAAGTACTAAATTATTATTAAATCAAATTTTTAAAAATTTAAATTTATCTCTTCATGATAATTACTCATTTTTAATAACATTATTCAAAGACATAGTATAAATATTAATGTACAAAACGTAAATAGTAGTCCGTTTTAATACCTAAGATGGAGGACATTGCAATCTTCTAAACCCATCTCCTTCTGATTGACTATCACTGTGATGAGAAGAGTCATCATCCGAAGAATCATCAATATTATCATCATCGTCATCATCATCATCCTGATTTTGATCGTTAGAACCTCGACGTGCGTTTAGATTCTATATCAAATTAATTAAATAAATTTATATAGAATATTGTAGTTTTAATCGTTAATTTACTAATCAATACATACTAATCTTACTCTTTCCGTATGACGAATATGTCTTAATAATATCCAAAACATTTGACTATCGAATGCATCAGATTCAGTATGAGTATCTTGTGCCCTATTCATTGCATTAGATGTAACACACTGAAATAAAATATAAAAATAATACGATACGTAGTATGTTTACTACGACAATTTTCATAAATTACACATACTTTTTCTATTAAGGGTATACTTTCTACTGTTCGAAGCGAAGGCGGATCTTCGCAAGAAGGTGCCCAAACTTTCACATCACAATCAAGTCCACTTGTGGCAAGAATAGGAATATGTGGATGAGGTTCTAAACAATTTACCTATACGACAAAGTGTTATTAAGGTTTATCATTACATTTTCAATAGATTACATACCACTCCTTGTTCATCTCCAGGCATCCAATTTACGATTGCTTCAGTATGCTTATCCCAGATAAATATATTGCCACAATCTGATCCAGATATAACAAATTCACTTTTTGGACCAAAGAAATTAACTCCCTTCACTATGAAATAGAAAATATAAATTTTCATTTTATATTTACAAAATTTATCAAACAATAATATATACCAGTAGCATTGTTTCTATGGCCTTCATATTTATGAGCAAAATCTCCAGGTTGTGGTGATATTGTATCAAATAAATATATGTCTTCGTCGTTATAAGATGCAAGAACTTCAGTTCCATCATAATTGTATAAAGCACATGTTATATGTACATGTTTCTTCTCAGTCTATAATTCACGAAAATTAAATTAAATTGCAAAATAGTATATAATTTTGCTTTTAACTATATAAAATTTTAAAAATATACCAAATGTTTAGGACATAATTCATGCATTGGTTTAGACACATTTCGCCGATCGTATATTCTAACCCATTGAGATCGACCAGCAACACAAAATTCATTGCTCTTAAGAGGATTACAATGAACACTGTACAATTGTACATGGAAAGAGCCAGAGTCTCTTACTACAAGCAACCTATACAATCAAATTGTTTCTATGACAACATATTATGACAACATATTTTTTATAAAAACGTGCTTAAAAAACATACTTCGTTGGTTTTTCTTCCCTAATATCTATAGATAAAACTTTTGCATCTTCACCAACAGAAACAATAACATGTGGCGTATCCGGATGAAGTGCAAGTTTATGAGTTGGCGCATTGTGCGTAGCTAATTTTCGTGATGCACCGCGTCTAATATCTAATAAACGCACTTGTCCATCACGAGCACAAGTAGCCATTAAATTTTCTTCATCAAATGGCAACCATTTAGCCTAAAAAATTGCAATGATATATATATATATATATATATAATTGATATATATAATTATATAAAATTAAACAAAATAAAATACAAAAATATATTTTAAGAATAAAAGTTCATTGCAAAATATATTTAATTATACATACTTGAAACATATTACTTCTATGACCACTAGCAAAAGAATGATGTTTTTTTCCTATTGCCCAATCCCATATAACTACATATAAATCATCAGAACCACTGGCCAATAAATTTCCAGTTTTATTAAAATTTAAGGTATTAACACAGCCCTGTAAAAATTATTTAAAAATTAGATTCTAATTTCTTAAGTATAGAATTTAAAGCATAAGATGTGTACCTCATGTTCTTTAAGTTTGTACATAAGTTCAAAGTGTTCTACGACGTGTAAGGAGCCATAATATCTACGTTGAAATGATGGATTTATGCCCATTTCACGGTGAAGAAGTTCTGGTACTACAAACCAAGTTGGCTTTGGTCTTTTCTTCTTCAAACAAGCAGGAGTATCTGGCTCTGACTCTTCTGATTCCTCTTCACTGGATGTTTGTTCAGTATCAAAATTTGAATCATTTGACAAGGGAGACTCAAATCCTGTCAATCGTCTCAAATCCTGTTCTGTGACATTTGGTAAAAGAAATTCTTCTAATTGTACAAATACCAACTCTGACATTATTTCTATTAATGTTTAATGATAAAAATAAATTTTATAAAATAAAAATAGTGAACGTAACAATATATATACCTGCATCTTCAGCATGTGAACTATCATTATCAATTTCTAGTCCTTCTTCATGATTCTTTGTCTCCCTAAGAGCTGCACCTTCTTCAGTTTCTACATTTAAATACAATGTAGTATCAAAATTTTTTAAATGTTATATATCTCTTTTCAACCATTTACCTGGTCTCATTTCAACATCTTCAGTAATTTCTTCACTACAACTATCCTTAGGCTCCTTTACTAATTGTGCATTATCTATTTTATTTTCAAATTTTGATTTATTACAAACATTTTCATTTAACTTTTGATGTTTACTTGACTCTTTATTAGAATTATTACTATCATCACAATTATCATCATTTACTTGAGCTATAAGTTAAAATCAATAAATATAAAGTAAATTATGAACTCTGATGCAAGTTGCTAAAATATTATTACAATACCTTTTGAAATACTTCTTTTACACTTATTTTGATTGCTAGAAGGAGAACTTGGTTCAATATCATTTGATGAAGTTGAAGTATTGTCCTGTGAGGTGGTTGCTTCTGGCAAAGTTGCAGAATTAAAAATAGAAAATGATGTTTCTCTTAAAGAGTCTTCATTCTGATTTTTTTCGAATGTATTCTTTTTATTAACAACATCACATTTGTTATCAATCAAAGGTTCAACAAGTTGTACTTTTACTTCATTTGCTTCATTATTAGATGTAGATAATTCAATGTTATCTACTTCTTTACACACCTTATGATAATTATTAGAATCCATCTCTTACTATCACCAAATCAAGGTCTTCTGTATAATAAATGTTTCACTTGTACTTTACATTTATCAGTATATATATATATATATATTATAATTTAACTTTACCTGTAATATAAACTTACATAAATAGTGTATTTAACTTAATACATTTATACACAATGTAATCGTTATGATGATATAACCAACTAAAAATATATAATATAACCAACATAAAAAAATAATTAGGAACAATAAATTAAATAATTAGAGAGTAAATGAATAGAATTACAGTGAAATTTTTTTATTTTATACTTTATTCTCCAAAATATTTTAAAATATGCTAAATGTGCACGCACTCAAATAAAAAAATTAATTTCTGGACTAGTAATTATTTTTTATACAACTAGAATTTTAAAAGTAATTTAAAAAAAAATTAATCTCGTTGATTCAAAACTACAACTAATGTGAATTCATTAATGACTTCAACATGATTCAATGCTAAAAAGTATTTTATAATTTTTTATGTTATTGAAGTTTTCAATATTTTTTAAGTTTTTACTATTGATCTTCTACATAAAATTTTGTGTAAAGATTATTCAAGTACATGCACATTTAGAGATTTCTTTTAAATCAATTTTCTCAAAAACTTTATGTCTTTAATTAATTAATTTTAATATAAATTTTACCTAATATTTAATTGTATCACGACAATCATACCTTGTACATTGATATTTAATGATACATGAATAATGATTAATACTTAAAAACGGAAACAATTTTTAAGAAAAGATCTCGTTAAGATTGGATATTTCAAGAATAAATAAATTATATATTCAAGTTGCTACAATTATACTATCTTAATTTTACACATAGATACAGTATTGCAAGGTATGAATAAAGTATTTAAAATACCAACAGTTTAATCCAAAATTATATCTTATCTAATGCATCATTAATTATTCTGTTTAAACAAATTTTCTAAGATACATGATCTTTTTAATATAACATAAGACATAAAACATATGCAACATTTACAAAATATTAGAGTAGGCACAAGCATTAGATTTAGCTAATGCGTTTTAGAAAATACAGTTAACTATACATCGACAAGTGATAGAATTAAAATAATAATTGCACTGACCTGTCATCCATATAAACATGATATTATTTTTACACATATCTAAATGTACAAATAAAAAATTCACACATTTACGTATTACATAAATTTACTATTGGGGCCTTTTTTTTTCTTTTTTTTTTCTTTTTTTTTTTAATGAAATTAACTGATAAAATGGCTGATACTTATGAAGGTGGTTTATTGTTAGCTTATAGCAGTGCTATTGAGCTTAAGTTTTGAAGCTTGAACGGCTTCATCCACTGCGCTTAATACTGCGATACATTCGAGTATATATTAACATAAACTTATTGTCTACTGTCTACCGTCTTCTATTTGAGAAATGAAATACAAAGAAAAAGGGAATTTATAATATCCCTATTAATCTGTATCTGAAATTTTTCTATTTTACGATAGTACATAGCGCGGACAAATTCACATAAAGAGTCTTTCCTCTGAACAAATAAATTACATCAATCTAATGATAAAAAATAATTAACAAATTGTATAATGAAACAATTTTTGTGATTTCATACATGGAGCAATTATTGTATAATGTTGATGCTATATTGTAATAAAATTCGTACATTTTTATATTTACGATAATATAAAATTTAAATATTACATCAAATTAGATTATATTATCTTACCGTTTGTTAGCAATAAAGAGGGATAAATTGAAAAATAATAATTTCACTCAAACTAATATTTGTTAATGTTCTATATGTGAAATTTAAATGCAATTGTAAACTGTACAAAACACGTGTGTAAGATTACACTTGCATTTAATTTGTACAATACACACATTTGATAATAACCGCGTGGTTAAAAGAATTGAAAATTGAAAAGTTTTTAAAAAAATTTTCATAAATTTAAAAACTTTTTAAAGTATGAGTTTTAAAATATTACGTTTCACAAATTTCCAACAGACGTGTATTAAAATTGAAATTATCTTATTACAGATGATAGAAATTAAGTTTTGTGTAAAATGAAAAAAATACGAACTTTATTTACCTTAAATAATCTTCTTCATACACTTTTGAAATTTTTAATCGTTTTCAAATGTTATTTATAATGATATATGAAGTACAGCTTTATTAAGGTTATGTTATTGAAAATATAAGTGTTTGAAAAATGGCCAAAATATTGAATTTTTTGCGAACTATACGAAATAATTGGAAAAAATCTCTTGTGGGATGTGCAGCTGTATCATATGGATTTTCATATAGTAAGGAAGTATACGAGTAAGATATAACTTTAATTTTATAATTGGTAACTACATTTTATTATTGAAGTGATATTGAAAAATGATAATATTTTCAGTGTTAATCAATTAATGAGACAACATTGTGAAAGCATATCACAATATGGCGATCTTCCACTTTCAACAAATGTAAAACCACGTCATGTTACCATTATTTTAAATCCAGCTGCTAAAAAAGGGTTTGATTAAATTCAGTTTCAGTGTTAGCAATCTATTTATGATTTAATTCTTAATTAACTCTTATTATTACTTGTAGGAAAGCTAAAAAATTATTTGAGAAATATTGTGAGCCACTTTTGCATTTAGCTGGAATTGCTGTAACTATAATACAAACAGAGTCACAAAATGATGCTCGTAAAATCATAATGAATCTAAATACTCCTACTGATGCTATTATAGTTGCAGGAGGTGATGGTACTTTATCTGATGTTTTAACTGGATTAGTAAGGAAATATGATCTTAATCTTAACTCAGTTAAACAATGTCCTATTGGTATTTTACCATTGGGACAAACAAACAAAATTGCAAAATCTTTATATCATGAGTATGATGATTTGTCTGATATAAAACAAATAATAGAGGCAACAATGGCAATCATAAATGAGGAATGTAAAATGATGGATATGATTGAAGTTAAACCCATTGAAGTATGTTATATACATAGCAAATTTGTAATTTTCTTATTAATTTTAAATCCTATATTATTTCATAATTAAAGGATAATTGTGAAGAACCAGTAAAACCAATTTATGCCATGGGAGCAGTTGAATGGGGTGCATGGAAAGATGCAAATGCTTCTGCTAATAAATATTGGTACTGGGGATTTTTAAGAAAGTATATATATTTTTACTTTAATACTTTGGGGCTTATGTAATATTTGCATTAATTTAAACTTATATTATCTAATATCATATATTTATTGTTTAGATATGTAACTTATATATTTAATGGTTCTAAAGAAAATTTAAACAAATATTGCGATGCAATATTAAAATATACACTTCCTTGTGAAGGTTGTTCTCGTTGTAGTCAAAACAATTTAATTTCCAACTTAAATACAAGGTGGTGGCATGTATTTCTACCAAGAAATACTATCACTAGAGGTATATACTATTATACAAAATATAATATAATGTCTCAAAGTAATCACAGAATGCTATACTTTTTAGATAGTATTGATTTTAGTAAAAGAATAAACGAAAAATGTGATATTCTTCATGAACTACCTGTATCAACTTGTGAATTGCATGTAGAAACTTCTAATATAGACAAATCAATAGTTGAATTATCGCCATCATCTTTAAAAGTGAAAATTGGTAATTAGATAAATATATAATAAAATATAAATATTTAGAAAAATAATCACTGTCATGAAAAATTATTTTTATTATATAGGTCCAGAGGACGTTAATTATTTTTCCTTTGTGTCTAAAGGTTGGAAAAAAGAACAAAATACTAAATCACTATGTAATCAAGTAGTGGAAGCAAAAAAAATTGAATTAATTCCACAAAAGGTAAAATTTTATTGTTTGAATTTTCAAAATTTTAATTATTTAATCTCTGTATGTTAATTTATTCATAGGTCGATAAAAACCATACATTATATATCGATAATGAAGAGTATGAACTAAAATCGGTTGAAATTAAATTGCTTTCACGAGCAGTAAAAGTATTTTGTTCTCAGTTGAACAGTTAACAAAAAATATATATGATGTAAATAAAATTGAAAATCTATTTATTTGTTCTAAACCTTCATTTCTTACGATCTTAAAACTAAATATTAAATATAAAAAATTAAAGCTTTATTTTAATTATATATTATAAAAATAATTTATTGCATATAAAAGATATACTATGACACTTGTGAGTATAATCTATTGTTACATATTTTGTAATACTTGTATGTTATGTCATTCTTATCTTACATTATGTTATTTAAATTCTACTTATTTTTGTAAGGTACCACATCATAAACAATAGAAAGCGCGCTGATGTTTATATCACATTCATTGATTAATATTTTGAATGTAATTTTTTGTTAAAAAACATTTTTAATAAAAGTTTTATACGGAATTTAACACAGATAAAATACAATTACGAAAAATCACGATTGTTTTTAAGATTTTGCAGAAGATATTATATTAGTATCATCGTAACACATATTTGTTTCACAGTCCTTTCCAGTAACTTTAAAGAAATTTAATAAGGAAAGAGGTGAATTTCTCGGCATTTTAGATACTCTCTGCGGTTCTGTTGAACGTGACCTCTTAGCAGACATTGTACAAGAAATAGGACTAGCCGACTTTTCTGACATTGCTTTCCTCACTTTTTCATATTTTTCTCTTCGTATTCTCGTTAACCAATCAACATTTTCTTTGTACTTTTCTGGAGATAACTGAAGTAAATGTGGTGCTGTACCATCAATTACAAAATTTGGAAGATTTAATGTAGGTGAAAAATGAATTTCGTTATTTTTATTTTCTCTACTAGATGAACTTGTGCTTGGTTCATCAGATTCATAGCCTCTGTTCAATGACAAGTTGTTATTATTACACGGACTAAACAATCTTCGTGCACCGCGATTTTCTAAATGAATACGTTTTGCAACACGATCTGATGTGAGATTCTCTTGTATTGGAGATAAAACTGACTTAAATTTTCCATCAGACCAGGATCCATTCATCATTTGAAAATAACTTTTCTTCATTGCAATACTAACATTACACTGATCTTGATTATCTTCCATTTGATTGTAAACATCCGATGAACTTGGTCCAGGTGTAGCATCTAACAAAAAAGATAATAATATTCTGTTATGACATAATTATAATTAGTTTATATAGATATTTTAAATTGTTTTATAATTACGTACTAGGCGTAATATCAGATCCTGGTGTATGCTCTTGAAGTGTAATCCAACGTCGCGTAGTTGGTGTAGTTTCGAGTTTTAAATTATCCAAAGGATTTCTATTAAAAATAGCTTCTGCACGACCACGTATTTGTATCTCTTCATTATCTAGTTTATGTTCATAGCCAACTCTCCATATTCGATGACATGAATCATCAGAACATGTTACTATCTGCATAATTTTCAAAAATATTGATATTACATATAATAAATTTTAATATTAGAATGAAATAATAACATTGTTTTTAATACTTTTGTTTCTCGAACACTGCACCAAGCGATGCAAGTAACTTCTTCTGTATGTCCTGAGAGTTGCACAATTGGAGCTCCTGGTTTGTTTGTATGCCAAATATATGCAAGTTCATCACTGGAACCACTAGCAAGATAACGACCATCCGGACTTAAACAAGTTTTAACATAATATGTACGATTTTGATGTCCATAAAATTCTGCAACTGATATATACAAAAAGAAAATAATAGTAATATTATTAATATTTCACATCAATAATATTTTTTACTAGTATTCTTACTTGGCTTAGAACTGTAAGATGATATATTATACGCATATATGATATTATCCATACAACTAGCATATAATGTAATTCTAGCAGGACATATTAACAATGATGAAAATCCATTTTTTGTACTATGCCCAGTATAATTCATTGCATGTTTAGCTAAAGGATCTTTTTTGTGAACAGTATAGTTTTTACGCAAATCCCAAACTTTTATTAAACTGTATTAATAATATAATTGTTATTTTATTTGTTAATATAGTAATTATATATATACGCTAATAAACTTACCCATCTCCAGCAGCACATGAAATTAAAGTGAAATCATCCTGAAATACCAACCCAGTAATACTTTGTGCTCTGGATGCATGACTGATTGTTCTACGCTGTCGTGCGTTACTTATAGTTCCAACATTATGTGCATTCGCAATACAATTATCTGGTTTAGGACGTTCATAATGATTAGCTCTAATATCCCATACCATAATAGAACCATCTCTAGCTCCAGTTGCAAATACAGCTATAAGACATATTTTTTAAAAAATTAATATCCTGTTTTGTAAAATATGTGAAATATTACAGAGATACCTTGATCCTGATAACGAAATACTGCAGTCTTAACACTTCTTGTATGAGCATGAAAACAATCAATTTGTTTTATTTCAGAACCAGATACATCCCAAAGTCTGGCAGTATGATCTCCAGATGCTGTAACTAATTTTAATTCTCCTGGCATCCAAGCAACATCAAATATTGCATTACGATGTGCCTAAAAGATTCCGATATTTTATATTAATTTGATTTTGTAAATAAAAAATTATAATTCCTGAATTTATAATTTTTCATTTTTGATGACACTTTAATATCATACCTGTGTTCCTTCCAATGGCTGATTGGATATACATTTAATGTGTGTATCTTGTAATGCAACTTTGCCATCTTCATTTGCTAAAGCAATTATTTGTTCGTATCCTTTTGTAGTACAAAATCGACATGCAAAAACTGGTGGTTCTGGATTAAAATCCAATGCATTTGTATTTGGTGTTATACCTCTATATACATCGTCTTCATAACATTTTAAACGATATAAAGCAACGTCATAATCGCGTATTGATGCTAAAAAAAATTTGTTATTTCTTCAAAATTCATATTTTATCTTTAAAATCGGATATCACATATGAAACACACAAATATATATATCGATCATTACGTTTAAATACTATGTTGGGTATAACCTATCAGTTTGTATTCGCAATATATTTAAAAATCTTTTACTATATATAATTATGAAATGCAATTACCAGATCCTTCCTCACGTTCCACAATAGAATGCACTAAATTCATTCTGAAACTGCATGAAATCAATATTTATTACACACAAAAGTGTAAATCGTTCATACGTATAATCGTAAGCGGGAAAATCTGTCACTTTTCCCGCACTTCTACATTAAGGTAATTTTTATGTAAGTGTAAAAGCAGTTAAAAATATTATGAGAATAAGATCTGAGGTATAAGTTCAAAGTACTTTATACGTCGTGTCCATATCCAGCAATTTATACTAGATGAGTGAAGTAACTAGTAAAAAAGAATAGTGACATATAAAGAAATACTGATATATAAGAGAAATTTTTTTACACTTTTCTAAATTGTGAAATCCAAACTGATTTTCCAAATATGCACTCTCTCGCAAAAAATAGTTTTTTAATGAAAAAAAGCTTTCCTAAGTATGGTATGTTGAATCACTTTGCAATATAAATGTAAAAAACAATAAAAACAAATACGAGATTCGTAAGCGATTCTTAATTATTAGACAAAATACAAAGTTTAAAATGAAAATTACTTGATAATTTTTTATATTAATTGATTTTTTTATGATATATAATGACTTTTTGCTAACAAATATTCAATCAATAAATTTATTTAAAATTCTTAGTATTAAATTTTTTTTATACTAATACTGTTACACAGATACTTATTATCATACATACATTTATTTATTAATTAATATATACAATATAATATGAATATAATTGGTTTTTTAAATCTAAAATATTACTCTAGGTTCTTGTATTTGCTTTAGGTTCTGCAATAAATAATTTAAGGTCAAACAAATTTTATGCAACTAAAAGCAATTATGCTGTTAAAAATATTGTATATATTGACGGTGTAAGAACACCATTTTTGCAATCTGGAACAAGTTATAAAAACTTGATGGCATATGATTTAGCCAGACAGTCATTAGTGTAAGTTAATTTAAGCATTTAATTTTATTTTTGGTACTAATTCAGTTTTAATCATGTATCATGTTCTATTACAAGGGCCTTGCAGAATAAAATTAAATTTCCTAAAGAAATTATTGAATACATTATTTATGGAACGGTAATGCAAGAAGTGAGAACTTCAAATATCGCTAGGGAAGCAGCTTTAGCAGCAGGATATAGTGATCGTACTCCTGCACATACTGTAACTATGGCATGCATCAGTAGTAATCAAGCTCTTACAACTGGTATGGGTTTAATTGCATGTGGTGTGTATGAGGCAATCATTGCAGGTGGAGTAGAATTTATGTCGGATATACCAATTAGACATAACAGACGCATGAGATCACTGATGTTACAAGCTAATAAAGCAAAAACAGTTGGACAAAAATTACAGCTCCTTGCTAGCATTAGACCATCACATTTTGTACCAGATGTATGTTATCTTTCATAGTAAAATTATATTTTAATTGTATCTACTTACATTGTATATATTGTATATATTACATTTAGTTGTATTTATATAATTATAGTTACCTGCAGTAGCAGAATTTTCTAGTAATGAAACAATGGGACATAGCGGTGACAGATTAGCAGCTGCATTTGGAATTTCAAGAGAAGAACAAGATGAATATGCTTTACGTTCACATACTTTAGCTGCTAAAGCACAACAACAGGGACATCTTACAGATATAGTACCTTATAAAGGTAGTATCAGATAGAATGAAATAAATAAAATTTTACCTTTTAGATGTGTTCCTATGTATCTTTTCTAGTTCCAAATGAAAGTAGAGTAGTAGACAAAGACAACGGAATTCGTGTTTCAACATCTGAACAATTAGCAAAATTAAAACCAGCATTTGTCAAACCATATGGAGGAGTTACTGCTGCTAATTCATCTTTTTTAACTGATGGAGCATCAGCGGCTTTGATAATGACAGAAGAAAAAGCTCTTCAACTTGGTCTTACTCCAAAAGCATATTTAAGAAATTTCATTTATGTTTCTCAAGATCCTGTTGATCAGTTACTCTTAGGTCCAACCTACGCTATACCACAGGTAACACTTTGATAATTACATTGTTAAGCGTATATATTTAGAATTTTAACACAAAATTTTTGAATAAATTAATAGGTATTGCAAAAAGCAAAATTAAATATTAAGGATATTGGAGTATGGGAAATACATGAAGCTTTTGCTGGACAAATTTTAGCTAATTTAAAAGCATTAGATTCTGATTGGTTTGCACAAAATTATTTAGGAAGATCTTCAAAAGTAGGAATACCAGATCTTAATAAGTGGAATGCATGGGGTGGATCTTTGTCAATTGGTCATCCATTTGCAGCAACTGGTGTTCGATTAGCTACACATACTGCAAATCGACTAATTAAAGAAGATCAACAATTTGGATTAATTGCAGCTTGTGCAGCTGGAGGACAGGTAATATAAAAAATATAACTATTATTATTAATATCCTATATTTATATTAAATAAATTTATTTTAATAATAAATTACAGGGTGTTGGTATGATTATGGAAAGATATCCTGGTGCTAAAATTTAAGATGCAAGAAAAAAAGAAATATAAATATTTTAAAAAATGCAAATATTAGTTTTAAGATGAAAACAAATTCTGTATAATATAATTAGAGAATATTATAAAAAATATATATATATATTTTAAGAATGATATATAAAAAATAATTTTGTATATGATTTTTATGAAAAAAAATTTTGTATTTGACATTTTTATGTATACGATTTAATATACCTAATTTAATGCAACATGAAAAAGAGAAGGAAGCGATTGTTCTGTTAAATATTCTCTGACTGCATAATCTAAAATAGTTCTTATATCTTGACATCCATATAATACACGGGCTTTTAAAGACTCAAATTGAGATAAGTGCAATCTTTGGCCTGCTCCTTGTGCTACTACTATCAAACCATCTTTTGATGTACTATCATTATTTGGTAATGCGACAACAGACAAAGTAACACCAGGAGTACATTCTTCAACATAATTTGCATCTAGTACTCCTTTCCCTAATGCATTATCTTCATCCTCTAAAGATGGATTATTAATTAATGTTACAGTACAACCTATAGCATAATTCTGCAAAAACAAAGTAGTAATAAATTTAATTACAAAAATCTTTTTCAATGAAGATTGTAAAATATTTGTTTCGTCTTATATCACCTTGATAGGAATTCCAGCATCAATTAAAGCAAGTGTAGCTGCATTTACAGATGCACAATATTCACTTCCATCAACTTGTAATGCTTCTACATAAATATCTATTTGTGAACGTGGATATATTTCTAAATGTATTATGGCTTCCATTGCATGTTTTAATTGGAGAGATCTTTCTTGCGATTTTCTATCACCTCTTGGTTTGCGTTTACGTTCTCCAGAAGATAAACTAAACACTGCCATGCTATATTGACAATTTACTATACCTTTAGTAATATTACTTGTGCTTCTTCCTGTAGAACCTCTTGGCTAAATAAATATAACATTAATCATTAATATATGATTCAATGTATTAATATGAAAATTATAACACAACTTGTTAACCTGATGAGGTCCATACACGGTAACCAAAATTTTAGTGTTACCCTGTTCAATATAAGCACTTCCATCAGCTTGGCCAAAAACTCCCATTTTTACACGAATTTGCCGTAATTCTAATGCCCGTCTACCATCTGGGCGTAATCCATTCTGATCTTCAATATTTTCAACTTCAATCATCTTTTTCACAAATTCTGAAATCGATGTAAATTAACCTATACCTACAAAAGACCGCTCACTTGAACCAATCGATTTCGACTGAAGATGCATATTGCATTTGACACATCTTTTTTTTTTGACAAAATTTATTTTAATAATTTTATTTTAATAATTTTATTTTAAATATTTAAATTCAATTTACATTTATTTTTATTTGAAATATTGATATTTTTATATATTATATATTTTACATTATTTTATATTCTAATAACGTAATTTTTATAAATTATTAACCCTTATTATTCCAGTTTGTTATTTCAATTGGAGTGAAACGGCAGTATTACTGTCAATGAGAGTACTGAAGATTAAATCAAATGTGATGAAAGTGAAATGCATATAAAATATCTTTTAACAAATAACAACTATATAAATATATGTATATTGTTTTATTTCATCTTTATTTATTAAAAAGAGTTATATTTAGAAATTTCTTGACCTATTCTAGAAGACCTAATTTGTCTAATAAGTCATGTTTATTTTGGAAGTAATCTTTGTACCACATTATATGATCATATTTTTCTTCGATTGTCAGATATGGGTTTTTTGAAAGTCCAATACACACTAATTCCATAAAATGCCGTATTGGACCTTTAGGACACCATGGTGTCAAATGACGTTCTAAAAACACATGTTTTGAGAAATGCACATTTTTTTCCTTTTCCATTCCTATAAAAAAGTAATTTATAAGTTACGTATAAAATAATAAGAATTCTAAAGTATAAGCATTCTGAACTTTTTGAATACCTTGTTCATTATCTATAGGAAATTTCCATAATTTTCCTTCTTTAGTCCATTGAATCATTTGTTGAATTCCATTTGTAGGGAATTTAGATAATGAAAATTCGAGTTCCTGCCTTTCCCAGGATTCCCACATCTTGAATTTAGGGACATCGGTATTTTCCGAAAAATCATTGAAGAGTCTAAAATAAAAAATTATAAATAAATTATTTTAATTATATTTTAATTATTTTTTTTTAAATAAAATATACAACTTCTCATTCATTTGTATTTCATCACTAATATCCTTTATTCCTTTTTGCGCACTCTTTAACTCATGAATTACAGATGGTTCTCTTTCAAATTTACCACTGATATCCTTTATTCCTTTTTGCTGATTTTTTAATTCATGAATTATAGATGGTTCTCTTTCAAATTTACCACTGATATCCTTTATTCCTTTTTGCTGTTTTTTTAATTCATGAATTATAGATGATTCTCTTTCAAATTTATCACTGATATCCTTTATTTCTTTTCGCTGACTCTTTAACTCATGAATTATAGATGGTTCTCTTTCAAACTTATCACTGATATCCCTTATTCCTTTTTGCTGACTCTTTAACTCGTGAATTATAGATGGTTCTCTTTCAAACTTATCACTGATGTCCCTTATTCTTTTTTGTTGACTCTTTAACTCACGAATTATAGATGACTCTTTTTCAAACTTATCACTGATATCCTTTATTCCTTTTTGCTGACTCTTCAATTCATGTATTATAGATGGCTCTTTTTCAAACTTATCACTGATATCCCTTATTCCTTTTTGTTGACTCTTCAATTCATGAATTATAGATGGCTCTTTTTCAAATTTATCACTGATATCCTTTATTCCTTTTTGCTGACTCTTCAATTCATGAATTATAGATGATTCTCTTTCAAACTTATCTCTGATATCCCTTATTCCTTTTTGCTGACCTCTTAATTCATGAATTATAGATGGTCCTTTTTCAAACTTATCACTGATATCCTTTATTCCTTTTTGTTGACCTCTTAATTCATGAATTATAGATGGTTCTTTTTCTGTTTTATATATTTTTTCAAGCTGTTCTCTATTAAATTTCATCTCTTTAAACTGTGATACGTTATGATGAAATTTTGTTTTAAAATTATTAATAGTTTCAATGTTATTTTGCTTGCTTTGATGCCACAAAGATTCATCTTTCTTTCTAACTTCGTGTTTATCTCTATTACTATAAACAACATAATTGATATTTTACTTTTATTTGTTATATACACAAAATAAAGGTATAATTTAATTAAAAAAAATTATACTTAAACCTCTCATTTAATGTTTTGTCTACAGTCTGAATTTTATCAATAGTATTTAATAAAACTGAAAGAATTTTTTCTTTATCTTGGACAGATGTTGTAGTTAAAGCTTTAGCTGCTTGGGTTAATGCATTTTCTGTGATAGAGAATTTTTTATTTTACTATGTATCTATTTCAAAATAAATTGTCTCTCACCTATTTGGCTATTTCAAAATCTCTTACCTATTTGTCTTTTTTTTCGTACTGTCTTTGCACTTTGTAAATAATCTATACTAGATTTTTTCTGAAAAAAATAATATGGAATAAAAATTACAAACACATACATATATATTATAAAAAAAGTGTTTAGAGTTAAAGGAAATAAAAATATTTACATTACTAATATCAGAAGTTGTAGAATCAGAATCAGAATCAGAAGAATCAGATGAAGATGATGAATTAGTTCTTAATATATTAAATGTAATATTTAACCACTGAAGTGGCAATGTAATTTGAGTTTTGATACTCCTAAAAATAAATTATTTAATATTATTATTTTGATGTATTATGCAATTTACACAGAATTGATAGGTTAACAAAGTTACTAAAATTACACAAATAAATACTTACTTTGAAAAAACAAATGTAGTTAACATTTTATTATGTGTTATTGTGTATTTATACATTATTTTATTTTATTACTAAGTCTATGATATAAATTAATCAGATTTTAAATTACCATGTTACACATTGAGCCTATATAAATTCATTGCTATATTACGAAACATATATTTAACGTTAAGCTTAATATATATGTTTCCTAATTTTTGATTAAAAAAATCGTTTTTAAAATTTTTTTTCTTTAAAATATTAATATTGTCGATTTAATATACACGCATATAGTATAAATACATGGTTATGCACACATACTCACAGAAATGTATTTGATACATTTTAAGTTCAATTTTCAATTTTTCGCAATTCAAAAATTGTGTTCAAAGTTAACACAGTTATATGCAAATAAATATATATTTCTAAAAATATTTCTTTTTAAAATAAAAAAACATAATCTTTTATTTATTATTTAAATTAATTTTGATCTACAAAATAGAAAATATATTTGTAAAAAAAAAATATTTTTAACATCTTGAAATTATGTTTTATGTGTTTTGATACAAAATGTATTTGATTTTTACAAAAAAAATGGTTTATTTTACAGATTTGTAATTTATGAAGTTAGTTTATTGCATACATATAACAATGTAATATATTTTTTATTTCTTCTTTAAAATTGTGAGACAAAATACGATATTAAAGATTCGTGAAATTCTGTACCTTTTAATGGGATCCAATAACTTGAAACTGTAAATTTAAGATACAATTATAATTTATAAATTTACATTTACAAGGCTCTTATAGTATAATTTTAATATTAAAATAAACTTATAAAATAATGCTATATCAAATTTAAATGGGTTGTAATAAAACCCAACACCGCCAATCTTGTAATAAAACTTAAAACATAAAATAAATTGAAATTTGAAAACAATGGAAAAATTTAAAATTTATGCATTATTATACAGCAAACGAATTATAATCTGACAAGAAGTGTACAAATCATTATTCTTCTTGACAGTCACAAAATTAAAAAAAGTGATTGATTGGCAAAGCAACTAAATTAATAATATACGTGCCATTAAAAAATTTAAGTTCCGCATGCGTAATTACAAGGCGCGCTTTTTATCGTATTAGTTTCTAAATAATTAATTAACTTATGCTTAATATCTAACTTGTTACTGTGATTGGGAAAATAAGTCAATTTAATGAAAGGTACAGCAATAAATTACGTAAGTGAATAAATATATATCAAAATATATGGTCAATATGAAACAGGTCCATTCATACTGTAGTAGATAGAATTTCCTTCGTTGGACACATATAACTTTGGCTCTTTTTGCATGCCAGGGTAATAAAAAATATCAAATGTGTAAATATGATATCAATCAAGACGAAGATAAGTGGAGCATTATGTTTGGATCTTCTAAAGCTGATAATGGTAATTCACTTTTTTCTTCTTCAATACGGGCATCTGAGACTTTTAGGAACTTAATCACCTTCTCAGTAGCAGCAATTCCACAGCTGCTTACTTCATTCTAAAATAAATTATTCATATACTCAAATTTTTTGATAATTTTTTGTAAATATATATAAAGAAATAATGTTAAAAATAATTACCGACGCCGTTAAATTCATAAAATTGAAGAATTTTTGAAGTACAGACACCATAGTAGTAAAATTATTATCTGGAAGTCTACTACGTACCAACAATTCATAATCCTAGAAATGTATGTATTACATTATCTTCTTTTATAGTATTACTATTGTCATTTTAAGAATTAAAATTATTACCTTATTATCCATTATTAAGTAACCAAGTAGAAGCACTACATATGCTCCTATTAAAGTATGTTCCATATGACGTCCTGCTTTTTGTAATACTAAAAAGAAATTTCTAAAATTATATTTTATAAAATTTATAATACTTTAAAAAAGAACTATACAAACATTTAGTGACAGTTTCTTCAATGAATTCTTCTTGAGATTTTGTTGTTGTTGATACAGTCTCTGTTTGCTCAGAATCTTTTTTACCATCTAAAATAGCATCGGTTTTTTGTTCTTCTGCACGAGCCAATTCTTCTTGTTTATAAAATAGATCGATTAAACACTCTACTCCACTTTCTTCTGCTATTTTGTAGAAAAAGAATTATAAGTTAATTATATTAAAAGAAAGAATATTGAAAGAATATAATATGCAAAATACCCACTGTCAAAAATATTTTCTGTTGATGGCGGAGCTTTAGATTCAATAAGCAGTTGTTTATTATCATCACATTGTTCTACTAAATTTATCAATAAAATCAAAGCTAACATCATCATATCAAAACGTTTTTCTTCAGGAAGTGATTCGGGAACGCGCAATAAAAGATACAAACTACAATCTAGAACACCTGGTTGCGAGCCTAATGATTTACTTCCGAAAGCTAAAATAATTATAAATCATTACATTATACACTTGTAAAAATTAAAGAATAAAGTATATTAAATTATATTTAAGAATAAAGTATAATAAAATCCTACATTGTCTATTAAATCGATGTGTAAGATTAATAAGAACTTTAATAATAGCAAATAAGCATTCTCTAATAACAGCACCAGTGGAAGTTTTATCGCTTGGATCTATAGTAGGATATATAGGAATTTCTTGTCCACAGAGATAATATAAATTTGCTAAAGTGCTGACTAAAACTCCATTCTCATATTTTAATAAATATACTTGATTTTCTTCATTCATATGAGTAACCTAAAACAATTTCAGTAAGAAAAATATGTATATTATTATAAACTTCAAGTATTATATCATTATATAAAAACACATATCTCACATTTTCTAATACACGTAAACATCTATCAACTTTACGTAATTTGTCTAATAATGGATCTGTCCAGCCAGATTTCGTAATATTTTGGGTATTAATATGACGATGGCAATCTCTAATTGTTTTTACAATATGTTCTAAACCTCCCAATTCTCTAAGTTCTTCTTTAAACCATTCACCTGCACGTTTTGATGTAAGGCTAAGAAGTGTCTCCATAGCAAGTTGACCAACCTAGAAATAATTTGTTACGTATTTGTTTACTTACTTTTTATTTATTTCTATTTATTTCCCGATAATTATGAATAAAAATAATACTTACAGTTATATTATCAAGATTTAAATGTTTTGCATGTCCTTGAGCTTGAATATCAGCACATAACTGACGTACTTTTTCTTTATTTTTTAGAAGTTCTGCCCGACTAAGGCCACAATCATCAAGTGCATCTTTGTGACTGGCATCAGATTCTAACAAACTTAACATTAATTCTAAACAATCGCGATCTAAATCCATAGCTAAACGATCTTGACTTAATACAAACATTACTGTTGCTGTACATAGAGCAAGACTCTACAAAATACATAGAGTCATTTAAATAATTATTAAAACTGAAATTTGTATACATTACATTGTGTAAAAATAAAATTTTATACCTGATCCTTCGTTGCATCATGAAGAGCTTTGAAGAATTTAGCAACAGTACCATGAGCACGTACATGCATACGAAATGCAGGTGCCATACATTTACTTGCCAATCTTATAGCTGAAAGGCAACGAGTAGCATTTGGATTGTTTTCTCTTAAAGTGTCTAATATATATTCAACATCATCATTAAACTCTTGAAACTCTCCACTTTCCTGAATTTGATGAGCTTTCTTCACATTTTTTACTACAGTATAGAACTAAAAAAATAAGTATTATTTAATATCAAATTTGTAATAAAATCAATACATTATGATATATAAAGTTTACAATATACATACTCCTTTTATTTTCCTACCACAACGAACGCTAGTTATGGCATCAGATTCATCTTCAAAACCTATATCAGCTTCAGGATATGTTACAACTCTTGTTAACTGTGATGGATCGAATTCTTCTTCATAAACTACAGGATCTGTACCACTATGAGATCCTGAAGCAATAGTAGGTGTATTATTTCCAACATTAGAAGTATCTGTAGTACCAGATTCTTTATCACTATCACACCACTTGTGTTTATACAATGCTCTTCTTTTATTTCCATTTGTTGCACCTGTTGAGCGACTTTTAAAAATACTACCTTTTTTAGTAGCAGGTTTCTGAATAGTTGTACATGGAGTATTTAATGGTTGTGATTCTGTGACAGTACTAGTTACATGTAATGCTATATCATTTTCTGTGTTACCACTCACACCTTCACTGTCATCACTCCCAGAAAACCAATCTTGATCAACTAAAGTTTTAGCTGTAGCTGTATCATTATCAATAATACGTGCAGTTTGCTCTGTTTCTACTTCAGGATCAGGTTCTGGACCTGGATCTGGTTCAGCTTCTGGTTCTGTTTCTGTTCCTGATCCTAGCACTGGTTCTAGTCCTGGTCCTGATTCTGGTTCTGGTTCTGGTTCTGGTTCTGATTTTGGTTCATGTTGCAAAGCAGGTCCAGAAACTACTTCATTTGTTGGAATATCTATAGAACAATGTTGAACTTCACCTGGAACGACTTCTGTATTTTCTTCAGTCTCTGAAGTATTTATTATCATCGGTCTTGTTTGCATAGGGTCAGAATCACTTGACAATATATCAATTAATTCTTGAGTTGTAGTTGGCAGTGGTTGATCACGCCCAATTAATGGTTCAATTGCTGGCTTACAAGAATATGTAGAACCACAATCAGTCTTAACAATATCATAATGAGATATCAATGTGTTGTTGGAATCAGTAACAGATTTTCTAAGGGTTAAAGAAAGACCAGAACTGTGTGAGTTAGGTGTTACTGGTGCTGTAGATACAATAGAAGATGTTGTTGTTAAATCTAACTGTAGATTCTTTGTTCGGCTACGGGTAGTTCTGCGCATTTCTGAATTTTCTAAAGGTATTGATACAGTGGAGATAATAGGTTCTTGAGAACGAACTGCTTTATGATCAGATTTAACAGTCATATCTACGTTAAAGTTTTTACGTTCCATATCTACTTTCGTGGGGCTGATAAGAGGTGTAGAAATTCTATATGTTTCAGATTCTGACTGTTGAGTGTTCTGCATATTTCCATAGACTAGTCGTGCTGTACCTTTACATATTCTCAATACAATGGGAGGTTTCCCTTCTTCTCTAACAGGAGGATCACTATTGGTTCCTTCTAAAGCATCTGCTACTTTTTTAGTTGGAGCATTTGGTACTTTTGTTAAAGATTGTTTTGGTTGTGGTGGTGGTGGTAGTGATGGTTGTGAAGAGATTTTTTGAGCACGGGCTCTACCATAATGTGAATCAGGTACTTGTCTGTATATTGCCACATCCTGGCGAGATTCTTCTATTGAAGGTGGAACATTTCTACTTTTAAAAAATTTCTTAGGTTTAACAACTGGTGGTGCATCTGATTTATTGTCAGGATCAGTTTCAAAGGAAAATGGATCTTTTCCAGAATTTACACGAGCATTCTGATTCCCATAATCAAGTTTTATTCTTTTTGCACCAAAAGTATTATGAATATCATCTCTTCTTCCTACAAATAAACTGACATTGATATAATTTCCTAAAAAATTTGTTTTTATTTGTAAAATTACCATCCATATAGAAATTGCAATTAATAAACAATCTACTAGTAAATTTACCTTTTAAATAAAATCATATTTATAAAAACAAAATATGTAAAGCATATAAAATAAAGCGATATCCTATAGTAAACAATTTTTCCAATATTATTTTTGTTAGAAACTAAGTACATATTTAACATTTATTAATTGCTCATAAATACATATGCAAGACAAAATATATAATTTGTTTTTATATGATAAATAAAATACATACCATTGATATTTGTACTTCTTATAGATGTAAAAGATGTTATACCCCATTTTCCAACAGTGCCTGCTGATTTAGCAGCAGAAGGTCGATTGCTATTTTCCCTAAAAAGCTTATCAAATTGAATACTCCCAGGTGTCATACTACTGACCTTGCGGCTGTAAGATTTTGTGTAACTACGGGACGTCATACTGTATCCTTCAGTATTTTAAAAGTATTCCACATCTCAAAAGACACAAATAATATTTCTCTTCATTTTTTAAATTGAAGCATGTAGGAAATAAGCATTGATTGTTTGCACACTTACGGAGAAGTGTTACAAGGAAAAGAATCTCAGTTCATTGGAATTATTATTCGCGTCGATAATTAAGAACTTGAAAGAAAAAATCAAGAAGCAGTATCTTCGGAACATATGAAAGAAACAAACGCCATGTTTCATTTGCTATTTACCCCGATGCACAAATATATGAAACTGTAACTTCAAATTCAATTTATGCCCCGATACATTGTCCTTATGTTAATTATCTTCAATCCTATATTTTTGCACTTAGCTTTAATTATTATAATTTTTATATGTCTACATAAGTCCAACTAGAAATATTAATCATAACATGATCTTGAGCCATCTGTCGATGTTTTTCGTTTCAAGATTTAGATACATACCATACACAAAAAAAATGAGTAATACAATACACAAGATTGTAATACTTGTCGTTCTATCCAGTAGGTAGAGCTAAAGAGCTGTCTTTTACCTTTTATCTACCTTACCGGTAGAAAATTGTCCAATCAAAATTTATTCTATATAATAAATGAAGTTGTTTTTTATGTAAATTTCAAGTGTAAGAATCTCTAAAGTTTTAAGGATTATTAGAAAAAATTAGATTATATATTATAAATAGATGAACATATGCGCACACGTATACACATATGTGTAAATGCGTATCTATAATATATTACATGATTTTGTTACTTTTTCATTTTTTACATATATTTTATTTTGAATTATTTTACTCTCTTTTTAAAAATTTTTTATTTGTGATATAAAGCTGTTATTTCATTAAAAAATGATTTTTATAAAATAAATACAAGTACATAATATACAAATTATGACATTTAATTATGAAACATTATATTTATTTATTTTCTAGTCACAAAACAAAATTTGTTTAATTGTAGTATATTTTTCAATAGGTCAGATATTACATAGGGACATTTTTTTAGAGACGAAAATACTATTACAATTCAATTATACAACAGCCAATAAAAACCATATGGAAGAAACTTACTACATAGTAGTGACAACTTGTCAAATAATGCTCGCAACTGTCAAGTTTTACACATATTTATGCATATTTGATAATGTTTGTTACTTTAAAAATCACATATAATTCTACATTACTTCTATATTGGTTTTATACGTACCAGATGAAATTAAACACTTTTTCTACTCAAGATTAAAAGAATATATACAAAATTTTAGTTTCTCTTTTTTAATTTTTAGAAGACATCAAATCATAAAGTAATCTATGAATTTAGGCGTGTTTAACAGAGTTAATCTTAAGGTAATAATGTTATATTTTTTTGTGTTATTACAATATTTTAATTGTTATATTCATTTAGGATACCCAAGGAGGAATGTATTCCGAATGGGCTTCTCTAAGTGTTTTAATTCAACAAGGCTCAGAAGAGAGTCAAAGTGTCCTAGAAAAATTTTCTCCTGGAGCAGGAAAAGAAGTTGCTTTATCTATTGTACGTCAACTGGCTGCAAATCTTGGCATTACCCAAGCAGCTGAGCCTAGTCCATTGTGTACAGATAAAGAAGTACAGTGGTGTATGGAAGTAATATGTTTTGGATTATCATTACCTTTGGCTGAACATGATACTGTCAGAGATTGTGTTAATGTATATTGCGAATGGTTATCTGCATTATATTCTACACCAAAGATATGTGTACCTAAACCAATTATAGATGATCCTAATTTCTATGCTAGAAAAATAATCAGTCATTTCCATAATTTATTTGTTCCACGAAAAGGAGAAGGTAAAATGAATCACTTATGTCTTTTCTATCTTTTTTCAATTTTTCATATAAAGTTTTTATAACGCATGAATAATTAACTTTAAGAGAATTTAATATTGATTAAATGTTTATTATTCTTCTAATAATTTATTATTATCCTTTTCATAGTCTGGCCATTTTTATATCAGGATCTAGGTAATTTTGTAATTAAAATAACTATATTACACAAAGAATATTGCATAAAGGAATAACATTTTAATGACAATTATAAATACTTAATGTTTGTGAAATATTAAATATTATTTACAGGAACAGATACAATTAACCGGCAAGCTGTTTTATGTCATAGAGTGCTTAGAACATTGCAACAAATTGCAAGAGGACCTGCTACTTTAGATAGAGAAACTTGGGAAAGCTTATTATTGTTTCTTATTGGTATTAATGACGCACTTTTAGCTCCTCCAGCAACAAGAGAAGATGCTGGAGAACAGTTATGTGAAAGAGTTTTAGGTGTATTGTTAGAGGTATTATGATTTTGTGAAAAAAATATTGAATGAGTTTTCCACAACAATTAATAATTGTTATATATAAAAATACTTTTAGGTATGGTTAGTAGCATGTGAACGTAATTTTCCATCACCACCATTGTGGCGTACATTGAGAGAATCATGTCTTCGTTGGCGACATAGATTAGCATTAGTAGAACAATGGAATCGTGTTTGCCTTGCTCTTACAGCAAGACTCTTGCAAATTATGTATGGTCCAATGTTTCCAGAGTTAAAAATAAGTTAGTTATTTTCGTACATGCATAACTATATTATTTTTCATATAAATAATTTATATCGTTATTATATATACAAATAACATGTTTAGGCGAAGAAGATTCTCAACTAGTACCACCTACAATGTCAGATGAAGCAGTAGCCCAAGCATGGTATAGATTGTTACGAACTATAGGTGACCCTGTTGATTTATGCAGACCTGCTGTTATTTCACAGACACAGGCATTTTTACAGTATGCTATTGCTAGTCCAAATGTAATAGACCCATGTCAACATCCATGTTTACAGAGTTTACCACAAATATTTTTAAAAGCCATTAAAGGTATAGCTGGACAAGTTGATGCTTTCCTTGGTAAGTTGAATTGTATAGAATTGAATTATATAGAATTTTGTAATATTCAACTATGACTGATATCACATTCTTTCGGGGATCGTATACATGCAAGTTATAAGTTGTACATTCTACAAAGATTAAGATGATCTATCTTAATACTTCTCCTATTTACTTTGAAATACCTATAATAGGATATGGAGTTTCCAACTTGCTTTGTTGGTGATGGTTGCACGCAGTCACAAATGTTTTAGGAGTTTCACAGGCATGTTGCTGGGAAGAATGTTGTGTATCTGCCATCACATGTGGATCTGTTAGCACTGGAAGTGGAGGTGTAGGATGGGATAAATCAAGTAGTAAGGATATGACACAACATTCTCCTACGCCTCCAACACAACGCAGACTTGCCAAAAGTTTCAGTGTAACACCTTCTGCAGTAACTAAGGGTACTGAGCACTTATCTTTCGGTGTTTCATGATTATGTTTTCTAAAATTGTATATATTTTTGTTAAATACTTCTGTAAACTTTTTCTTTTAGAGAAACATTATATTCTACTTTTAGAAAGATGCATTAAACTATCATTTATAACTTTTTATTATAGGAATTCCGAAAGCTTCCTTGATTGGTTTAACAACAAGTCGTGTGTCGTGTACACCATCTACATTAATATCTAATTCAGGACCATCGTCAGCCTCAAGTACAACATGTAAGGTTTTATGATATAATAAACAATGTAATTTTACGTATATATTACAAGATTCTTACATTTATAGCTATGGCTTCATTAGTCCAGGATATTAGACCTCCTTTAGCTCCAGGACGACCAAAATGCAACAGTATATTACATCTTTTTGGTGAATGGTTATTTGAAGCTGCGTTCATAGGCACTGATGGATGGTCACAAAATTTACCACGTAAGTATCACTTGTTATAATGTCAAATTTAATTAAGTAATATAGACATCAATATTTATTTTTAATAAATAGAACCATCAGGTGCATCGAAACGTCCATCTTCTGTTCTCGTTGAAGGCCCTAGTTCTTTGCAAGAAGCAGTTAATGATGTTCCACCAGCTCTTTGTATAGATCGTTATGAATCTGGAAGAGCAGAAGCATTGGGAGCACTATGTCGAATATTTTGTGCAAAAAAAACTGGAGAAGAAATTTTACCTGTTTATCTAGCGAGATTTTATCAAGCAATGAATCATGGTCTTAAAGTTGATGAAGTAATAAATTATTCTCGTTACAATTTTACAAGTATAATATTTGTAAAAAAATAATACATATTTAAATGCTTATAGTCCCGAGAATGTGGTGAAACATTAGCAAGTATTCTTTTGAATTCTGCCGATTTATTTCGTCTAGATTTAAATGGGGTACAAGTATTAGTGCCTGCAGTAATATCGGCTTTAGAAACGGTACTCCCAGAAAAAGATCTAAAACTCAAATCTAATGTTGTATCAAAACCAGATTTACGAAGAGCTTCGATACATCTGTTAATATCAATACTAGTATTACCTCTACACTTTCAAGTAATTAATATGTATAAATATTTGTTTTATTAAAATAATACAATCGTTAATAATTTCATACAATTTATATAATTTTTATTTTACAGAATCTTACTATCAAGGAACTTCCAACATTTATAAGTCCAATGATTACTGAGAAAAATCATATAACGTTTGCACAGCTAAAATCAAGACTTATGAACTTGCTTATAAATGCACTGCAAGTTGAAACTGACTCTCAGAATACTCATATGTTGTTAGGTAAGATATATAGTTAATGCACTGTAGTTTTTATAACTTCTTTTCTTTTTATAACTTTTTTAAATTCTTTTATAGGTGCTCTTTTACTAAGTGTACAAGATTCTGCAGCAGCGGAAGAAGTTGAACAAGTTACACAACCTGATACTGTAGCACACGATTCTGCTGTAAATTTATTATCATCAGGTTTGTTATTTCGCATATTGCTTAAATGATATTGAATTATATCCATACATGCACTTTTAAAATTTTTTTTTTAAATTATTCTAATATTAAAATTTGGAAGGTAATTGCAAATTACATTTTTTTCTAGTGATAGTAACGAATAATAGCAACTTGTTAACATTTACGAGTTACTTGTAAATTAAGATTGAATTTTATATATGCAGTGTAAGATCATGATGCTTAACATTACTTTTTATTTGCTTTGTGCGTGCTTCTGTGAGACGTCATTCATTTTTATTATTATATGTTATGTTTTGTTACGCATTCATCATTGTACTGTTTCATCATTGCTTAATAGTCACCAGCGATTCTGCCAGTCAAATAAGTATATCCAGTGATCAGCGCTCGCTCGGTGATACCTCTGATATTACAACTCTTCAAGAGGAATGTATTGCATTTGGTAAATACAAGTATTTTTTATATTAGTTTTGCATTTAATTATTGTGCATACAAGAAATGTGAAATATCATCTATTTTTATTTTATTTTTATGTTTTGTGTTATACATTGAAGCTTTCTTTAAATAATATTAGGCAAAAGCTTGCATTTCAAAAAATTTTTAATATAGTGGGTGTATTTGTATGCTCAATGAAAAATTGTCAATATTTTGAACTGCTAATAACTTCGTGAAAAAAAATCGTACATTTATCTTCACATTTTGAAGTGAAAACTCTCTATTTTTTATAATATTAAATACATTTCTTTTAAAAATATTTTTACATTTTGGAGAGGGTAAATAAAGATAATTTTCTCTCTCAAATTCAAACATCAACATGAAAATATGAAAAATTTGTTTCAATTTGTTTCAATTAAATTCACTATAGTCTTGTCTTTCTTTTAATTTCTAATAATCCTTTAAAATTTATGTTTAAGATTTTTTTACAAAGTTATAAGAGTTTAAAGTATTCACAATTTTTTACTGAGTGTACGAATATTTTCTACACTCATTGTATATACAATATTATAATTTGAAAATCAGTTCATTTCGTGTGTTTTTTATAGTTAAATATACGAATTACTGTTACAGATTCAGCTCATGCTCTTTTTGTAAGAGCAACATATTTAGTTTGTCACAGATTAATATCATCATGGAAGGCAGATTTAAATATTTCTTTAGCAGCTCTTGAAATATTATCAGGATTAGCAAGAACACGCATTCGTGAAACAGGTAAATTATAATATTTATCAAAATGCTACTTTTTAAGAAACATCTCAATTTATATAAGTTTAAATATTTTACACGCAGCAAGGAAATTGACAGGTTGAATTATATTTTATAGTATTATCGTATACTATAATTATATTATAGTATTATATAGCATACTATAATTATAGTATAATATATAGTTTAAACTTTAATACAAAATATTAATGTTTAATTATTACAGATGCTTTAGAATGTAAACGAGCTGTAAAATGGCTTTGTGACTATATTGCATATCAGTGTTGGCGTCCACCACCAGCTCATTCAAAAGATCTTCATTCTTCTATTGTTGCTGCATTTAGTTGTTTAAGAACTTGGTTAACTGCTCATTCACAATTGTTACAAGTTAATATTTTATTTATATTTAAGTAAAATATATGTTAATGTGATAATGAATTTATACTCAGAACCATTTTTTTAGGATAAGGATTGCTTAACAACAGTTCTAGAAGTAGTTGAACTTGGTGTGTCAGGAACAAAAAGCGTAGGAAAACCTGGTGAACCTATTAAAATGAAAGATGAAAAAGAATTAAAACCAGCATCTATGCGTGTTAGAGATGCTGCTGATGCACTTCTTACTGTCATTTTAGAACAAGTATATTAAACAATTGATAAATATTAAACTTGTTATAATTGACAAATATTAAATTTATGAAGGTATTTCAAATATATTTACTTGTTTACAGGTTGGTTATTTTCCTAGTGCATGTGGAGCACAATCATTGTCATCTTTACTGGATGAAGTATCGCTTCTTCGACATTGCAACAGTTGGACTGGTGGTCGAGTTCCACGTCAAGCTGCAGTTGAAAGATTTCGATATTTTGTCGCTGAAAATGCTACTATATTAGCTTTATTAGAAGAACCTCTTGGAAATGATCAGGATCCACAACCCACTGTAACTGTATTAATACGTGGACCATTTGGAAGACATGCTTGGACGATGCAACTTCGACATTTACCAAGGCATAGATCTAGTATAAGGAGTGTAAATACAAATCCAGGTCGACCACTGCCATTAGCAGAAGCTGCTCCACGAACAGATTACAAACCTAAATTTTTTCCCGACAATGTAGATCGAATTCCGCATTGTAAAGTGTATGTTAAATTTTATCAACATATTTTTATATAATTTAAAATATTTAAAGACAAAATTTTATAGAAATATCCAAATTTCATTTAGGGATGAATCTATTCCAAGTCTGGAGGCAGTTATGAATGATAACGACATAGTTAGAAATGAACATCAAATTTTGTCACAATTGTTAGAACGTCAAATAAATATTGAAACAAAGTATTGTGATGGAAATGATAAAGTTTCAGAAGAAAAAACAGAAGAATGTGTACCACCTCGCATTTGTCATGAATTTCAAACTGCACGTCTGTTTTTAAGCCATTTTGGTTTTTTGAATATGGAACCTAAAGAAAACAATGAATCTAGAAACAGTGGCCTTACTGCTTTAGACCCAACTATTCCAGGATTTTGTTTAGACTTAGAAACTCTAGATAATATCAGTCCGAGAACATGTGATACTGTATACATTTTTTATGTAAAAGCTGGTCAAAAAACTTCTACAGAGATATTATCTAACGTGGTAATTTGTCCTTTTGTATTAAAATACTTTATCGTTGTACATTGCATTTATATAAATAATATATTCATATTTATAGTTACACGAATCGAATGTATCGTCAAATTTCTTGGAATTTTTAAATTCACTTGGCTGGCCAGTTTCTGTATCAGCACATGCTGGTTGGACTGGACATATTTCCACTTCGTGGAGAGTAACACCACAATTGAATGTACCGCAGCCAGCTCATAGTGATCATGGTGGAGCTCTTTATAACGGCGATACTCACGTACTTTATTGGGCAGATGTTAGCTCAGAAATTGCTTTTATTGTACCCACTCAGTTAAACAATATGATAAATTTAGAATCATTAGAAGAAACAAGTTATGGTAGTGACATAAGTTCTAATCAAGGTACAGTTTAATACGAATGACAATAAAAAATATAATTTTATTTACATTATATGCAGGAATTATACAATACTTAATAATTGCAGTTTGGTTTGAAAGAAGTATTAGTGAAAGTACTTCTCCTCGGACAGGACAGAATGCAATGCAAAACTCACGGACAATGTCACTTGATTTAGAAAAACAACCGCCTAGTTTAACAGGATCTAATTCTTGTACCTCTTCCAGCGGAGATTTCGTTAAACCAAGAAAAACAACTAAACAAGTTTTACCTGTACAAACTGACATCAAAATTATGGTCGTTTGGCTAGAAAGTTTAGAAGATTTTGCTCAATTTCCAATTAGTACTATCATTCAAATAAAGATATTTATTTATTTCAATTGAATAATGGAAATTTTATAATTACATTTTACGTGCAGGTGATCTTCTTCCTTGTACTTATAGTGGTCTTGAACAATCAAAAGTAATCCAAGTATCAGATGTACAAGTAATTTTTCTTCAAGCTCTCAGTAGTGGATTAATGAGGATTAGATTACAAGGTCCAGTTTCTAGAATTAATTTAGCCACTCCATTAATTGATGGAATGGTTGTATCTAGAAGGGTACTAGGAACACTTGTTAGACAAACAGCATTAAATATGGGACGTAGAAAAAGGCTTGATAATGATAGGTATGTAAAGTTATAATTATAATTTAATTATATTAATATGTTTAATATTTATAATATTTTACAGTTATCATCCACCACATGTACGTAGACGTTTGAAAATTCAAGAAATGGTACAGAAATATAAGAAGAATTTAACTGAACCAGAGCTACTAACACTTCTATTTAGTAGTACTCAAACTTATCAAATTTAATAAAATTAATGTAAATTAAATAAAAATGACATTAAATTAGACATATAATATAAAGATATATTTCTGAATAATAAATAAATATGTTAATATAGAATGATATATTTAATTTTTTCGTTTCTTAATATAAGTAAAGTTTTCCGGATTTGATATAAGTAAAATATAATTTATATTTTTTATTTATATATGTAATAAAATATAATACATTTCCAAAATTAATACTTGTAAGATAGGTATGTAAATATATCATTTGTCCCTTTTATGCAAATTATTATTTTTCGAGCTGAAGAGTATATTGAATGTCTTCTGTTATTCCTGATTTTATATCAAAATAAATATATGGATATACAATATAACAACGATGCTATTCTATTCAAGTATTTAATTTGCATTGCTTTACTTTTATTTTCTATATTTAGTTCTTATTTTCTCTATATTTAGCTCTTATTTTCTATATTTAGTTATGAATTCCCACAATTGATCAAATCGCATATTTTAACATAAAAAAGACAATATTATGTAATTTGTACAATAATGTTAATTCTATAATTATAAAACAAAATACATTTATTAGTAACGTTGTCTATAATTGTAAATAACAATAGCTATAAAAAACATGCAATACAATTACATAATCACGTTGATTTTCTTCTTTGTCTTACTTTTTTTATCTATATTAATTTATTTATAAATTTCAATTAACATTAACAATAACATTTATTTATAAATATCTTTCGATTAATATTAATAATTACAATACATTGATAATTAACATTGAAATCAAATGCAATATTGCAAATTAAAAAAAAATAAATTATTACAAAATTGTCCTCGGTATAAAAAATATAATTGCATCGTGTTTTGAGATATTAAATCTGAACAAAAATAGATATGACTGATAAGTAGCAATAATTTACTATTATATAAATCTAATAGAAGTGTATGAAAATTATTTACACGCACTTCGTTATCAATATGCTAAATTTAGCTGCGTCACTGTGACTCTGCAGATTATAGTACCATAATCGTACATTGTACAATTTGATGTGATCTTATGAAATACATGTCATAGTAACGTTTGATGCAGTTAACTACAATTGATTACAATTTAAGTTAAAAATTTCATAGTTATATATGATCAAGATCATTATCTTAATGTACATTATTAAATATTGATACAAATCATTTCCGAAAACGTATAGCTTATATAAATTCAGGAGAGCATATCATGTAGGTTTTCATAGTTTTCATTGTATTCAATTGTCCTTTTGAGGTTTAAATGAACATGAATTGTGAAAATTAATGTAATTTATATTTAATGCAAAATACTTTCATCAAAAGAAGTGTCATCTTTCGTGGATATTGTATTACAATATATAGTTAATGGACTAAAAAATAGACTATTTATTAGACTAAAGAATATGGCAATGAAAATGATTACATCATGACAATTCAGATGAATGAGCGTGAAAATATTTTCGATTCCAAAAAGGAACAAAGATACATGATAATGTACATCATAAGAAAGAATTATTCTGAAAATAAAAAACTAAATATATGATAATAAAAGTTACAGTTGTGTCATATTTTATTATAAATATATTATTTTGTTAGTAACATGTATGTCGTTTACAATTATACATTTTAGAAGTTTCTATCATTTTGTCAAATTTTTTATTTTTAGTTGTGCCAAGAATTTTTTCCTTTTCAAAAGTTGAACCGTTATTTCAGAATTATGCGCATGTAATATAAGGAATGACGTAATGCGTCTTGATTGGGTAAATAAGCCAATGTTAAAATGTGAATCGGTCTCTATTCCGGGCTCAATTTACATTTGTTTGAGAAAGTGACTAGATAGTTGTGTATCAATTAGTTTTAGGTAGATATATAAGGCAATATATAATGTAATTGTACATTTCTTCAATTGAACATCTTCTAGTTGAATACAATCATTTATTGAAATAGAGTGATATCTGTTGTTCAAGTGTACAACATCTTATCTTGCTCAAGAAACCTATAAAAGGGTATCGACAGTGTAGTCCCACTATATAACTGACGAAGAACTTATGTTTTTTTATAAAAGATCATTATGAATCAATTTTGCGGTACTGAGTTTTGGGTAAGAATTCATTCAATTCCTGTATTCTCGATATGTTTTTGTTTTATTTCTATCGTAAGATTTGTTAAAGTAAAATATATAGATTATATTATTTGAACGCACATTTAATATAATATTTAATATGATATTAAAATATATTAAAATATATTATTGTTTTAGCGATAAAATACAGTATTGTTTTAGCGAAATCGTGTATTTAAATTGAAAATGGAAACGTTACAATCTATAATATGTGCTTAGTGTAAATACTGCAATAATTTGTTTATATATTTTAGAACAATAGCTTAACGTGGGATACAGATGATCCAGAGATCACAGAATGTTTTCAGAAAACTGTGTTAGTATGGGTGCCATGTGCATTTCTATGGCTATTCTCTGGAATAGAAATTTATTATTTTTTAAATAGTAAAAGCAAAAATATCCCATACACATGGTTATTTATCTCTAAACAAATACTCATAGTAACATTGATTGTACTTAATATTGTTGACTTAGGAAGAGCTATACATAGAAGTACTTATGAGAAAGTTTATAATGTTGATTATTGTACACCAGTTATAAAAATTATTACGTTTGTAAGTATTATACATTATGAAAATAGTTTACTTATAAAAGATAATTACATGCTAGTAATATCATTTTCTTAATATCTTTATAGATTAAAGCAAGTATTTTAGTAATATATAATAAAAAATATGGAATGCGAACTTCTGGACTATTATTTTTATTTTGGTTTCTTCTTGCCATATGTGGAGCTATTCAATATAGAAGTTTATTAAGGTTATATATAAATAATGTATGTAATGACAAATTTAATAAATAATTAGTAAGTTGAAATTAAACATTTATTAATTTATTAATGTTTTTCACATTTTTTCTCAGAGTGAAGTTACTTATTCATTTGTATCTTATATGATACATTATCCAGTAGTGATACTTTTATTCTTATTGAACTTCTTAGTTGATGCAGAACCTAAATATTCCAAATATCCAAAGGTAATTAAATATGTATTATTTTTTTCAATATCATGTTAGTGAAATAAAATATTACAATTCAATGCTTTATATTGTATTTGCAGGTTGAAAAGCCATGTCCAGAACAAAGATCTTCCTTCCCAGCAAAAATTTTTTTTACTTGGTTTGATTCAATGGCATGGAAAGGTTTTAAAACTCCTCTGGAAACTACAGATTTATGGTCAATAAATCCAGAAGATACAGCTAAAGAAATTGTACCTACATTTGATAAATATTGGAATAAAAGTTCACAAAAAAATAACAAGTGAGTGTGATATTTATGGATAATATAATATTTAATATTAGAAAATGAGAACAAAGTACTAGAATTAATAAAATTAAATCGTATTATATATTAGTAATAAGGTATCAATTTATTTTTGCTAACAAGAGTATTTTGGACTTACTTTAGGTAAGTTAATTAAATCATTTATATAATTGAAGATATAAATATAAGCTTAATTTTTATTTGTGTTTAGTGTACAAAATACTAAAGCATCATTCAGAAAATCATCTGGACAAGTAGATTTTAATAATGAATATAAAAAAAGAACATCATCAGTTTTACCTCCTCTTTGCAAAGCTTTTGGTGCCACATTTTTATTTGGAGCTGCACTTAAGTTTGTGCAAGATATTATAACTTTTGCTAGTCCCCAAATATTGAAGTAAGTAAATTATAATGTTTCTTATTTTAAAAATTATTTAGTCATTAGTATCATAGTTACAATGATATTTTTAATATAGGTTGCTTATCGATTTTATTGATGGACATGAATCGCTATGGAAAGGCTATTTTTATGCGGTTTTACTTTTACTTACAGCCGTATTTCAAACATTAGTTTTATCCCAATATTTTCATCGTATGTTCTTAGTTGGTTTACGAATACGAACTGCTTTAATTGCAGCAATTTATCGGAAAGCATTGAGAATATCTAACTCTGCTAGAAAAGAATCAACAGTTGGTGAAATAGTAAATTTAATGTCTGTAGATGCACAAAGATTTATGGATTTAACGGCATATATAAATATGATTTGGTCTGCACCATTGCAAATAATCTTAGCACTATATTTTTTATGGGATATTTTGGGACCAGCTGTGCTTGCTGGATTAGCTGTTCTACTTATTCTCATTCCAATAAATGTCTTAATCACTAATAGACTTAAGACATTACAAATTAGACAAATGAAACATAAAGATGAAAGAGTTAAATTAATGAATGAAGTACTTAATGGTATAAAAGTATTAAAACTATATGCATGGGAACCTTCATTTGAGGAACAAATATTGAAAATACGTACAAAAGAAATTAAAGTACTTAAAGAAACAGCGTATCTTAATTCTGGAACAAGTTTTATCTGGTCTTTTGCACCTTTTTTAGTAAGTTCTTAAAATTAAATTTTGTCGTTAAAGATGAAGGTGATTTTTATTTTTTTTATTTTCCATTTTGTTTTTTTCATTTATTTTTTTCTTTTTTTTACAAATAGGTATCACTGGTGTCCTTCGCAACTTATATACTTATAGATGAAAATAATCGTTTAACTAGCAAAATTGCTTTTGTTTCACTCAGTCTTTTTAATATCTTAAGGTTTCCCCTTTCTATATTACCTATGATGATTGGTAACATGATTCAGGTAAATAGAAATTTCTTACATTAAATTACAGTGCATACAATTACGATTTTTCTTTTTTAATATAATATGTAATATGTAGGCTTATGTTTCTGTAAAACGTATTAATAAATTCATGAATACAGAAGAGTTAGATCCAAATAATGTTCAACATGATCCATCTGAATGTAAGTTTCTAATGATTTTTATATATTTGTGAATATTATGTACCAAATACATAATATATATTAATGTAATGTAGCACACACATTATTAATCGAGAACGGCACCTTCGCATGGGATTTAGAAAATATCGAAAGACCAACATTAAGAAATATTAATCTTCATGTAGAACAGGGTCAATTGATAGCTGTTGTTGGTACTGTAGGATCTGGGAAAAGTTCTCTTCTATCAGCTCTTCTTGGAGAAATGGATAAAATAAGTGGTAGAGTTAATACAAAAGTAAGTAATTTGTTACTTAAAGAATAAAATTTTTTAATATGAAAATTTCGTGTTATTGTTTGTTTTTTTGTTCTTATATAGGGTTCTATAGCATATGTATCTCAACAAGCATGGATTCAAAACGCCTCATTACAAGATAATGTTTTATTTGGAAAGTCAATGCATAAAAGTGTATATAATCGTGTGATTGAGTCATGTGCATTAAATCCAGATTTAAAAGTATTGCCTGCGGGTGATCAAACTGAAATTGGAGAAAAAGGAATAAATTTATCTGGTGGGCAAAAACAAAGAGTATCCTTGGCAAGAGCAGTATATAATGATTCTGATATTTATTTTTTGGATGATCCATTGAGTGCAGTAGATTCACATGTTGGAAAACATATATTTGAAAACGTAATTGGCCCTAACGGTCTGCTTAAGAAGAAAACTCGAATACTCGTTACACATGGTATTACTTATTTACCGGAAGTTGATAACATTATTGTTCTCAAAGATGGTGAAATAACAGAAGTTGGAAGTTATAAACAACTTCTAGAGAAAAGGGGAGCCTTTTCTGAATTTTTAGTGCAACATCTTCAGGAAGGTATATATCACTGTTTTCAATTGTCTTAGTTTTTTCATTCAAATTTTCATTCAAATTTTATATTAATTTTTCATTATATTTTTTATGAATCTAAGTTGGAAATCGTAAGTCAGTGAAAAAAGTAATTACGATTCCTTTTTCTACTTCAATTTATGTGATTGTCCAGAAAATGGTTTATATTGCATTTGGCTTGTGATATTAGAGTATCAAGGATGTTAGTATTTTTTGCAATTTGCTAATATAACTTATCAGCCAGCTTGTAGCATAAAGTAATATTCAATACAATTTCGTTTAGTAATAATTTCTTTATTCATAATTTCTTCTTTATTCAAAGGAGAAAGATATGCATGTAAGATTTTTCTTTATAATGCATGTTAAATTTGAGTTAGACTTAACTTAAATTAAAATGACTAGTATTATAATTCTTTTTGTAATTTATTAATTTATTTTTGAACTTGAAGTTAACAGCCTTGAATACACTTACAATTTTGTTATTTTAATGTAAGAGTGTATCCTATTATTTTTTAATTTCTTATTCTTTAATATGGTATGTTATTTTGTATTTTTTATGACAAATTTGAAATAGTACACGCTGATGGGGAATCGGAAGCAGATCTACATGAAATTAAACAACACTTGGAATCTACAATAGGATCAAATGAACTGCAACAGAAATTAACAAGAGGTAGATCAAGACTGTCGGAAAGCCAAAGTGAGTCTAGTTCGATAGCTGATAGAAGATCTCTAAATGGTTCGTTAAAAAGGTAAAATTTTAATTAATATACTATTATATTTATATAAAGTATATTCAATATTATTTATATGTTATGCAGAATATAATATTTTTTATTAATTTTTTAGACAGTATTCTACAAGTAGTCAACAATCTGGCATTTACGAAAATAGCAATAACATGAAAGAAACGAAATTATTACCTCCAAAACTAGGAGAAAAATTAATAGAAGTGGAAAAAACTGAGACTGGAAGTGTAAGTTTAAATCTACTGTTTTTTTTATTTAAAAAAATAGTAAAAAATAGTATAAAAAAATTATTGGAAAAAATATGATTTTATGTATTATTTTTGCTATCAAGGTTAAATGGCGAGTTTACTCTCACTACTTCAAATCCATTGGTTGGTTTTTATCGATATTGACTATTATAATGAACGCTATTTTTCAAGGATTTAGTATTGGTTCAAATGCTTGGCTCAGTGTATGGTCAGACAGTAACTTGACAGATTACAATAATACAGTTAATCAAGTTGAACAAAATATGTATCTTGGAGTTTATGCTGGACTTGGTCTTGGTCAAGGTATGTTTTTGAAAATTTACAGTTCTTCGTTTATCAGTATATGTTAGAACTAGAATTTCACAAAAAGCAATCGTATAAGATAAGGTAAGCCTATCTTTCTTAAGTATGTATCTGAAATACAGTGATTGTCTTTTTTATTATAAATTGAATATTGCTTGAAAGGCATGTTCCTTTACAGATTACACAGTTTTGGGGCAATTAATTTTAATTTTAAATCATGATAATAAAAAGATGTGTTCGTACAAATATGTGACTAACTGTTTATGTATTAACATTATAAAATCATTGTTTTTTCTAAATACTTTATTTAAAATTACGCATTAATTAAAACTAAAATACTAACGAAATCTCACTGGTGTTAAAATATTAAAATGTTAGTGCGAGTGAGGTTTGCTGTGTCAATAGAATATTTATAAATAAAATAAAGCTTTGTAGAGATATATGTTAAATGCAATTGTTTTAATTATATTATTTTCCAAATTAATTTTTATTTCGCATGTACTTGTTTATTTCATTCACTCATTAATTCACATGTATGTATAAGCTCATGCAATATTTATGTATAATATTTGAGCATGAAGTAGATAAATAACAAAGCTTTTTATTACCTACACATTATTAAAATATATAGACTTCTATTTTTTATATTTTTAAATTTTCATACTTATTATAACTGAATTATTATTGAAAATGCAAGTATATTTATTTTTTGTAAACAAATAAGTATATATCCTTATATTTTGATCTAGTCAAGTTGAATCATTAATAATATTAACATGCTATATCATTTTCTCATACTAATAGTACAATAATTAATCACAAATATATTTTATCCATTATTTGTATAAAAAAGAAGATAAGTATTATCCAGTGTTATTTCTTGTATTATAATGTATTATAATTCCTTATCAAACTCTAATACTGCATTATTTTAGGAAAAACAAAAATATAATCATATTTTATTATCAATTATTTTATTATGTCTACTACATATAACAAGTAAATATTGGATCAATTGATTAAAAATATAGATATAGAAATTCAAAAATTGATATCTAAAGTTTAGAATATAATAAGAATTTGTTTAAGGAAATAACTAGCAATTAAAAATAATAATAATAATAACAATATGCACGTTTATCAATTAATCTATGTTACCTAATTAATTCTGTTAGGAAAAATAAATTTATATCTCTTATATTAGAATTTATTCATATTCTGTTAATAATATATGCTATAATAATCAGTATTCTTTAATTATGCACCTCAATACATGTGTGACTGCAGAAAGGAACTTGCACATGGTACAATATTAAGCAGATGGTGAGCGATAACGAAAATCAATATTATTGCTAACAAAAATTAATTTTTTATTTTCATTTATAATCTATGTGAAATGCAAATATTGCAAGAATTGATGCAGTCCCTGATATATAATTGTCAAGTTTAATGATATACCAAAGTTCTCACCAATCGTTGTAGGCGTGACAGTGCTTGGAGGAGCGTTAATCTTGGCAAAAGGAACAATACGCGCTTCCGTGAATCTCTTCGAGAGTACGTTGCAACGTGTTCTCCGGAACCCAATGTCATTCTTTGACAAAACTCCAACCGGTCGAATTCTTAATCGACTCTCTAAAGACACTGATGTCATTGATAATACGCTGCCATCCATACTGCGTTCTTGGATTGCTTGCCTCTTTGGGGTATGATATTTTCAAGTTGTAAATACTGTGCTTAACAAATTCTAAATCTCATAGAAGATTATAAATTAAGTTTATATCCACTTACGCAGTGGCTATATTTAATAATGATTCTAATTATTTATATATTTATACTATTTTGTAAATTTTCAACTAAAAGATATAAGCTTTTTAAATTAAAAAGGATTATAAAAATAAAATATAAATATTTGCATGCTTATACAAGTTAAAAAGTTTCGTGCGCCAATTAATTGGAAAAGAAAATATTTCAATTCATTATTATAATAATTAATCAATACTTATTTTACTTATGAAAGTATATTAACTTATTGGACAAATATTAGTTAAAATATATTTTAAATTTTATTTATAATTCACAGAGTAGAGTTTATTTTTATATAAGATAGATAAGATCTTTATGATTCATGACCTTATTTTCTTTAATATAATAAAATAGGTTGTCTTGTGACTGTATTTTATTAATATTTATAAGTAATATATTATTTATGGAAATGTCAATATATATTTTATTCTATTAAATAAATTTGATTGTGTTAATTTATTAATGTTGCGATCTTATAAAAATTTTAATTAACAATATAAATTTCAGTATTAACAGTTGATACAGTCACTAACAATCTATGATATAAAAAGTTACAGAATAATAATAACATCATTAGTAAGGTAATGGACACAATTATACAATTAATATTTTTATAAAAAAATAATATTGCTTATGCTTCAAAGTATGTATCAAATATGGAAACCTCTGTTTGCTTAATTTGCTTCTGTATTGTTTCATTATTTGTGCCTGGCATGCTTTTCCACAGCAAACTTCACCCCCTCGCATAACATGAGACAGAATAGTATTTTTAATTTTTTCGTATTATAAATTTATAGTTATTAAAAAATATAGAAGGAATAAACTTCTATTTGTTTATGCATATTAGAAGTGAATAGCGCTTCATATTAAATATTTTGAATAAAAATTCACAGTAGTAATAAAAAATTTGTAACGAAAAGTATTAAATAAAAAATGATGTACAGAATCTTAGTCTTAGATTTCTAAAATTTTGGCCATATTTGTACCATTTAGAATTTTTTCAAAATGGTTACGATGAAAGCAAATCATGTCTGATGTTGTAGCGATGGCGAGTTTTTTCTGCGATTTGGCACCGCAGCTGGGTTGCTGGCTAGCTGCTCGCCAGATGCACATAATGATGCTGCGTGCTGTGATGCGTGCTCCATTGACCTTCTTTGATACGACTCCTACTGGTCGTATTATCTCCAGGTTTGCTAAAGACGTGGATGTACTGGACACATCTCTTCCTCAACAAATTTCCGATAGCATCTATTGTTTGTTTGAGGTAATTTTTGGAAATACCTGAACCAAATTAAGGTGACTGTTATTATTTCCTTTCTATAATTCATTCATAATTCATTGAACGCTCAAATACCTCTATTTCATAAGAGGGTTGGTATTTCCTGTATGAATACATCTTAATCACTTATTCATTCTGTAATTTTATATCAAACGATGTGTTGCAGTTACATTATCTTAATTCTTCAATAAATATTAAATAATTCATAAAGATAAGTTTTAAATAATGTGGTGTACAAATATTGTACAATTGTAAAGTATAATTGTGTCCGTTCCAATAAATTTATTGTATTAAAATTAGTGAATATGGAAAAAGTATGCCTGTAACAAGTAATAGAAAATGCTGGTGCAAATATTCATTAATTGAAATGAATATGATTTTATGTTCAATTGTGTATTAATATGGGTGCTTCATCTAAGAATTTGCATGATCATTAATTCATAAATTCTTTGTTTTAAAGTTGAACTATTCTATGGTTGTATACGCGTGTGATTGTTTATATGTATTTATTATGTATGTATGTATGTGATATATATATATATATGTATGTGTTATTATATATATATATATATAATTGTTTGTTTTTGTATTTTCATGCTTTTAATTTTTTGAATGGAAACTGAATTTATACTAAGATACTCAAAGAGAACTGACTGAATCTTTACATTACAGGTCATAGCCACTTTAGTGGTTATAAGTGTTAGTACACCAGAATTTATAGCAATTATAGTACCAATAAGTGTAATTTATTACTTTGTTCAACGTTTCTATGTTGCATCTTCAAGACAATTGAAACGTTTAGAATCTGTTTCAAGATCTCCTATATATTCACATTTCAGTGAAACAGTTTCTGGTATGTAAAATATTAATTTTATTATTGAATTTATATAATAATTAAATGACAAAAATAGTTAATTATATATAATAGTTAATATCTACATATTTAACTCATTAGGAGCACAAATGATTAGAGCATTTGGAGTGCAAAATCGATTTATTGAAGAATCTGAAAGTAAAGTAGATTTCAATCAAATGTGCTATTACCCTAGCATAATTGCAAACAGGTATGAATTTTTCCTCAAAATTCTAAAAATTCAAATTAATATTGAAGTTAAGATAATTGTACGAAATGTGATTCATTGTGTTTTATTACAGGTGGTTGGCAGTACGTTTAGAAATGGTAGGAAATTTAATTATTTTCTTTTCTGCATTATTTGCTGTATTAAGTAGAGACACCATAAAATCTGGTGTAGTTGGTCTTTCTGTCAGTTATGCTTTACAAGTAAGTTATGAATAAAATATCAGATACAAGATATATTATAAATAACACACATTATAAATACCAAGTAATATGGTGTAAATATTGATTAACTTGATTTTAAAACAAATTTTTATAAAAATTATTGTTTTAGATTACGCAAACACTGAATTGGTTAGTACGAATGACTTCTGACGTTGAAACTAATATAGTAGCTGTAGAAAGAATAAAAGAATATGGAGAAACTCCTCAAGAGGCAGTATGGAAAAATCCAGATTGTACACCACCTAAAGAATGGCCTGTGCAAGGGCGAGTAGAATTTAAAGATTACAAAGTTCGTTATAGGGAAAATTTAGACTTTGTACTTTGTGGGTTATCGTTTTCTGTTAATGGAGGAGAAAAAGTTGGCATCGTTGGTAGAACCGGTGCTGGAAAATCATCTTTAACATTAGCTTTATTTAGAATAATAGAAGCAGCCGATGGAAAAATCATTATCGATGACATTGATATTGCAAAATTGGGACTTCATGATCTAAGATCTAGATTAACTATTATTCCTCAAGATCCTGTATTGTTCTCAGGAAGTTTAAGAATAAATTTAGATCCTTTTAATTCTTATTCCGACGATGAAGTTTGGAGAGCTTTGGAACATGCACATCTTAAATGCTTTATAAAGAGTGAATATCATTTTATTGATAAAATAAAAAATTTTATTGAAAATGTAGAAAAATTACATAAAAAATTTAATACTTTTTACATTTTAGCTTTGCCAAATGGTCTTTTATATGAATTATCAGAAGGCGGAGAAAATTTAAGTATAGGTCAGCGACAATTAATATGTTTAGCAAGAGCATTGCTTCGAAAAACAAAAGTATTAATTCTCGATGAAGCAACAGCTTCGGTTGATTTGGAAACTGATGATTTAATTCAAAGAACAATTAGACAAGAATTTAAAGATTGCACAATTCTTACAATAGCTCATAGACTTAATACAATTCTTGATTCAGACAGGTACGTTTTACAAAATAAAATAATTTTTAAGTAATAATTAATATTAAATGAAAAATCTTTACTAGGGTCATTGTCCTGGATAATGGGCGCATTGTGGAATATGATTCTCCAGAATCATTACTACATAATTCAACTAGTTTGTTCAATAGTATAGCTAAAGATGCAGGCCTTGTTACATAAATAAAATGCATATCGTAAATATTATACAAGCAGTGAAACAATGATAATTTTTAATCTATGAATATATACTAACAAAAAAGAAATATAGCAATTTGTTTATATAGAAAAAGGCAAAGACTATGCTTAAACTTAAAAGAATCGAAAATTTTGTAGAGCAACATTTTTCAGTCAAATCTTACACCATTTTTAAATAATGTCAAGTGTAGCCCATTTGTAAAATAGTACGGATGTCCGTTACTTAAAGTACTGCCATTTTAGCAACACACGTTGTGCTGAGTAGCAACAATTTTTAAATGTGTGTGTATATATATTGTTTTAATAATTTAGCTTGCATTTCAAGCTTACACATTTAATTTTACACAATTTAAACAGCGTACAAAATACAACAGTATTGTTTAGTTACTTTTATTTCCATTAAAATTTATTATACTCGCATTGTCCTACTTTTATTTTACATCACAAGAATTAAATATAAATATATGGCATTATTTACGTTTGCTGTTGCTTTCTTCCTTGTTAAAATTGTTACTTAACTCTGTACTGTTTGACAAATATGATGCATCTCTAAACTGTGTAAATAGTATTCTTTAATATTTATGAATTTAAAAAAAATAAAAGATAACAATTTTATATAATACATGAAGATTTTGTATTGTTTAATATTAATTCTTGCATTTTTATTGTTTAATATTCTTCAAATATTATAAATTATATATGTATATGCAATATATATATATATATATTTATTTATTGTATACCAACTGAATAGATAATAGATTTCAGTAATGCAATGCAATATACGGAACAATCTAGTAAAAATAATAATTATATTTTGTTTTGTTCGTAATTTGTCATACTTTATTATTTATCATACTTATAAATATTTAGAACATTTTACTCGATAAAAATTGTATTTTTAATATTATATTTCATTATTTTTAACTACTTTTAATAATTATTTCAAATAAATACTTATCTGAATATAATTACAATTGGTATAGCATTAAATAACATATCATGAGGAAATTCATGGATAGTATTTCATAAATATATATTATGTATATATGTGTGTGTGCGTGTGCGTGTGCGTGTGCGTGCGTACATGCATGCATGTGTGTGCGCGTGATTAATTTGTACTTTAAATTGCCTTTAAATCTATGTTACATTGTAATTTTCATAGCACATTTATATAAAAAAATTCGTCACTTGATTCAAAAGTATTATTATTTTATCTCCTGGTTAAATTCAAATATTTTAATAAAATAATTCATAATTGAATTTAGTAATACCAATATTTATTTTCAAAAATCAATTAAAATAATATATCAGTAAATCGTATAAAAATAAAATAACTTATTTGTTTTTTCCGTTTTATTAATTTTCTTCATAAATATAATATTTTATTGCCGGTAATTATGACAAAATTAAATGTTCGTTGACGACAATGATTTATTAGAAACAATAATTATAATTTTGTTTGTTTTGTCTAAGATTTATCTAACTTAAATTTTGTCTAACAATTTTTAACATATTCATCATATAAATATGTTTAGAATTCGCTATTTTTTGCAAAACTGTTTGACAAAACTACATACATAGGTAACAGCAAACAAAATATTTGATGCCAGACTTGGTGCCAGACTATGATGTACATGTACAAAATATATTTTTTATTTAAATTATTCATGAAAATATGCATCTATAATCCAGATTATTCCATGTATATAAAATATATGTATGAACAATTCATAATTTAAAACATTTTTAAACATTTAAATAAATTTCGTATTTGTTTGATTTGATATAGAATGATAACGATTGTTACAAAAGATTGAAATATAAACGAAACGAAAATACAAGTTTAAATCAAAGCGTGATAACAATTGTTTGTTAAAAAGAGCACATGTTCATATTATTCTTTACAACTGTATTAAATTTTTTCTGATATTTTGCCAATTGCAATAAACAATGATATTCTTATTCAAGTACATCAATGTCTTTGCGAGGCTTTTCAATTGGCTAGATCTTAAAACCAAAAGAATATATACATACACACGTAGTTATATCAAAGTCACAAAGGCATTAATGCGTATAGATATATCCTTTGGTACTAATAAATTTATTAATTTAAGATAAAGTTTGAATAATATATTTAGTGCTAACATTATGTACCAGACATTACTCGTTCTTTTTATTTATTTCATTTTTTGGACGATCTTTGATAGATTCTTGTTTTTTATCTTTAGTTATCTTAGCTTCCATTTCGCCAGAGAAACCAAATTCGTTTACTCTGGTATGATCAGTTTTGTATATCCATCTTTGGTATAAAAATATAAAGAAAACGATATCATCACGGAAGCAACCAATTCTATATAGTGTTGGCATTTTTATAACAAATGCAAAAATATCATCAATAAACGTATTTAAAAATTTGTAAGACATCATACGCCATGGAAGATGTGCCACGCTTTTTAATTTATAATTAATAAATAGTTGTGGTGTCATCATAATAAATCCAAACGTTAATAAAAATCCATAGAGCATACTAAGAACCCAAGAATACCATCCTTTATGTTCTAAATACATCAATGAATAAATTGCATATCCTCCTAAAAGAGGATAAAGAGTCCATGATAAATATTTAAAAGCAAGTCTATCATATTCTTTTGTGGAAGATTCTACATATGACCCTTTATCATGGAAACTTATTTTTGGGAAGATACCAAGTATTTTTAAGTTTTTATCAACAGTAATATTCACGACCTTATTAATTTTCCATACTTCTATGCATAAACCTATTGCACAACTAATCCGAACTACTGTGTTTGTTTCATTATCAAGAACATACAATAAAACAATCAATGACTGAAAAACATTGAAAAATACAGATCGAACTGACAGTCCTTCCAATGAATTACGGTTGTTCCAGAATTGTATATCTGAAAAAATATGTAATAAATTTCAAGATTACAATATAATTAGCTATTTGCAAATAATAAATTATTTATCTTATACTTTACCATTTTTAAATGCTAAAAATTCAAATACACTGTGTAATACTGATACAATTATAGTCAGACCTAATAGGTAAGGATTAGTTTCCAATAATGCTTCTTTCAAAGTATCTTGATCATTATCATCTTCATCTGTTGAATCTCCTATGTAAAAATATTAGTAAAAAATTATATTTGTACTCACGATTGATATTATTGATAAAATAACATACCCATAAGTGATGATGTCCATTTATTTCTCATTGTTTGAGCTGCATAAATCTGCCACTTAAATAATGAAAGCGGCTGATAAGTTAATCTAAGTTCAAGTTCTTTTATAGTATCATTTAATGGTTGATAGTCTCTTTGCATATTCCAAAAATCATTCATATATATTACAGGCTTATAGAATTTCTCACCAGGTAGAAAGTGAATATCTATTAAAAAATAATATACACATATATTAATTATATACATATAAAAAAATTTAAAAATCATGCAAATATTAGCAAAAACTCACATGTATCTAAAGGTGAAGCTACTTGACCATACACCCAATTAGTATGATCTGTTACTAAATTAATAGTTAAATTCGGATGCCAATGTGATAAATATTCTTGATTTATTAACTCAGCTTTCTACAATAAATATTTATCTGTAACTTCATACATGTATAAAACGAATTACAATGCGTACACACCTCGATTTCTTCTTTACTTGCAGTAGTCTCACCAGTTAAGAGATTATGCTTCTTCTGATATCTAACTTTTTTGAATTTATTTAACATTTTTCTAGAATATGACATATAATCTCCTGCGTAATTATTTTTTCCAACTTTGGGATTTGGAGATTTTCCACTTTTAGTAACATATACATGAAGGTATATAGATCCATTATTTTTTAATTGATCAGATGGAACAAATTTATAATTTTTAATCTTTGATCCATCTTTAAATGGTCCACTGTACCAATCTCCATATATCAATCCTTGTTCTAACCATACTAATGTTCTTGGATCATCAAACTGCCTAAAATTCTCTGATTCCGATAAATAAACATGCATGTCAAATAATGTCCCATTCTCAAATATATTTACAGCTTGCGAATGTGCTGGATTTATAACACCAGGAAATTGAGAATTGTCAGTTTGAAGTCGTCTGAATAGATGACTGATACAATAAATGATGAGGGCACGTATAATTAACGATTTTGTTATTGCAAAAAATGATTCTAGACGTGAGGGTTGATATTTTTTCCTTTGTTCGTCGATTTCTGCGTTCACCTATGTATAAATAAAAGAAAATGTAAGTTTTTATAAAAGAGCTCCGACTAACTTCTGGTGAAAAATTTGCGATATCATCCTCAGACAAAACAGGTTGTAGCGGTTATTTACATCACGTTTATTATATCGCTAAACGTCATTTATATATCATTGATAAATTTGTCAATTTAGTAAATTATAAATTACACTAAAATAAATGTTTTTATGATGTTTCTAGGTGAAAGTAGCGTGTGAAAAGATAACGAAACTAAACTTATTAATTTCGGTAAAGTTATCAATAAATTTTCCCAAGGGATAAAATAAATTATAAAATAAGAAAATATATAAGACAATATATAATTAACACACATTTCTTTCCTCGTTGTTCTCTGCGGAAACTAACTCTCCATTCTGTCGATTGTTATCCATATTTTCTTTGATATTTAATTCCTTACGATCGTGATTATCATTTTTAGCACCCACCATTTTTGTGTTCAGATTGTTTCTCATGTATTCTCTTTGCATTTCCAGAGGGAGTTGCATGTACCGGATATACAATATATTTCATAGATCACGCGCTCCATGACACTGAACTTGAATTTTACATATCTAATCAAACAATATAATATATATTAAAGTTATTATTTTTAATATTAGAACTAAATTCATTAAACTTATGCATGATATGTAAATTGATTTTTGACAAAATTGTAAACAATTTGTAACATTTAGTAACAATTTCCAACTTGCAAAAAAATAAAAAACAAAAAAAAATAGAATAAGCGCCAATTCTATTGATTTTTAATTTTTCCAGATTGTTTAAATATCTTTTAATAAATTATTAGCATTGAGTTTCGTATCTGTCTAGTGACATCTAACCAAAAGGGTGGACGGTTTCGATCCAAGATTAGGTCGAAAAAAAATCATGTGTTTTGGCGGGAATAATGTGACATCTTGGAACAGGTTAGATGCAATTTATTATCAGTTGTTGGAATAAACTTTTTGTTACGTTATTGCGTCGTATCTTTGAGTTGAGACTATGTGGTGTACAACGCCTGAAATTTCGTGGCACAATCGTGATCCAGTATTAAGTATTGACATACAGACTGGAGTTCATGAAACGCCAGAGAATGAAATCTTTTGGCGGCTTGCCACCGGCGGTGCCGACTCACATGTCTTGGTAATATACAAAACAGTTTAAATTAGATATAAACTAGGGTATTGAACATTTTTTGAATTACATTTTTTAAATCAGATATGGCATTTAACAACGAATGAAAGCGGGGCTGCTACTGTAAAGTGTGTAGCCGAGTTAGAACGACATCATAGAGCAATTAATGTTGTGCGATTTTCACCGTCGAAAGATATTTTGGCATCAGGAGATGATGGTTAGTAATATCACGAAAGATTAATTAAGACGAAGTTTTAAGATTAATATTGAAATACATTTTAGAGTCGATTATAATTTTATGGAAACAAAAGGAAGATTGTGAATTCTTTGTTAATCCTAATGAAACTAAAGATAAAGAACAATGGATTTCCTACAAAGTGTTAAAAGGACACCTTGAGGATGTTTATGATATCAGCTGGTCACCAGATTCTAATATGTTAGTTTCTGGATCTGTGGATAATACAGCTATTTTATGGGATGTTCAACAAGGCCGTTCTGTATCCATATTATCTGATCATAAAGGTTTTGTACAAGGAGTATCGTGGGATCCTTGTAATCAATATATATCTACAATAAGTACAGACAGGTAAAAATACAAAATTTTAACAATATTCGTGATGCCTTTAATGTGTTGACCATGTAATTTGTTTGTAGAATATGCCGTTTGATTGACATAAATACTAAGAAAACAGTCCAAAAAGTTTATAAGGCAAAAATTCCAACACCAGCAGATCATCCAATAAAAGATAAAGCAGTACGCTTATTTTACGATGATACTTTTAAATCATATTTTAGAAGATTAACATTTTCTATAGATGGATTATTACTTATTGTACCTTCTGGTATAATTGAGCCTTCAGAAACTACTGAAAGAATATCTAATACAACTTTAGTGTTCTCAAGATACAATTTAAAAGAGTACGTTTATTTGTACTATCATATATCATATAGTAGATATAATATGAAATATCATTTTCAGACCTGTCATGCTTTTACCTTCTTTGGATGAATGCACTATTGCAGTTCGATGTTGTCCAATTTATTTCGAATTACAAAAAGATGGACCGACACCAGTAATAGCATTACCCTATAGAATGATATTTGCTATTGCAACTCAACACTCAGTAATCATTTATGATACTCAACAAATTTCACCAATTGCTGTGATATCAAATATTCATTATACTAGATTAACCGATGTTGGATGGTAAGCAATACATATATAGTATTATTTTTAAATGAGAAAAGGTAATTAATCTATTTAATGTTCTTAGGTCAAGCGATGGTAGAATATTAATAGCTTCTTCAACAGATGGATATTGTTCTATAATACAATTTCAAAAAGGTGAATTAGGTGAGGAATATAAAAAAAAAGATAATATCCCAACAAATTCTAATGCTATTCATAATGATTCTAAACAACCTACGTCTAGTTCAAGTGCTAAAGATGTATCTGAAAAATCTGTACCAACCATTGACATAGATAACAGTGCTATGGATATTGAAATTGTAAAATCAAAAGAAAAAGAAATTCTTAATGAAAATCCAGAATGTATCTTAAATCAAGATAATAAATTATTAGATAACACAATTGACCAGGAAAATTTAAAAAATAAAGAACCAGAAGATACTGAAGATATTAAATTAGTTTATAATGAAGAGAGTATTACTGAATCTACTAAAGCAAATATAAAACATACGCCTAAAAAAGAAAAAGTACCATTAATAATACCTAATAGAAAACCTCGAAGAGTACAACTAATTACACTTTCTAGTCCAAAGGGATTTAAAAAAGAGTAACTTTTAAATCCGAAACATGACTAGCGATTATAAAATATATTTACATATCTATATATGTTTTTGTAATATTTCTTTTTTTGCATGTTATATTTTGTATTGTATTACTATAAATATATAAATTATAGATTTAATTTATGACTATTACTTTTTCTTACGTAATTTATTTTGTTATAATATGTTTAATTCTGCATGACATTATATAAAATTAATGATATTGATCATAGATTTTAAAACATTTTTATTTATATTCATATTTGCTTACATCAAAAAACGTATAAATTCTAATAAATTCATTAATTTTAATTACACAATTTACTATTTAAGTTTCAATTATTGCAGATACTATATTATTTATCATTGACACTTGTGAAATTTGGAACAGATATGTATTATATATCTATGAATAATAATATGGCGTATCGCAGTGATGTGACTATTCGTTCAGTCAGACAGTAGTTGAATCGTGGTTCGTTCTGACACGCTTTTACACGCTTAAGAATTTATATCAACAACCATGGTAAGTTAATTTATCATACATTTTATTGCTATTTTCATACTATTAACAATATAAAAATAAATTATAATTATAATTAAAATTATAATCAATTAAAATTAAAATTATTTCACTTATAAAAAATTCTAATTAAAAACGTTTGTTATTATAAAATATTTTATTTAAAAAATTTATAACGTAAATTAAACATTTGAATTAAATGATATTCGGAAAGATTAAATTTTCAAATAGTTATTGTTATATGTTAAAATGTTTAATAAATCGCTGATAAGATGTGAGAAACTGTGCAATATTAACATTGTGTATAGCCAGGATATCACGTAATTATGCTTCCTCCTAGTTTAATCGACCGATTAAAGAACTATCAATAGTAAATTGTGCACGAGACAGTTTCTAAAGTTAAGGTTCATACAACGGATACATTATAGTTGGATAAATATTTCAGGGGATCAAAGATTCGATTTTTTTACTAACGTAGCATAGAATCCAATGAACAAAATTCCAACTTATACCTATATTTCAAATTTTATTATTTGATTTTCAATTTATTCTATTAACTGCAATATTATATTATTTAAATTTTAAATAATATCCTTTTAAAATACACTTAAGATTCTAATGATTAAAGTGAAATAAACCGCTGCGTTTGTTAGTATAAATATTTCATAATTCACAATCGAAATTCATTCTATCAGTATAAATTTTAAAACAAATATTGAAAAAAGAAATATAAATTTTAAAATTTAAAAAAAATATGAAAGAAATGTAACAAATCGTCATGAATACTCTGATGTAAATTTATCTGATCTCTATATTGATAGCATATAAATAAACTTTTTCTTATATTAAAAATGGAATCTCTCTAAATTTAATTAGATTATATTTTATAAATGTATTTATACGTGTATTTGAATGCATAATATACAAATGATCGATCGGATTAGTAATTTGTCTCTCTTATTGCAAAGATCATTTGTTTGGTGAATCGCAAAATCGTGTCACGCATAAAACGATGTTCAATCGATCAAGCTGCTATGGTTACAGTATGTCAACCTGTAAAAATCGATTTTTAGCATAATGCACATAGAGAATACAAAGTGCCCCTATGACTCTTCTATGCACCGTGTGCATGGCGGTGACGAGTCTATCTCTAATAACTATACTCAAGAATGCAGCGTTCTTTTTTAGATCGCGATTAAATTATTAAATGAAGATATGGTAGGTCAAGGTAGCTCTACCATTTATTGACAGGTATAACATTGCTTTATGCCGATGGAATTTCGACATGTCAGTTCGTAATCACATCGTGTTGAGTGCTTTAGCTGATTTGGCTTAAGAATCAAGTGATTCGCTTCGTTTCAACTTATCGACATAAATAATAGCATTGCAAAAATTCGAGCTAACTTTATCTCGTTTATTTCTAACGATGAAAATTTTGATTTCATACTCTTTTAAGCAAAAAAGAAGTAGTTCGTACAATTTTCATAGTTTGAAATGTTTAACGAAATAAGAACGTACAAAAAAATCAATCGAACGTAGTACCAAAAAATAGAAAGAATAGACATAAATGGCGCAAACAATTCTAGGATATGTTTGAATATTATTTTTAAATGTTCTTTCGTTTGTGTTTTATAACTTTTTATTAAGCGCGACGATTAGAAGTAACTTGATCCCAAAGGCGTTATACTAAAAATATAATGGCGAAAAAGGTATGGCATTAATTTTAATTTCTGGAAAAATTAATAGCAGGTTCGGCTGTTTAATTTTTAGTAATACGAATCTTCGATCGTGATTAAGATCGATTTAGTAATAGACTGTGAATTTTTATATATTCATAAGAAATTTGAAGATACAAGAATGTATAGAATGCACATAATAAATAAAAATATGTAAATAAATTCAAAATATATTAATCATTATATTTAAATAAAACAATTGTCTATCTAGGTTTCATTTCTTCGTCAATTTATAAAATCTGATTTTGTATGAAAATCCGCAGTCTAATAATAATACGTGATGTTAAATTAAAGAAATTATTAGATTATGATATTATATTTAGATTATATTCGTTTATATATTAGCGAGAATGCATGTCCATTCATATTGGACAAGCTGGTGTCCAAATGGGTAACGCTTGCTGGGAACTGTACTGTTTGGAACATGGAATTCAACCTGATGGACAAATGCCCAGTGACACCACTATTGGTTACGGGGATGATTCTTTTAACACATTTTTTTCCGAGACAGACTCAGGAAAACACGTTCCGCGTGCTGTTTTCGTTGATCTCGAACCAACAGTAGTAGGCAAGTTATTGATAAAGACGAAAAAAACGTTTGCATTTCCTTACTAAAGCGTATTTACGATGCTTCAGATGAAGTTCGTACAGGCACATATAGGCAACTGTTTCATCCGGAGCAATTAATCACGGGGAAAGAGGATGCGGCGAATAATTATGCCCGGGGACATTACACTATAGGTACACGTACAATTTACGTAAATCGATAATTTCAACAACGAATTATTGAATTCTCTTGTTCTCCTCATTTCTTCCAATTCCAAATTGTACTGTCCAGGGAAAGAAATTGTAGATCTGACTTTGGATCGAATTCGCAGACTTACCGAACGATGCAGAGGCCTGCAGGGTTTCTTGATTTTCCATTCGTTCGGTGGTGGCACGGGATCAGGTTTTTCAAGTTTATTAATGGAAAGATTGTCCGTCGAGTATCCAAAAAGAAGTAAATTAACTTTTAGTATTTATCCCGCGCCTCAGGTAAAAAATCACTGGAAATGCAAATTTTAAGTATTTGTTAATAATTGTAGTAAGTTACATACGATGTGATGCATTGTTTATCAGGTATCGACTGCTGTTGTAGAACCATATAATGCAATTCTTTATACACATCCAACGCTAGAACATTGCGACGTGGCGTTTATAGTTGACAATCAAGTATGTATTCCTTTTCCATATCTATAATATGATTCTTACGATCAATTAAAGTTCAAGTTAAAAATATTATAAATCTTGTATTATGTGTTAATAATTGACAGGCTATTTATGAATTATGCAGAAGAAATTTAAGCATCGACAGGCCTACGTACACGAATTTAAATCGTTTAATTGGGCAAATTGTTTCATCGATCACCGCAAGCTTACGATTCGACGGAGCTCTTAACGTTGATCTTACTGAATTTCAAACGAATTTAGTACCATATCCGCGTATTCATTTTCCTCTTGTAAGTCAAACATTTTGTAATTCTGCTAAAAATTAAATTACAATTAGTTAGACTTACATAATGATGTTGCAAAATTTCATTGCGCTCAAACATTAAGATATATTACTAATATTTTCACAAGGCACAATCAAATAGTTTATATTACGTAGGCGACGTATGCTCCAGTCTTATCAGCTGCAAAAGCTGGTCATGAGAGGATCACAGTGGCAGAGATAACGACCTCGTGTTTCGAACCAAATCATCAAATGGTGAACTGTGATCCGCGTAGAGGGAAATACATGGCAGTTTGCATGCTTTATAGAGGAGATGTTGTTCCCAAAGATGTAAATGCTGCGATTGCGGCAATCAAAAGACAGAAGCATGTTCAATTTGTCGAATGGTGTCCGACTGGCTTTAAGGTTTGTTTGATAAATAGTTTGAAAAAAGAAAAAAAGAATACTTAATACGGCTCTTACAACAGAATAAAAAACTGAATAAAAAGCTGAATAAAAAACATTTTTCTGCGTAAGAAATTTTCTGTAGAAGTTATTAATCAAAAGATCTGACCATATTGATAGAAAAAAAATCAAATTTTAACAAATAAGGAACTCCATTTTTTCTATTACATCTTTGTGTAGGTAGGAATAAATTATCAACCCCCTACTGTGGTACCTGGGGGTGATCTTGCTAAAGTAGAAAGGGCTGTCTGTTGTCTTTGTAACACTACTGCAATAGTTGAAGCATGGGCAAGAATCGATAACAAATTCGATCTGATGTATGCCAAACGGGCATTTGTTCATTGGTAATGCTAATACCTTCTCATCATTCTGTTGTATTTAAATTTGAGGAAAATTTTTTTTAATCTTTCAAACGTAGGTTTGTCGGCGAAGGTATGGAGGAAGGTGAATTTGCGGAAGCGAGAGAAGATTTAGCAGCTTTAGAATTGGATTATCGTGAGGTTCAAGAAGATGCTGCTAACAGTGAAGAAGAAGAAGAATACTGATTCTTCAAATATATAAAAAAAAAATGTATTATTTATATCTGACTTTCTGATCAAAATATACTAAATGAAATTAATAATTTACGTATTTATCATTGATAATTTATACTATTAATGCGCAATACATTAGACAATGCGAGAGCTTTATTTCCTTATCATTTTAATATCGTCATCGATCTAGCATAGAATAAAATAACAACGTTTATAATATGGCACAAACGAGATAATAATAAATATGAAATATGAAATATGAAATTACATTTCGACATTACATTCGACAAGACATTTCGATAATAATCTTTACTTTTGCATACAAAGATAGAATCATATTTTTACATTACTTTACCGAGTTACTATTTTTTTTTTTTTTTTTTTTATAATAGTCTAAAAATCTTCTCTCGATAAGAGAAATAAGAATTATTCGTGAAACAAATATGACTTATTTTGCGTAACAGCATTTTAGCAAGTGATCAACATTTGAATGTGTCGCGGTTCATTATGCACCTGCGCGAACAGTTGCGCATCTGTGAGAAAGTTTATATAAAAATCTTGTAAAATTTTCATGAAAATCGTTATTTTCATATTAATAATATACATCCATTGCTATTGTATTGTTCTACTGTGACATTAAAACCGAAATTAAAACCGAAAATACTTTTAACAAAAATTAATGCCCATCAATGGTAGTCTTATTCATCGCCATGAAACTTTTTTTCAAGATTTCAACGCAAGTTTGAAAACTTTTTACGATTACTTAATAAATTATATATTCTGTTACAAATTTTATAGTAATATTTAGATGGTAATATACAGGGTATTATCTGTAACGCGACGCATGATTTTTCACCTTCTTACAGCCATCTGACAAAAAAGAGTTTAGAACAAAAGTTGAACGATACAGGGTGTACAGTAGGTGTCAATAAAAAAACTGTTTGTTTTCATAATAGAAATATCATGCAATATGTGTTTTGAATTCATCTCAATGTTCTCTACAATACGGTGGAAAAAAAATTATGTGTTCCTATTTGTTTAATCCAAAGTGACCTTCATTTAGCTATTAAAACAAGCAGTTTTTGAAATTTTTTTTATTGACACCTACTGTACACCCTGTACCGTTCAATCTTTTTTGTTCTAATCTTTTTTTTGTCTGTCAGATGACTGTAGGTAGATGAAAAATTGTGCGTCACGTTACAGCTAACAACCCGTGTATGTCTGTCCTTGTCGCACGCTGTTGGTCTCCTTGTCTATCGCGCATGTATGTCTGTCCTTGACGTACGCTGTTGGTCTCCTTCTCTATCGCGAAAGTATGTCTGACCTTGTCGCACGCTCGTGCTCTCCTTGTCTAATGACGCTAGACAAGGAAAGGAATAGTGTGCGACAAGGACATCTTTCGATCTATTGAAAAAAAAATTCAACTTTTTACACACACGTTTTTTTAGGACAAAACACACGTAGAAAGAAAGCAGGAATTTTGAAGAGGGATATAAAAAAGTTCGGAAATTATTCCTCTTGATTAGGTTTTTTTCGAAATTAGTGCGAACCGTCACAAAATGGACATGGTGGCGCCATCTAGCGGTAACTCAGCGGTACTAATTATTTACAAAAATACTTATTTCTGAATTTTACGAGTCAAATGAGGTATGAAAAGAAAGCTAAGAGTCTAATTAGTGTAATAAAATCGCCAAGGTTCACAATTCATTTCGCTAAATTAGGTTTTTTCGCAAATGAAAATTTCACTGGTTTACGGGGTAACAAACACTAGCGCCGCGTTGCGGCAGACCGGTGGAACTAAACGGTCGGTAACCACATAAGAAGAATAACTAACTTTAATTTTTCACACCAGAAATTTGCACTCCACGAGCATACATTTCAAAGATAATGCTATCAGTTACGTTCGCAAATAAATCTAAATCAAATATTCACTATAGTTTCCGAGAAATCCAATTCCGAGAATGTCCAGTGACAGAGGAATAATTTCCGAACTTTTTTATATCCCTCTTCAAAATTAGGCTTCCTGCTTTCTTTCTACGTGTGTTTTGTCCTAAAAAAACGTGTGTGTAAAAAGTTTAATTTTTTTTCCCTGTCTAGCGTCATTAGACAAGGATAGCACGAGCGTGCGACAAGGACAGACATACATTCGCGATAGACAAGGAGACCAACAGCGTGCGACAAGGACAGACATACACGGGTTGTTAGCTGTAACGTGACGCACAATTTTTCATTCACCTACAGTCATCTGACAAAAAAAAGGTTAGAACAAAAGTTGAACGGTACAGGGTGTACAGTAGGTGTCAATAAAAAAAATTTCGAAAACTGTTTTCATAATAAAAATATCATCTAATATGTGTTTTGAATTCGTCTCAATGTTCTTTACAATACGGTGGAAAAAAAATTATTTGTTTAATCCAAAGTGACCTTGATTCAGCTATGAAAACAAACAGTTTTCGAAATTTTTTTTGTTGACACCCGTACACCCTGTACCGTTCAACTTTTGTTCGAAACTTTTTTTTATCAGATGGCTATAAGTGGGTGAAAAATCGTGCGTCACGTTACAGTTAACACCCTGTATATCTTTTATTGATAAATAGTATCAATTCATAATATGTAATACTATCTACTTGTATATAATCACCTCCCCGTGCCGAGTCTCGATAACTGATATCATCTCTTAAATATTATTATTCAAAAAGTGATAGAAACGTTAATATTTCCGAATAATTTAAATGCTATACGACCTATTGTCCATTCTAGATTACTCAAAATTTTTCTCTAAAAATTTGATCATTTGAACTAAATTGCAAGTATAATCGGTTAAAAAGTATTAAATAACGTTTGAAAATATTATAAAATGTTTACTTATTATAGGTAATTTATTAAAAATGTCAAATTTAAAGATGTTATAAAAATGAATTGATGGTTTAATTGATGTACACACGTGTCGAATGTCTCTATAAGATTCAAACTAAATTTTCCTAAATAAAATACATATAAAACAAGATACTTTATAATCGCAAACGAAATATTTATAAAGTTCTATATCTTTACTTACATTTATGTTTGGATGTTATAGTTTGATTATTTTAAACCTAAAAGAGAACAGATACCAACATAATTATGTTCCTAGAATAAAATTTAGTAAACTTATTTTTGATTTCGTATAGCATTTTATCAACGATTTTGTATGTTTCAATAATCATAAATCTTATTTATTATCATCATTAACGTTATAATGTATCTATGTATATGGAAGTAATTGAAGTAATTTAGTATATTTCTGTTAAAACAAAATGTCACCAACTGACTATATTCTATTATTACATTGTTTTCTCATCCTAAATATCAAACGAATGTTGCCATTTACTATGTATATTTAAAAATATTTGTATAACAATATCAAAACAAAACTATGTAATACATCTAAATATTGTATAACAAAGATAAGATTACTTACAGTTTCTAAATATTAAGTTTTTTAAAATGTTAAACCAACAATGTGCAGTTTTAACTGCTATTGACTCGTATATCGAGCCACTTATAAATCGTGTTTTATCAACTGATAAATTTGGTTAGTTCAACATAAAATATATTATAATCACTTTTAATTTACCACATTATTATTTGCACACAATGTTATTTGTATATTTTATTTATCAGGAGTTTGCTGTGAAACAATTAAGATAGATTCTATGTCATCCAGTTGTGGAAGTGTACAAGGAGATCGTTTTAAATTATCTATACCCTATGCTAGACAAAACTTAACTTGGAATGTATTCTTTGATTCACAATGTCCAGAAATGGGACCTGATTTCATATTTAATGATAATACTTTCTTAGCAGATATGGATGTAGATGCATTATCTACCAAAGTACCTAGTCTTGCTAAATGGAATCCTCTTGATGAAAATGCATTATTAAATGTCCTTAAAGAACTTTTATCATGTTATAAGCAACATCAGGTTTGTGACGTTGCTTATTTTACTTATTTATTTATAGATTTTGAATATTGGAACTATATTAAATTTAATGTCTTTTTTACATTAGATTCAATTACTTCAGAAGCAAACTCGGTTACAATTGCAATATAACATGCTAATCAGTTCAGCAGAAGTAGAAGATGTTGAAGTAATATTGTTACCATTTAGTTCTAAACCAACCGAAGTTAGATTTCTAATAAGTTTATCAGTAGATCTTTCTCAACTACAAAATCGTACTAGCAAATCAGAAAGTGATATCGTAATGCTTCTTGTAACATATTGTGGAGTAGATTGGAATCGTATTACTCCACAACTTCATTTTTCAAAATCTTTAGAAGAAACTCTTGGCGGAACAGGAGAATTACGTCTACCACAATTTCCGTCTGATACATCTCTAGTACAGTATATACTAAAAATAAAAAAATATGTTGCAGGAAAGGTATGTAGTTTATTTTAATTGAGATTTATACTTGTAAAAATTATCAATAAAAGAAATACTATTTTAGGTAAATTCGGCAATCCAAAGTTTAGAGAAAAGGAGAGATTATATAGCAGCATTTTTATGTATCAATCATTTGTGTATTCTAGAATATGATACTATAAACTGTAAATATGTATCATGTATATTATGTGAAGATGACTTTTATGTAGTAATGTACATTCAGCTTCCATTAGGATTTCCTCGAGAAGCACCTATAGTTGAATTTAAGTCAGTATATCATATGTCTTCAGAGCATGTTCCTTACAGTGAAAAAATTAAACATTATCCCTATGATTTTAAATGGCCACCACACCATATGATAAGAGAGTTATATAAAGCCATGTACCAGCAAATTAAGATATTTAAATTAAATTCTATTAAAAATTGTTCAGAAAATCATAGTTAATTTAGTAAATAATTTAAATTATTACGTTTATTTGTAACATTAACATAATTTTCTCATTGTATATATTAATAGTTATCCTTTCTAGATAAGTCTAGGTAAAAATAATCATAAATATATCATTACCAAAAAGTTACTTTATTAATTTTGTAATGTTAATATTTATTTTCTGTAAAATTGATAAGAATAAAAAATTTTCTACTTAATATATGCGTAATTTTATATGTAGAGTAAAAAACATTTATCACATGCATGAGATAAAACGTAAATTATCAAAAATATTGTGATAAATTTTAGTTTCGTGATTCGATCGATTGTCGTGAAAATAATTTGCGAAACAGTTTTGAAGGATACAATAAAAATAAATTCATACGTATAATTTTAAATGCAATTACTGAAAAATATTACTAATAAATAAAACTAATCAACATTTGAAATATTTGTTGATATTAATAAAAGAAACATTCATTTTACTGTAAGAGGTTATAATATTCTTTTTCATTATATATTTATAAATATAATAAAAGTAATACATGATATCATATGTTAAGGGTTGCATAAAATCCTTTCCTATAATAAATAAATTTATTTTTTCTGTTGGAAGAGTTTCATATACCACTATGGTGAAATACTTGAATCAAACGGAAAGCATCAATCTAGACAAAGATTTATTTGAGAAATATAAATTTAGTGTCGATCAATTAATGGAACTTGCTGGCCAAAGTTGTGCTATTGCTATTGCCCGTACTTATCCATCACTTAAAAACTCTACACAAAAGATTTTAATTTGTTGTGGTCCAGGAAACAATGGTGGTGATGGACTTGTCTGTGCTAGACATTTAAAACAATTTGGATATTTACCTGAAATTTATTATCCTAAAAAGACAAACAATACGTTATATGAAAATTTGCTACATCAGTGCATTGAAAATGATATTCCTTTGCTAGAAGATAATGTAGAATACATTGCTTCGAAGCAATTGCATCAATTTGGTCTTATAATAGATGCAATATTTGGATTTAGTTTTAAACCACCTGTAAGGGATACATTTATCCCTATTATTTGTCTGTTGCAAAATACAACTATTCCAATTTGTAGCATAGATATACCATCAGGTTGGAATGTTGAAGAAGGACCACCTACAGAAGGTGGGATAAAACCAGAGATGCTTATATCATTAACAGCACCAAAATTATGTGCTAAAAAATTTAAAGGAAAATATCATTACTTAGGTGGCCGATTTGTTCCTAAAAAATTGAATGAAGCATATAATCTCAACCTACCTGAATATCCAGACACTGACTTAATTCTTTTATTAAAATAAATCTTTGTGTAAAATTTAATTATTTGCCCTTTCTTGTATACGAATATATTTCAATATCAATATGTACAATAATCGAAAATAAAATATTTATAAATGCTTTCAACAATTAAATTGTTTCATATTAATATGTATATTACATATTTATACATTATTACGTATTATGTAATGAAATAAATATAAATAGTGATAATTTTTTATTTATGTTATAACATTCAATAAATATTATATTATTAAAAATTATACTTTGTTTTATTTTGATTAAATAATTTAAATCTACCGCTACATATACGTTTTCCATATATCTAGTACTAGTACCTAGGTGGCGGTTAAAACCTAACAAACTAACATCTACATGCTATCTTCATTGTAACATAAAATATATAAACTAGTAGGCGGTACGATCCAAGTGACGTTTTGTCAATACCAAATTTGTTACAAGTTATTATTACGATTTTTATAATTAATATTATATTTAATATAGTACAAATTAATAAGTTAAAAAAATGGTAGGTTAATGATAAATTATTTACTTTTGGATATATTGCTTTATATGCTTTAGATTAACATATCTTTTCTAAGGCACAAGAGGTAGAAGAAACTATGAAACGTATTCAGTCACACAAGGGGGTGGTTGGAACAATTGTAGTTAATGCAGAAGGTATATAGCATGTTAATATGGTTGATATTAATATGGTATTATGCAAGACTTAACAAAAATTTATATAGGTATTCCAATCAAATCTACATTGGATAATACTACAACAGTTCAATATGCAGGATTAATAAGTCAACTGTCAGATAAAGCACGGTCTGTAGTAAGAGATTTGGACCCAACAAATGACCTTACCTTTCTACGTATTCGTAGTAAGAAACATGAAATTATGGTGGCTCCAGATAAAGAGTTTATACTTATAGTAATACAGAATCCAGTTGATTGATAACCGAAAGAAACAGTAATATATAAAATATATGCTTTGCTAATTGTTAATTATTTCATATAGCACATTTCATTTTAGTGCTATCTATATAATATTAATGTCAAAAACAAAATAACATTTATGTTTTAAATTAATGGTAAATAATGTGTTTTATAATGTCATTCTTAAAGATTAATGTTTCAAGCACTGCAAAACAATTAAACATAAATATGATTAGATCACCTTTAGAAGCAAAAGTTATTTATTGACATTGCAATTAATATATATTCAAAGAATTTCTATTATATAATTAATACTTCATATTGTTTCAAATAAATTTGGGTTATTCTAAAATTTAATAAACTTTTATATTTATTTTAAAAAGTTTCATTATTGTATATTCAAAAGTGTTTTCAAATATATATTGCATTTTTGTAAATATATATGTAAATGAATCTAAAATTTTATTTAGAATTTCGTATAAAAAGATTTATAATATATAAATGATTAAGATATTATAGAAATAATTGACTTTATTTATTACAAAAGTATATAAAATACAATTATACATCTATTGAAAAGTATAAATTTGGAGTACTTAAACTTAATGTTACAATTTTTAAGTTTGAAATTTTTTTCATTTTTATATATTTATGAGTTTTAAATACTTCTATATAGAATTGATAATGATTATAAAGAGCATAATAAAAACTATACACAACATGTAGTATCAAAATTATTTACTCAAGATCATTTTTTTGACTTCAAAATTTATATCAGGTACAAAGTTAGAAAATAAATTTATGTGTATAAAAATGTAAAAAAAATAACTGATAAAAATGGATAATTACTAATAGAAATTACATATTTATAAAATTTGTAGTAAATATATTTAATATATATATATATATATATATTAAATATGAATAAAATGACCTAAAATTATATATTTACACAGTTTTGATGTTTTAAAGAAGGATGGAAAATGCCATAATAAACAATCATAGCTGTTATACCTAATAAAAATGGTATAATACAAAGAACAATGAGTACATTAAAGTACCAAGAATTTTTAACTTCATCTGACGAAGTATATAGCCAAATTGCAATTGCTATTAAATTTTCAATAAAGCATATTACATAGAAAAGTACATGTTTAAGGAAAGTATTACCGTCTACTGTTTTCAGATATATAAACACATGTATCACACCAATTACTGTGGAAAATAATATAGAATAAATGCGTTCTTTAATTTTTGGGGAACAATGTGGAGCCTGATTAGAATCCTTACAAAATTCCAATATACCACGGGAATCAATAATGATCCAAATAGTCATACATATCCAATGAAAAATACAACCAATAGCAGTATATAATGGCCACAAACTTGCCAAAACACTTAGAGATAATATCCTTGAAACTAAAAAACTTGTTACAAATATAGATGTTATTTTTTTTCTTTTATATTATGCAATGTACATACCCGTAGTACAAAAATGCCATAAAAATTGAAGAACTGTTCCTGTGTTGCCAATGTTTAATTTATCTTGTTGAACCAATCTAATGCTACGATGATAACTAGCCATTGCCCATCCCATACTTCCAAGTGAGCTAACAATACTAGCCACCTGATGAATAACTATAATTTAGATGAATATCAATTTTGTTCTGTTAATTAATATTACAACATTAGTTATATAAAAATATATCTACATTCAAAGTTAATATCATTGTGATAATGTTTTAGCAATATAGTTAACTGTAAAATTTGTTGAGGGGCTGCTTCAAGAAAACATTCAGATACTCTTAATAATGCGACATCCTGATCTTCCTTTAGCATTTTAAGGTAATATCGCTTTTGAGCAGTACGGTCACCTTGTTTTTCATATTTATAAGCATTAAGAGCATATTTTAAAGTTCTGTAATAACGTAATACTGGTGCTAATTGAAATATTACAACTACAATGCAACATAATTTTTTTGTTAACATTGCATGTACACAATTAAATTTGGAAGGGTTTGTTATTCCATTTTTCTAAAAGACAGAATGACTTGAATTAGATGTTTAATAGTATCATTGTTTTTACTAAATATAATTTGTTACCTTGTCATCTTGTTGTTGCATTCTTCTGCTGATTATACAATTTATAAACGAAGGTAAAAAAATAAAAACTGTTGTCCATATAAAGTATGTTATTCTATTATCTAATAAATATCTTATAGCAAGATTGATATCAATTGCCATATCCACAATATGCGTAAGGATTGAAGATACCAGGAAAAAAATATCCAGGTATGTTATAGTTGGATTTTTCAAAGGAACATCTACATCATCGACATTTAAATCCAACACAGGAAAAATGCCAATAATTTGTTTTGTACGTAGATGTTTATTACTCTGAAGTTCCATATTTAATTGTCAAATATCTCCACATTCAAATACATATTAAAAATTTCTAATTCTTGCTTTATTTATTTTTTATAACATTTTTATGTTAAGATATAACCTTTGCATAAACTTTATTTTTGTACTCAAACATTCGTTGTTTTATTGCTTTCACAAAATTTCTATTAAATATTACTTTTACGTTACTAATTGTTTGTAACGAAATACGTTTTTATCTATTTTAATTAATATATAAATATAATTTAATACATTTTACATCTTATTTCTTTTTTTTAGTCAAACAGTACGTCATAAACACAAGTGATACACGATAGTGTGTGAAACTTGATGGCATTGTTGAAAATAGAAATTTATTGGAGATTTAATAAAATTAAAGACACTTATTTTATGTCAAACGTCATAAAACATTTTTAGGTAAAAAATATGTATGTATGTATATATATATATATATATATATATATATATAAAATATTGCCTTATAAATTGACCGCTGATCCAAACTATCCCAGTTAGCAGAATCTGTAGAAAGGCTCGAGTAAAATGAATCGGAAAATAGAGTAGTAGTCAAAGTAGTGTATATCAAACAGAAAGAGATATATACATAAATAAAGTTGCATTTGTACTTCATGAAAATACTTTCAAAGATGATGAGGATAACAATGATCAAATAATATCAATGATAAGGTATAGTTTTTGGTCAGTTAATGAGGCAGTTTTGTTTATATGTATATTATTTTGCGTTGTCATGGCAATCCATAGAATCTAATGACATGATCGTATGTAGAATTGTGATTTTACGAATTATTATTCTTTAGTGCATTATCTTTTTGTAATAAATGAGTATAATAAATACCAAAAGATATCTAATTACTATAATCATACAATATTTGATACTGTTTTTTGATATTTTTGTTAATTCGTTTGCTACTTTCTCTCGAGCGAATCCAATTAATTTGTTAATTCTCTACATGTACGTACTGTTCGTACCATTGATATAATAAATACATGCATTTGAATTGTATTTTTTTTGTTTTTAAGGGCTCAAGACGTTTGTCTTATCACAATTATCACACTTTTACTAGTTAACTTTTTTTCCACTTACATTTTTCAGGTAAATATCATTGAAAATAATAACATCTGACAACTAAGTTATTAAATAATATTGTAAAAAGTATATCTTTCCCACACAGATAGGATTAATACAATTATTATATACAAAATTTCGTGTAACATTAATATTATGTATCATATACATGGCATTAAGTATTGGTCTGCATACATGGGACATTAAAATACATTGGTCATCACCTCTTAAATATTATTGGACTAAAGATTTTCATGTCTTTTACTCATTACATAGAGGAGGTAATATATTTTCAATAAAATTTTATGTATATGATGTATTTATAATTTTATATTTAGTTGCAGTTTTACACTATTATCTTTATAAGAGGGCATCTCTTAGACTCGCAGATCCAAGGTTCTATGAAAGTTCAACATGGATTCAAAATCAGTTCAGTTTGCCATAATATTTATGAACAGATGAAATAAAGAAACTAATAAAAACTTTTCATTTGTACTAAGTAAAAGATATTGAAGATAAAAAAATTTTTTTACAATTTGTGTAAATATCTTAATTTTATTTTGTTTATAACAAGAATATAGAACATTGAAACAAAAAATTGAAGTGGTATAATTATTGTATTAATTTAAATGGAATAGTTTCTTTTATTTTAATTTGAATTTCTCAAAAATATTTATCTGATATGCAAAATGAGTCAATAAAAATGTCCATCTAAAATAACTCATTTTCTAGTGATTTTATAAAAAAATTTTTGAAATGAAATTTTTGTATGCAGATGTTGTAAAATTAGAGTTAGAATTACAATTAGAATACCTTCTAAACTAATAATTTTTTGATGTACATAGACTACTACTTTTTTTATACAAAATATTAAGCTGCATCGAATAGTGGAACCAAAAATATATCATTCTATTTAAAAAACTCAAGATCATCTTGATATTTTCGAAATACTATATCCAAAAATTAAAACAAATTTATCTGATTAAACCCTTCAAGCATAATAAATTTCATTTCAAACATTTTTTTTTTTACTAGGAAGCAAGTTATTTCAGGTAGATGTTCTCACTGACTCACCATATGTACGTATATTGCAGATATATATACAATATATAATAGCAATTAATTTTTAATACTATTTTTAAGAATAATTCATTTTATATACAGTATAAAACGTATTATAGTAAAGTATTTTTTACAATTGTGTTGATATTTTACAAAAATAAAATGTAAAATTTTATACAATTTATTATAAATATAGATTAAATTAATATGAAGCATATGTATGTGTAACTCATATTATACAATATTATATTACATTTAAATATTAAATTAAAAAACAAATTAAGAATCATTAGATAAACATATAAAATATACTAATAATATTATGATATATATCCTATTATTCACAATATAAAAATATTAAATTTGTACTAAGTTAATATTTCTAAAATATAAATTAATATCACAATTGTTGAAGTTGTATTAATAATAAAGATAGAAGTGAGAAATAATCAAATGATTTATTTATTAAGATCATCATTTCTGTTATTATTACTATTAATATAGAAAATCATAATTTTTGTTATTATTACAATTAATAAAGAAATTACGAGAATTTTTTGAGTTGGTATAAAATTTACAATGTTATTTAATTTAACATCTGTATCTTTAATATATACAAGTAATTTTATTACAAATTATTTATTAATTATTTCACATTTGCATTTCAACTTTAAGTCGAGTATTAACAGTATTTCTTTGCAAAAAATATAAAGATTATTTCGCATCTTTATACAATATTTATAGCATCAAAATTTTATTTTCAATATTTTGTAATATTTAAGAATTTTTATAAAGATTAATACACCATACGTGTGAACATCTCTATAGTAATTTCCATAAACAATATTTTTATTTATTTTTTATTTCTCAATTTTGTGTAAGATTATTTTGATAGCCAAATTTCTTTTGAAATAAATAATACTTTATACTGTAGATTTGAATAATAAATCAAGACATATTTCCTTATTTAAAATATAAGATAACGATTTCAAAATATGCAATTTGTTAGATTTTTGAGAAAATAAATATATTTCCTTTTCGTAAAACATTTAACAAATGTATTTATACATTTTTCAATTTTAATTTTTACTTTTAGAATCTATAAAATATTTTGATAGTTCAATAGAAATAAAAATGAAAATATAAGCTTTATACAGTGGCTAAATAAATTATATATAATAAAATTGAAATACATTGATATTAAAACTAATTTAAATTAGCGGCTGACGATTTGAATTTACCTATTAACTTAAATTATATAAAAGGAACTAATGTTATAATTCAGTGAAACTTAATGTCTTCTTCATACAGTATGATTACCATGAAGGAAGAGTAACTTATCTATTAAATGAGGAGGTAAGGCCGTTCGCCTCGTATCGTATAAAACTTGTATCTCTGCTGGAATTCTAGAAGGTGGTGCACAACATGCAGGTACACAATTATATTTACAAGCCAGTTTGCCCAAATTTGGGCATTTTGCAGAAATTTTGGCCCACCATTGGAGAGGGCAGTAATCAAGTGGTGCAGTAGACTCAGAATGATATTGTACAAGTTCAAGGTCTGCCTTTTCTTCTGCAGGCATCCCACTTTTTATTGAACATAATCCTCCAAGCAAAAATTCCATGCCTAAATGTAATTAAAATATATTCTTATGCCAATGATTTTAAAAATCAAAATCATTATAAAAATAATATTTACCTGATACACGGCTTTTCTTATTCAATGGTTCTTCTTCAACTTTTATATTTATATTATCACCAGATTCTTCTTGTATTAGTTTTGTCAACATATCTTTTATATCAGTTGCTACTGAATTTTTATCTTCTTCAGTAGCATATGGTAACTGCTTAAATCTAATATGTCATGCAACATTATTTTTTAAAATTTAAAATAAAAATAATATAAATAGTAATGTATAATTACCTTGGATCTAACGTAGTTGCAATTTGAAGTAAAAGAGTGACATTATAATCTGCATATCTATCACAAAGCATATCAGATAAAGATTCTTTGAAAGCCTTTGCTTTTTCACTGTCACTTTCTTTTATTTTAAGATGGGAAGATACAAGCTGCCAGAGTAATGGTTTTAATAAAGATATCAATGGCATTTTTTCCTCACTAAGTGTCATAATAGTAACTTTAAATGGCTCAAGCACATTTACAAGATCTTCTATGATCTTCCACTGATCATTTGTTAAATCAACTACTTCTTGATCAATACCTTCCATGCTTTCTAAAATTGATGTTACAATATTGCGACGAAGAACCATTTGTTCAAGCATATTGTATGTTGATGTCCATATAGGTGGATAATCCATTAACATAGCATTCTCTTCCAGCTGCAATTATATGAAATACATTTTAAAGCAAAAGGTTAGTATATTTTTTTAAAATGATTTATTTACAATAACATTTTTTACTTACTTCCAATAATTGTTCTTGCATAGCTAATGCTGCAGATGCAGCTGGATGACTTATAATAGCTCCGATAGCTGCTCTACACTTTGACAATATGGTAGCAACTTCTGGACTATCGAAGCAAGCTTGAGCACACACTTGTAAGGTATAAAGTAAACAAGGAACTAAAGTTAATCCACGATTTGTTAAAGCATTCAATAATTCTATCCTGGATGTAGCTACCACTACTGCAGTTACTCTTTCTATTTTCAAATCCCAATCAAGTAATAAAGAATCTATCATGTTACCCCAATGAGATTCTTCCCAATCTAAAGGGGCATGAATAGTACTTAACACTTTACATTCTAACACTGGTTCACCAGAGTTTTGATAATACACAGAAATAGTAACAAATTTTTCATCAGAATTTGATTTCCACTCTTCGATAGTCAAACCTACTTCACTTGTGATACAAGACAGAGTTGTTGCTACTGATTCGCGGAAAGTATCATAAATCTTTGGTATTATTTCCTCTTCCAGTTTATTTTTACTAGGAATCTCGCAAGGTGAACGTAACGTTGCAACTAGTCTTTGAAAACCACGTCCTTCAACTACCTCTGGTAGTTGTAAATCCATAATAATAAATTCAGCTATGGCATCTGATACAGTCTTTCCATCAATGCTTGATTGATTGATGGGATGATCCTCCGGCATGAGAAAAGCTAGATTTTGACTATTATTCCCAATGTTGGAACCACTTTTAATCATCACTCTCAAGGGTTGGCCAATTGTGATATCATCTTCAATGTTGGACAAATTTATATTTGGATCAGTTACAAATTGTATATCTCCATCTATTTGGACGGTGCCATCCGCATTGGTAGTGTAAATATGTTGGGTAGAAGTTAAACCTGTTTTCAATAATTTCTTTTGCGCTCTTCTGTCTTTTGTCTCCTGAGAAAGTACTTGCCTGCGTGGAGGATTGGTGGCTTCCAGCTCTAGAAGTTCTTGAGCATGTTTATTTTGTAAGTGCATGCGTAAATTACTGGTATTACGATTATATGCAATCTGTGTTTTACATAATATGCAAACAATTTTTACTTTAGTGAGAATGTCTCCGTCATCCGTAGCTGGAAATCCGAAAAATTTCCAGTAAATACTTCTCATCGACATAGGCACTACTAATTTCTTATAAGTGTAAGTATACTTTTCTTCCATCATTTTGGCGAGTACCATTTGCATTTCACTTTTCGAATCATCTGTTGTGGCAGATTTTCCGCTGTTAGGTAATGTTATTGGTTTACTTTCCATAATTGTAGATGAAAATACATAAGTGCCGGCACGTCGTACTTTTCACTTATTAAAATACATATGTACGATATATCTCGTTGTTATAATATTTCATGATGTTTCTCCTCATCAAAAATGGAAGATTTTCGTTGCATAATTTAAAATACATCTGTTTATGAAGATGCACGTTCCTTTTTACACGTCAACCTTTCTCTATGGTTATGAGGGAATAACGAATTTACCGCGAATATTCCGATATCTCAAAGCAGCAGTTTGACGAATTATTTTACAGATATCGAACTTCAATTTCTCGTTTCGAAAAGAACGATGCACGATCGGTTATCGACCACCTCTCGTAACGATGCTATCGACTTTAGTTCATTTGCTCAAAGAAATATCGCTACGTAGACCTCTCAACTAATCGATTCAGTAAAACAGTATAGTTTCAACGAGGCGACATCTGTATCGATTACTCGATAATATCTCGTATTGTTCTTCAAATTAATTGCAAAATGTATATAAAAGCACAAAATAAGTAATATTGTTCGCTATTTAAGCATAAAATTAATAATTGAAAATTGCATGCAAGACAGTTTATTAATACTAATATGTTGGATATAATTCTTTCATCGAAAGTAACGACGATGATTTATTCAAGAGATAAGATATCCTTGCTACGTACCAAATATTTGCGTGCTGGATTATTATAAATGTAACATTTATAATACTGTTAATAATGATATTAATAAGAGCAAGAGGATTTTTGTAAAAGGATAAGTAAATGAAAAATAGCAACTTCCAATGAAATAATCAGTTTTAAAAAAAATAACCTGTAATTTCATTTTTGTCACATTCTTTTTATACTTTTATAAACATTGTTTAGGATATATTATATGCTTTTTTTGTAATTTTTAAGAATACTTCTATCTTTAAGGAATTATTTCGAAACGCAAGAAATGCATATATCGAAGAAAACAAAAGTACTGTCTTGTTTGATAATATGGAGGTTAATTTCCGTCTTTGTCGTTCAAACTGCCCACGTACCAGATGAATATTGGCAATCGTTAGAAGTTGCTCATCGTTTAGCATTTGGTTATGGATATCTTACATGGGAGTGGGTCATGAAAATTCGCAGTTACACATATCCAGTTTTGTTATCCATTATGTATCGCGTATTAGCACTGACATCATTAGATTATGTAATAATTTTAACATTACTACCTCGAATATTTCAAGCAATTGTAAGTGCTTATGGAGAATACAAATTTTATAAATGGACTAAGAACAAATGGACACTGTACAGTTTATGCATAAACTGGTATTGGTATTATTGTGCCACTCGTACATTAATAAACACTGTAGAAACTGCATTTACTATGATAGCTTTATCTATATTTCCATGGCGAGACAGTAACATCAAAAGTGTAAGATATTTATGGATTGTCGGATTTTTATGTATGATTAGACCTACTGCTGCTATTATATGGTTACCTTTATGTCTTTATCATTTATGTACAAGTTTACAAAATAAGTTAATGTTAATGTGTCAGTACAGTATAATATGTGCTATCTGTTGTTTCAGTTCAATATTATTGGATAGTTATTATTATGGTATGCTAGTTATTTCTCCTTGGGAGTTTTTTCGTGTAAATGTACTTTATAAGATTGGAGATTTATATGGAACGCAACATTTATTATGGTACATTATATGTGGATTACCGGTACTTTTAGGATGTTATTATATTATATTTTTATTATGTATTTATCAAATAATGAAACATTCATCCATTTTTCATCGTCAAGCAGTTATGTTAATTGTTATAGGTTGGACACTTTGTGTTTATTCTCTGTTATCTCATAAAGAATTTCGATTTTTATTACCTCTTTTACCAATGTGTCTATATATATGTACTTCTTGTACATTCTCTTTGAATGTGAAATTCATAAAAACAGCAAAAAAAAGTTTTGTGGGGCTATTAATATTAACCAATGTGTTACCTGGCCTTTACTTTAGTTTAATACATCAACGCGGATCGTTAGATTTAATGAACCTGCTTCATAAAGAAATTATTAATACTGATAATAACAACATATTATTTCTGACTCCTTGTCACGCTACTCCTTTATATAGTTATTTACATATGAATGTATCTACCAAAATATTAACTTGTGAGCCTAATTTCACTAATAATACAAACTATATGGATGAAGCAGACATATTCTTTGCAAATCCAATGCAATGGCTTGATGAAACCTATAACAGTAACAAAAATATTACAATTCCTAATTATGTGGTATTGTTTGATCATATTGTACCAAAAATAAGTCGATTTTTGAAACAATATCAATTATCGTCCCAAATTTTTTATGCGCATTTTCCACAATCAAATTATGGAAAATATATTTATGTATATAAACGTAAATAAAAAAGGGAAAAGAAAGATGTAAATGATAGATACAAATACATAATGAAAAATATAAATAAATAAAAAAAAATGAAAAAAGATATGCATTTATTGTATCTATTATCTTAAAAAATTATCATTTATGGTAAGTTAATTTAATTGTATGTAATTCAGTTATTGTTATAATACTTGATATATAATTTATTTTTATTTATTTTCTGAAATAAATACATTCACAATCAATAAATGGAAATAATAATATAACATGTTTATAATAATATAAAATCTAAGATTCTGTGGATTTAAGAATAACAGATTATTTATGTAAACGAAATTGAAGTGAAGAAAATAATGAAGAATAAGAAATAGTAGAATTCCTGTTGTTATCTTTTGTAAAATGGAGGGTAGCATAGTAGGAGAAAAGAAAGATAATGCAGACAAATTTTTTTGAAAACATTAACAATACTGAAGAACAATAATATTAATAATTATGTCATCGTTATTTGATTTTCGGTGATTAAGAAATGAACTTATTTTCTGATTATTGACGAATGAAAGACGAAAGTATAACGTTACTAAATAAGATTTGGATCTTATTTAGAAATCGTATGCAAAGATGATAATTCTAACAGCACTTATTCAATAGTAATTATCGTTTATAATTTAGTATTATTTTATCACATTATTTAAATTTTTAAATATCTATATAACAATTTACAGTTTATATGCAAATAAAAAAGCTTTGTCATTACTTTAACTGATGAATTACATTAATTTTTAATGAATGAAACAAAATACATAAATGGGCACTTTCTTAAAATTAAGAATACTATAATATATTCGTATAATATATATTTTATACGATTTAAAGAAGAGAAAGAATGAAGAACAATGAACATAAATAGAAAGAAATTACATGAGAAGAAATGAACAGAGAAGAACAACAGAATTATCAGTAAGACGCTAAATTCAAGAATCGCGATCGTAACCGCGAGTAAAGAAAGGCGGACGTGGTAAAGTAACGCAAAGTAAAGTAAGGTAACTCGTGGCTATAATCGAAGGTAAGATGGTGCAAGTGGGATGGAAGAAAATATAAAGAGGGGACTGACTACATGGAGTCAACGTTCCGAGCGGGTCAGCGACCAGTTCTGTCTTTTTCTCTCTTACATTCTTCTCCTTTCTTCTATCTGTGTCCTTTCCACTATCGTGATACTCTTCTTTCATAGCTGTCTTTCCGTATTAGATTTTGTTTTATACTTCGTTTCATTGGACGAGAGAATCTTAAAATGTCTTATCGTTCGGAACATATCTTCAATGAATGCTCGTCGTCGGGTACAAACAATATATTCGATGATTTAAATATAATAACGAGGAACACGATTCATCGCGGAGGAAGTATCGTGATTTGTGATGGTTTGAAAGTTACGTACGGCTATGTGTGCAGGTACGTAAGACACGAATATAATCCTTGTCGGAGAGAAAGTTCTGCACAACGGTGAATCCGCTCCCCTTCCTTCTCTATCGTGAAAGAGCATCCAAAACGAATTGTTTCATCGCGAAGTATAGGCAGTCTAGCAAAATCTCAGATGATGCATAAAAACTGAAGATCGATCCTGTTGTTTCAATCTAATGATATGAAATTCTCGAATGTTTATATATTATATAGGTATTACATTTTATTTTAGACGTTTTACATTTACGTTATGCATTTTATTGATTCTTTTTAGATTTTTATTGGCTTTTTAATTCAGCAAAACAGCGAAAGTTTCTAAAAATAAAATACATAGGTAAGTCCAATAGATTAGTTTCACGCTTGTCGACGTCAGTAGGTTAAGTTATGCGATGACCCTGTCGTAACGTATTTATAATTACATCGATTTGTAAGCAAAATTTGTCTTATCATATTGTTTTTCTATTTCGGATTAATTCTCTATTGTAAAATTATTGTTCGTTTATATTAACATTCATTATAATCTTAATTCTGTGGAAACTAAGATAAATTTCAGGATCTATAAAAAACGGGTATTTGGCAGATGTTCCTAACTTACGAAAGTCTTCTTTTTGTATCCTCCTTCTTCTCCTTTGCTTCTTTCTGTCAAGTAGCTATCAAACGTACCAATGAGTGGTTTTTTTTTATATTTATTCAATATTGAATAATATATGAAAAACGTTCGTTTATTTTAGAATAATAAATTTTATAATAGAGACTTTAATCACATTTGAATGTTTGATGCTCGCACGAACAACGCTTAGGCAAGAAAGAATTGGTAAAACGTTATTGCAAATATACAAGGAAACACTTAAAATTCGCATCTATTTTATAACAACGATAACATTCATGAACGTAAAGGATCGATATAATATGAAGTTCAGAGTCCGATATCGTAAACCGGCTTTCCTCCATCATTTGAGCAGACTTTGCTCCTCGAACGTAGACTTTGGTCTCGAGCGAGTCTCACCGCCGCGCCGCTTGTTCACGCGAGACTTATACACCTGTCCGCTGTATATGCAAGGATTTCGTCCTTATTATTTCGTGTTATATGCTATATTGTCAATTTATGATTTCGTATATCACGATAGTTAAGATCTTAAATATCAGACGCGCTTTCGCGTCAGATATATGTATATATGTATCTTATCTATCATACTGAGTACTCAAACTTTATGCAGAAACGTAAATAATTCGAAGGTAATGGTGATAAATATTTATGTTGTAGAGTACAGCTGAAACTATCGTAAATCAATATCGAAACAATAACTGGTCCATAAATATTGACGAATGGAAAATCAATTTTAATAACAGACAACATAATTGATTTGTTCATAGATAAAGGTAAAATGTACAGTATTGTACATACATGGTGTTCTATCTAACGTAATGCATGTTTAGTTGTTTGTTCTCTTTTACAATAAATTGAGAAAAAAAATACATAACTCTGTTTTTAAAAAAACTAAGATGACCTTCATTTCGCTATAAAAGTAACTATTTTCGAAATTTTTATTATGGTCAGTTACACACTCGGCATCGATAAATTTTGTTTCAAAATCATTTTTGTTACGTGACCATGAATCATTGAAAAAGTTGTACATCGTGTTAGACAGAATACTTCGTATGGACATAAATAACAAATTGTACGCATAAATATATTGTACGCATTTTTATAATATTTATTCGATCTTGGTACATCATAGACTAGTCGACAATGCACTTGTCCTCTTCTGACCGTCGCGTCATTACGCGCTGTCAAGTCCAACCAATCGCAACTGGCAAGCAACAGGTGACCGACCAATCCGGTCTCCTTGTCACGACATCGTCAGTCTTACATAGCGCTAAGTAAGCATTTCGCTTCTACGGATATTCCTACCAAATCCAACGATGATTGCTTTCCCGTTTTCTGCTTCTCTGTCTATAGATAGCTCTTCTCGTTCTCCTATCTCCTCACCTCACACGTCGATCGTACCAACCTGTTGCTCGTTAGGATTTTCTTCACTCTCTTTCCTAAGATGATTTAACATAAATTCTATGTATGTATCTACTCATTGCGATATATGTATATGTAAAGTACTTACTGTGTGCGAATTTTTTATATGGAACAGCACGTAGCCTTTTGGAATTTTTATTTTTAGAAATTTCTTACACGAGCTTTGATTCGACGCGGATTGACTTGTTTCTAGATCGACACAAGAAGAGACTTTTAAATCGTTTGAATATTTCACATGTAATAGGCAAAACACTAATTCATAGGAAATACAATAGGAAAAAAATAATTCATAATTTAATACACGATTATTGGTTATTTCTACTATTACAAAAGGTCTCAGAAATCTGCTCGTTCATTTTTGGTGACCGACATAAGGAAGGATTCATAATTATTCTTAAATGATTTATTATTTTTAAATAAATATATTCGATGAACGATACAATAATCTCGATGAAAAATATCCAGGTAAATAAGAAGATAAGAAAGGAATACAATTTATGACTTGTATATTCATTTTCATGGCCAAATATAATGCAATTATACACGTACGCACGTATTTACATTAAGAAACTGATTTCATTATTCCGTAAACAGTTTGTATACAGCGTGTTCCATCAATTTTTTTAAGTGTAACACATTCGCGGGTTACATTTAAAAATCCAAGAAGTCCCGAGTGAAAGATAGAAAGAGAGGCGCGGACAAGTGAAGTAAGACGTGTCGTGTACACGCACGTTATCAAGGCCGTGATCACGTTATGGAGGGAGCACTTCGAATCGAGGGCACAGTCGACATGTAAGTAACTTACCTGTGATCAGTTATAGAGCCTCTGTATAATTCGGAAGCGCGCCTCAGGTAGCCGCCATTTTTGTTTCTCCTTCTCGCACACCTCCTCCCAATCCACATGGTTTCCTGATCATACCACTTGGAATGTTTACCTTCGCCAATAGAGAGGATTCATTCATACACACGGGTACATACTATCGTTCCGGATCGTTCGATGTATCGATCTATCGCTATATTACGTATCGTTCGGTCCGCCATGAAGAAGTAAAACGTGGCGCTCCAGGTGGAAAATAATCAGCGGCCCGGGGGAAGTGGGGGAAGCGTACCGCAAGGCGAGTGGAATGTCTGCGCACCTGGCCAGTGCGTCGCTGCTTTGACCTGCCTTTCCCTTCGTTTCTTTTAACCTGGCTCACGGTGGCAACGTATAAGATCGTGTTCGTCGATCTGTTCCTACTACATCTGTTCCTACACAAATTGTCATAAATACCATACGTATACATCGAAGAAGTTTCTCGAATTTAAATGTCGTGTTATCATCGTTACTTGGTAGTTTCCGCGTTTTTTTAACGTAACTCGTTCGGTCCTTGTCGTGTACATTCGGTTCGGCGAACCGGATTGCGCGTCCTTGTCCATCGTACTTGGTGCGCGTGAGTTAACCGTGCGGGAAATGAAGCACGGGAACGAGCAAGAGGGTCTCTCCTGCTAGCCAACGAGCGGCGACGGGTTCGATGCGCAGTCGCCAGGTGAGGCAACGACGACGTGTGCGCGCAACGGTTGGGGTTGGCCAGTGTTGCACGAAACCTTGCCACTCGCGACGCGCGGCGGTTCGTCGATGGTGATAGAGAGCCGCGGACACAGATTTTTTTTAACTCGCGCGGCTGCCTTCGGAGGACTGTATACATATCGAATTATCCTCACGACACCTGTGAGCAAACGTGGCGCGTCGTGAACGTTGCGGTATCATCCATCGACTCCCGATTACGATCGTTAATCCTTAACCTCAAACAAATAAAGGCAACATGCTGGAGAAGGATACCAACGGCAGTCTGTGTTGAAGAACGTGATCGAGCTTTAAAGTGGAACGTGGAAGTTTTACTCGGACAGCAAACCGGAGGATAACGCACGAATATTAGGCTTGAAGTTGATTTTCGAGCCTCGTTTAGGACAGGAGCCTCGCAGGACGACGGCTGCATGTCGCATGATCCGTGTCTGCACGGTGAAGTGTGCTACTTTGATAATAGGGTTCAGGTGTACGTTGATCCAAAAGTGAGTAGTGTCCGGAACGGAACGCGACAGAAACGAAAGGTAAACCCTGACACGATGCAGACTACGGGCACTACAAGGGGACCGACTCACCTGGTTGCTCTTTATGTGGCGACAGCCGGTCTCCAGGGTAATGCTCTTGGCTCCGATGAGGAGGAGATCACGCTGCTGGTTTATGTGCTCATCGATGTTCAACAAAATAAGGTATGTTTCTACAATGATGATTCAACGATTCAAAAAAGGTGAGCAAAAAAGGAGAATGAAAATAAAGTAAAGTGAAACGTGTGCAGAAGTTATTTGGAAATAAATCGTTTACGTGGAATTGATCTCCATAATGGGAGTTTTCAAATTTTAAACACTTTGTCGATACAATAGAACTTCATTGATACGAAATTTCAACTGAACTCCTGCCAGTTTAATCCACTTATCGAAATTATTATCTATCTGCACGAAGAATCAGAGATAGTATGGAGAATTAATAGACTCCTATTATGTGAACTGTTTACCAACCAACGGACTATAATTTCATTTCGACAAATAGAATTCAACTGTACACTATTAAAAATGATTCACAGATCCGTGTATTTCCTGTAATGTGGTTATATATGTTATTTCTAATTGTTCGAACGATTTTTATTCCGGTCACGCATAATGATTCACATATGCTGTAGCAATTCTTGATAGATATTCAGTGACAGGCGATCGTTGGACTTTCCACGTTGACCGCTATTTCCCTCCGTGTTTTTTTCTTTGTTTTAACAATATATTTTCAATCGACCATCGTGTATCTTCGATCAATCGTTTCACAGAAGTCGTGACACCGGAAACGATCGACATATCATTCAACTTTCACGAAAGTTTCCTCACCGCTGTCAATCCTGGTACGCGTTGCACTGGCACCGCTCTGCTCTGCCTCTGCATGCCTCCGGCTGCCATTGTTTCTCGAATTATCCGGTGGGGGCGGAGCGTCGCGCCCTCGAAAGGTCGTCCATTACCTCTAGCTTTGCCATCGAGATTATCTGGCGCCATGGACTCCGTCTCTCATTAGCTTTCCCATATTACGATATTACTCTCACTGCTCCAACTTCATTCTTCAATCGATATATAATAGAATTCTTGATAGTTTACAACGTTACGTGAAGTACAAATTTCAAGTTATCGCCGATGTTTTCGGCGCGATCGTTACGATTTAACGGTATACGCGCAGGTAAACGCGCCCGAGCAGGTAAACGGAAGACGGTTCGGTATCGGTATAATTTGCAAATGTACTTACTTGGGAAAACTGTTGAAAAAAATTTTTAGTCAGTTGTTGATAACTGATGATTGTTAAAATATAATTTATACGTAGTTATATTGTTAACATTCTTACAATATTATGGAACATAATAAATAACCTACAATATTGTATTGTTAAAATTGTATATAATTATATTGTTAAAATTGAGTTAGTGTAAGTCTACTATATTATTAAAATTGAGTTAGTATAAGTCTACCAGGCAAAATAAGTGTATTTTTTATTAAAAATTATTGATACATTAAATGGTATGATACAATAGAGTTTAGCTTCAATAAACTTTAACTCTTTATTTTTCGAGTAGGTAGATACACCTCTTAATATCCGAACATTACTACCAGAATAGAATGTCTGCTGGTAGATGATTTTTACTAGCAAACATTCTGATATAGTAGATTAATGTTTGGACATTAGGATATTCGAATAATAAAAATTTGAATAATTGAAGATTTGTACTACCTAATATTGATATTCTTTTTATCACTGACTTCATAAAACTTCGATCATAGGTATTTATAGGTTTTTCGTTATGTAATATCTACTTTTTTATCAATATCTTAATATGCAATGATATTATTTCAATAATTTATCTTTTTCAAACCTTCGGAAACATTTCAATTGTACAATACACAAATTCATAAGCAGATAAATGAAAGCCAGTCGAAGATTTAATTCATTGAATGATCTCATGTATCATAGCAGACACTTTATTTAAAAATATCTTATATATTTTTAAATAACATGTGCCTTTTACAAATATCCGGAGTTTAGCAAGAAATCATCTGAAAGGAAAACTAAAGAAAATCCTCGTCACGCATACTCACGTATTCATGTATACTCACGTATTTTACATTCTTCGTCTAATAAGTCGTCTCAATACGCGGATAAACCGCCAAGTTCCAAGTCTTATCAGAAGTTCGATCTTATCGAATTTTCTTGCGGCAAATTTGAGAAATCGGGGAGCATCCGGCGCGGCAACAGGTGCACCTAGTTTTCTTTATTCCTTATTGTGAATCGCCTTGCACGAGTGCGTTCGAGTTCCAGCTGGACGGTCGTTTCCTTTTTCCCCTCGAGTCACATACCTGACTATCTCCGATCGAACTCGATCGAGGACAATGGCCGCCGGTAAGCTCCTCTCGCTTTGCTAGGACCTCGTATACCTACTTAAATCCGACAACCGAAATATCTACGCCTTGTAGCCTACCTATTATTCGTACTTATATAGTGATGCATACTCGAAAGTTTTGGAAACAATTCGAAGTTTTCCAATATGTAGTATGTACTGCGAAAATTCGGATATAATTTAACAAATATGTCTCTATCTTGAAACTCTTGAAAGTTTTGGTTAGTCTTGAATCTTAAGAAAATACTTCTAAAGGTTGTCCATTCAACTAATCAGTACTCAGGAATAATGTCGGAAGTTATATATTAATACATCCTTCGTAAACAAGAAGATTGCTAATTTTACGTACGGAATATAAAGATTTGTAAATTTATAGAATAAAATAATTTTGAAAATTATAAATTCATTACTTTGTATCTGAAGGTTGATGCTATTAATCTTTCAAGACTCAAGATTAATCAGAACTTTCAAGAGTCTCCGAAGCAATTCGAATTTTTTGTAATGTAGGTATCCGATGCTATTCGATACATGTATGTATCTGCGTTGTTATTGTGACCGTTTGATATTGCCTATTTACCGTTGTACAATCTCAACCTCTTGCCAGATTTTTATTTTTCGTATCGTTTGTTCGATGACTGACCAATTCTCGCGTTAATCAATGTAAAGAAAACGATATTACAACCAATAACCGATATTAACTATATTTATTATCAGTTTCACGTGCTCTGAAATATTATCTGAACGCGATGCCACTTATGAATAACGGAATGAACGGAATATATGTATATATTCGCCAATATTGGCGAAAACTTTTATGAATTTGAATTATAGATGGTGTCGAATTTTACAGATTTTAAAAGCTTTTCTTTGAGATAATGTTCTTTTAATGTTCGATATTAATTACACATTAATTATTTATTGCACAATAATAATTACTAATTTAAGTTATAGGGCAATATAATTTTATTAATACTTTATAGCAACAGAAATATTACTTCATAAAAATTATTATGATAAAAACTTCTTACAATTTTCTGATTTTTAATTTTTTAAAATTCTAGTTGATAAATATTTTACACATAATGACCTCTCAACAAAATATATCGATACAAATTAAGGTTATTCGTACCTTATCATACCTTATCGATTTGGATTAAAAGAGAGCTTGTTAATCTCGGATTAATTGGAATTAACGTAGCATTTTCGCGATACAAATTTACTGGTTTTTGGAGAAAGTTGAAAGATTCGTGTAGGATAGGGAAAGCCCGCCGAACGAAAGTTTCCAGCGGTTCCCAAGCAGAAAATCATTGTACTTGTCTTCTTGTTTCGATGAAAACAACAAAGATCGCAACCAGGTATACGGCCTCTTAGATATTCGGGGCTATTCAAAACTTCGGTCGAATGTCTTGATAAATATTACATACACTCCTCTGTCTCGAGTTTTTCCTCGTCTACATTACAAAACGCAGGTTGTGCCTCTCGCTTTCCGTTCGCGCATTAAAAATGTGGTAACTATATACGTGTCGGTTTATTTCGTTTCTATGAAACGTTCCTCCACAGTCGTGTGAAAAGAGAGGACGTTGACTTAGGCCTGGAAAGCAAGATTGCGCTCGCTAGACTTGAAACGCGAAAAGAATAGGCGTCGTGTGGTTTTACTTGAGCAAACGGAACGTTAAGTCTGTAATTTGAAGGAAAGAATTAAACGTCACGTTTGTTAAAATTAAAAATTAATTTTGAAACCTGAAATAGCTTGCACTCCCGTTAGATCGCCATTATTTTATAGACCGCAAAATTGCTTATGCGATATAAAACGAACTTTGCATTTAGCAATCCTGAAATTTCTTATAAATGAATTAAAGCAATCTTAACAGTACTTAGGAATATTACAACATTAATATGATATAGGCACACAATATACATATTATAATACATCATAATTGTAATACAGATTTTGCAATAAATATATTACGGAGTGTAATTAATAGTGATTATTATAGATAATGTTTGTAGGTAATCTCGATAAAAATTCTCTTCACTTCTTCATCACTTTTTCAGTTTCTTTTTTTCTTTGTTCTTGCAATGCTACCTATATTTACGAAAATCATGGAACATTATATACAAAAGGTCATAAAATTATATCGACTACTAAAAGCAAATATTTAAGAAACACAGATATATATATATATATATATATATATTTAATGATATCTAATGAATTATAATATATTCATTCATGTAGATCTGAGGAGAACAGTAGGATTAAAATAAGAGCAACAAGTTTGAAAACCTTTTAGAACTTTGAGGATCTCTTATTTTCAACTATCTGATTCCAATTTGATTGCATTGCAATTCGTTTAAATAATGCTTGCATAATTTGGCCATTGTGATTCGTTTCCGGCGTTTAAAGTCGATCCTGTATGGCAAACTATAATGAGTGACATCGATTCATAGGCTTGACCCTTTATTTCCACGTGCATTGTTTCTAATGGTTTCTCCTTTATTATTAATTTCATGCGACTTTTCGACGAACATATATAAATACAGTGATTCACTTCAATATATTTGAACATTTAAACAAAGGAAAAAATATTTACGAAATACTAGAATGACATTCGATTAAGAATGTTGAGTTGGTGAAGATTCTATTAAATCATCTATTTATGTGCTCTAATATTAAAAGTACAAAGGAACTTGTAAAAATACTACTTGTTTACTTTTATAAGTTTCTTTGTATAATTTATTAATTTTTATTAACACTTCTTTTTATTTTATAAATTCTTTTATATAATTTATTCCAATATTAGAGCACATAAATAGAAACAAACACATATGCGTACTTAGATTTGTAAAAATTGCAAAAGTATTTGAATAACAAATCATTCATTAAGAAAAATTAATTTTAGCATTAATTAAATACATATTTAAGACCATTATTGGTTCTGCGTATCAATTTTTTATAAAATGTAGCTACAACATATATGGAATGAATATCTTGTATCACAATGTGATAATCGTATAATAGGAACTACATGTATATAATATTCATAAAAATTTTCTGCGACGAGTGTTCAAATACACTTGTGGTACCGATATATGTGGTACAAAGTCGAAATACGTTTTTTTCGTTTTGCGTTAGCTTGTTTTGCAAACGCTCAATATTTATTCGACTGCGCATATATTAAGAATAGCTATTCAATTACTTTGTTCTTCCTCTATTTTCTTTAGTTTCCTGGACTTTAGATATTACGCGCGCAGCCTATTATTCATGTCCGACCGCCTCATTCCGGTCCACCATTCCAAAACCTTTTTCTCGTCCCTCCGTGTAGTTTCTCTCCCTCTTTGTGTCGACGTCGTCACGTTGCAATCTTACAAATACCGCTAAGACGTAATATAGTCTGTGGGAAAAAAGATTCGAAGAGAGCATGGCGGACGTTGAAATCTCCTGGCCGGCTGTCGTCACCCGGCGACGGAATTGAAATAATGATCTCGATTATCCTGCACACGATTAAAACCTGCGCAAAGCTGTACTTCTCCGTCCGTTTCGAGGTGGCTCGTAGCACTGAATAATAAACGTAGGTTTTCGAGATAATTGTTTTCTAGATAGAACTGTTTTTCTCGTCAAATAGATATATATTTATATCTTAATGAATCAACTTAGGTTTATCTTTGTCTTTGATATGATTGAAACTACATCAGGAAGTATTCAAGCTAGAATTAACGATGATTAAAATATCAAATTTATATCGAAGTGATTGAAGCGAAAGATGTGTAGGTAATACGTAATACCTACAGTGGAAAGTAATACAGATTTTTAAAAATGCACTGTGCAAAAATTGTATATATAAGCTGTATATATATATAGTTGAAATTGAAAATTATTGGCTACTTATATTATTTTAATGGTTCTAATGTTTATTGACGATCGATCCTTTTTTCTTCTTAATAAATTTTATTAATACTCAAATTCTATTAGAATGCTACAAAACATGATTTCCTCACCGTTTTAAATTGTATATTTGCTACAATTTATAAGCCAGTTCTTTAATTATCTGTATATCTTAAGAAATACAAGATGAAGAAATTTATCGTTTTCCTCGCGTCGTTTGTCGTCATCCTCAGCCGGGGCAAGTCAGTTCCTGTAAGCAACGTAACTCGCGACTTTTGACCCCCTGCCTCCTTCCTTCCCTCGGCAGATATCGTTCTTCTACTCGCATATGCGCTCGTTGAATTTGCAATTTATGAGTTTGCATCGAATCGCACATTACATTTGTGCCCTTGTTGCCTCGTGCACGATAGATATTCAAGATTGTGACATTTTAATATACGATTGTGTACTTACGTACACATATTGTATATTTCGTTTTCATTTTAATTTACCACGCTACACGTATTAACTTGTTTTACTTATTTTTCTTTTATCTATGTCTATTTAAAAAAGAAAACTCTAAGCATGAAATTGAAACAAAATCTTTAAAATAAAAATTCTCACCGAAGAAAAACTCGAACAAGACGATCTTTTTGCCCGTCTTTCGAGGAAGACATAATTTCTAATCTGAAAATATCGTTACTTAATTATAGTTTGGAAGAAAAGTTAAAGCTCGTTGTAACTTGCGTAAAGTGTATATAAAATCACTATAAATATAACTATGTAGTATCTTTCGATTACGAATATTTACATATTTTATATACAGTTTTAATTTCTAGTTATAGCGTTTTTAAATTATTGAAACAATGAATTCCTAGAAATAAAAGTCTTCTCTTTAACGTTATTAAATATTTTGTAAAAAGAATTTAATTATAAATTATAAATGAAATATATAATTTATAAATGAAATACATAGAATTATAACTTGGTCAGGAATTTTATTGTATTTTATTGATGCTCTTCCTTGATTTAGCAAGCAAAATTTCTGAAGACCGTTCATCACAGTTTCCAAAAGATGTGATGCAGATGAAACAAGTATCCAGAAGTTTAAAAAGACCTTAAAAATTTTTCCCAAATCCCAGGGTAGAAAAATAATAAGCCATTCATATTTAGTAAAGATCTATTATTATAGGAAAGAAAATTTTGAAGTTATGTAGGAAATTCTCCAAACGTCTCGAGCACGATGTTTTAATCCTCGAACTAGGTAAAGTTGTATAATTAACATTTATGTAAATGTGATGCTGGTTCATTTACGTCGTGAATTACGCCACGAGGCTTTATCGACGGAGGTAATTCAACACGATGGCTTGCTCGGCATCGAACTACCTTGATCCGTTAACCCCACGTCAAAGAACATGCCTATTAAGTTTCTTGCGCGTCTTTCCACCAACATTGACGTACAGCTACCATGTGATGTCTTTGAACATGTATTTATCTATGAGCTCTGATAAATATGTCTAACGCTGCCAGAACTTGCGACATATTTTTAGTTGGTATTTTCTGTTTTGTCCTCGAACGGAAGCATGCTAATTAAAAATTTGATAAGAAAAGTACATTTTTTAACAACAGTAAAATTTGTGGCTAAAGTGAAAAATTTTAAATGTCTCGATGATTAAAAATTATTAATTAAATAGTTTTTACCTGTTAAAAAATTAAAAGTTACATAATATTTTGGTCTAATTCTCTTCGTGACAGAATTTATCTTGTATAAATTAGGATTTCAATATTAAGGATTATAAGGATTCTTTCAGTATTATATACAGGTGAAACTAGCGTTTTCTTGGAAAATTCAAATCAGTGTTCATTTCGATGAAAAAGTTTTCCAACTGGTTGTTACTTTCTATCCATATTTGAAACACAGTAAAAGTTTCAAGGCGTAACGATTTACTGAATTTACGCTAAAATTATTTTAATTCATTATCAACATTCTTTTTTTTTCTTTCGTGTGCCTTTGCATGATACGAGTAATTATTCTAAATTCCTAGTTATAATTAATGATTTATAGTATAATTATAAAGACTCATAATATGCCATTTTCAAACTCATTTAGATAATCGTATACTACGTTACAACGTGGTTAAAAGCTTTTACATAAGCGGTTAAAAGAATTTTCTTTTTAAAGAATTATTTGTTTAAAATAATATCAATCTTTTACGTAATCTTTGTATATGAGCCATCTGAATGATCAATTAACTACACTCAAAAGCATCTGATTATACGTCGCATGACCATGAAATAATAATATAAATTATATAATTATTATATTTTATGATATATAATTAACTTATTAAACGAATAATAAAGACATTTGTGTGTGATTCTTGTTATTTCGACAACCATTAAATTGTTCCTTAGAGAAAGTTCTTTATGTTGTATAGATATAAATTTTCCTACATGACTACTTGGTGAACATTCACATGAAATATAATCGTTATGTGTCTTGATATGAAGGTGATTTAGGGTTCAGGTTTATGCTTATATAAAAAGTGGCGAAAAGAGCAATGAAATTTGTTGTTAGTAATATAATTAGTATAAATATCTGTAATTTGTTATGGTTACATTATAGATTGTAAGTTAACAAAGTATTGGTTGTAAAAGTGAAAATATTAGGCAAATAAACTCGTTTCATTAGTATGTCCCTATGTATATGCAACCATTTCGATTCAGATTATGAGTGGCGTGTTGCATAGTTGCAGGCGAGTATATTAATTACATAAGATTATCAGCCTTTACATAAGATTACCGGTGAAATAGATTCTTTGTTTTTGATTATATGATAGCTGTGATGATATACTTGAATTTAATCATGTTGTTGAAATATTAAATGTTGAATTTTCCATTAAATTTTTTAGTGAATTATTATTATTACATCTTTTTTATTCGATTAGAATTTTGAATGGAAAAATGTTGCCGTGCGTTTATTTGTGAACATGAATTTCGCAGGTAATGGGAAGACAACAATATATTATACGACCGATGGTAATGGACGAAAGTTGTACGCCTGGAACTGGTAGCGACAACCCGGCGGTTGCCGGAAGTAGCGGAGTCATCAGCGAAGCAGCGTTGGCACATGCTCCGGCGTTGACTGAAAGAAATCTTCGAGAACATGGAATTTCTCTGGAACAGGCTATTGAACAGGTGATTGTGTTTTTTTTATCGAATAAATCTGAAAATCTGTAAACGCGAAACATGTACGTAATACTTACATCTACCGATTGATAAACGACAAAAAAAATATGAAAGAATACGTACATTTTTTTCAAATTTATATGAGACATTCGAAAAAAAAATTCATTTTTAATAAAAGTTTGAAGCATGGTGGTCTAGCATGTCGCCCGTGACGTCCGGTTGTGCACCACGTTTCGTCGTAGACGGTCAGGCGCCGATGAGACAATGCTTACATCCAGAAGCCTGCAACAAAGATATCAATTTGCCAGAGCACTACAACATCTTTCACGATCTTCGAAAGGAATTCGTTGCTTGTTACTCAACTCATGGAGAACTTTCGACATTCGGAATACAAGAGATGATGGAATGTATCCTTTTCGAAATTTGACTGAAAATAAGGTTACTCAGTTTTTATGTTGTTTTCCGTGTGTATTTACCAATACGATACGATCGTTCAAGTCCATCTTAGTTCAACGTATCTTGTGATAAACAGACGTAGGATCGTAGGATCAGATTACTCCTCTTTGAAGAGTGTTAGGGCACGAAAATATTTTTCAATAAATTTTAAATATATAAAATTTTACTAGAAAATAACACGAACGTGTATTGAAAATCGAATGTCACGAATATATCGGTAGAATTGCATAGTCAATTTTTGATGTGGCTGATATTCGTCTCACGTATAGCGTTCGTTGTTCAAAGTTGAAAGTTTGGTTTTCGATACCGTACGATTGCCTTAAGGCGACGACTATGGTCGAAACGAGAATTCCAAGGCGTGCGTTAGGCGGCGCGACAGAAGTTGAATCCAACATATTCGACGAACCTGACGACGAACTAGCCGCTGCGCTGCTGCTGCGAAATCAGTCTGTAAGCGAGTAGAGGATTTACGTATCGTATTAATTGTGCTCCTATCAATCCAACATTCGAATATAACAAAATATAAGTCACTTTCTCAACTGTATTTTTTCAATTTAATTGTTGCGGAACAGATTTTTGAGTAACACGTGAAAGTGTGTAATTATTAGTTATTGTTTCAATCTACGTGCAAAAGCAGAAGTTCTTTCAATTTCATAAGTTCCTGAAGTACAAATTACGATCTAAGGCGAAGGTACGTTTTCTTTATTCTCAATAGGTCTCGAAAGATTTATTCTTATATCTATATGATTTCGTTTCGTTGTTTAGTTTTATTTATTTAGTGAAAGATTTATTTTAAGAAGCAAGTTCTTGTTTACGGGTGGACAAAGATTTTATTAATTGTAAGATCTGTGTGAAAGAACATGTTTTGCATTTTTTGAATGTAGATATTGATAGTAGCATTTACCTATACGTGTTTTTTTAAATTTATACTAAAGTTGTAGAAATCACATATATCCATATGTGAGATTTAATCCAAACGAGGAAACATTATTTTGTAATGGAAATGAACTTACCTGCCTTAAATCTAATTCAACTTGGATATTAAGCACGAGTCAGATTATGGTATTATAATCGTGTCGTGTGTATAATGTCTGTCGTTAATAAAACAAAACCACCTGTGGCTGACGAGAATACAATATGTACAAATATCGATCGATACCAGCGCCGTGATTAATCGACAATTTTACATTATTCGTTCTAATTGTCAATTTTTTTGAAACATTTCATTTAGGAATAAATATAAAGTTAGTGAGCATATGACCCGGAAATACTATTGGCTGTACGGTCGTTCTAATTTCTTATTTTATTCAGCCTTTTATTCATTGAAAATCCTTGATCTTTGAAATTTTTCTTGTAAACAAGCATTAAATTTTTCATATTATGAAAGTATTACGATTGGTTAGATCTTGTCTTTGTTTCCAAGTTTTTTAAATATGAAATGAAAAATAAATAAAATCAACATGTACTACCAATATCAGCCGAATAACTTAAGAAAATTTCACCAAGTAATTATCCGCAGAATACAGTTTAAAGGTCACACTTGTGGAGATATTGGTAACAGCTTGACGACCAACTAAAATACATATATGGATAATTATGCGCGTAACAAGTTTATTCGATTTCTCGTCATTTCCAGTTCACGCATACTCCTTGCATAATTACGTTTCTTTCTTGTGAAATTCGCTGTTATGAATCTGAAAATTTTTATTTCTTTCAAAAACTTGGGACTTAGAACTTATTATAGTATATGATATTTTTGTCTAATCTATATCATTTTAACCGAGTAGATTAAAAATAATAACCGTTTTGTTAATTTATAATTTCCGATAATATTTGGATTTGATATCTTGATACATCTCGAATGGTGGTTACGTAAAAATGATTATTGCAATCTACCTTTCGTGTTATCGATATATATACATAATTGTTATGTTAAAAATGAAGATTTATCCTTGACTAACGAAAATCAGATTTTGGCTTGCCGTTAGATACTGACAACGAATTCTATGTGAAAGAGATACAAGATATGATTTGTGTAATACGAAGAATGATAAAAGATGGTAAGTTGTCGATTAATGAATTTTCATGAATTTTTCGAGTTCAAGTACAATGTAAAATTCGTAATAAGAATGATAGAAAAAAAATATGTAATCTGTTTCTATTGTTGATAATATATATTTTCTTTTTTTTTCTAATTAATGGATGACTTGTGGACAAAAGGAAAAAATTTAAAGGCCTTTCATTATTTCTCAACAAAGAGTAAGGTTCACGTATGATACGTCCTATCTTTTATAGACTATACATACGAATGAAGAATATACATTTTGTATTATTTATAGGTACTCAGTAAATTAACTTCGATATAATGTCGTGATCATTTAAATTTTTGATTAAAGTTGAAAGTAAAATATGTATATAAATTACAATCTTGAAGATCAATTCTATTCTTAAGTTCGTTTTTAGTTAGATGAAAATCTTTTCTTCTTTTATAATAATTTATAATAAATTGGAAGAAAGGCTTAGTTATTTTCCACTTGTAATTGTAATGTAATACAATATGTGTATCCGATATGAATTTGAAATTCTATTAGTTTTTCATTGCTAATTGAAGTAATCTTATAAACTGTACATTTCTTTATTATAAAGTATTTATAGCTTAATATAAAATTACAGAGTATGTAAAAAAAACAGGTATATTAATTTTCATAAACAATTTATATTGTTAAAGTAGTATGAAAATTTCAACTATATCACAGTGTATTATATATTGTCATTATTATATAATATTACTATTTGAAATCATTCTACGTGAATGAAGAAATACTAACGAACCAAATGTGAAACAGAGAAAGAAAGTAAATGAGAAGGGAACGAATAAGAAGAGAGTAGTGTATACATTTTAAATCCATGCATTTGGGTTCTTATGTGTGTTCACGGTTTATGAGTGCGGGTCAAGCTGTGTAATGCTATAAGCAGTGACAGTCATAATATACTTCTTATCACAATGGTGCTCAACTCTGACTGATTTTAATTTTCAATCTTGTAAGAACATGTCACGTGCCACTATGACAAGTGTCTGTATGTGTAACAAGCAATGAATGCTATTACTTTAAGACACGATCGCATATTTATTTTGCAAATGTTTAATGTTTGTCGCACTTTTCGTTGAATTTTTGCATGTATTGTGTCATCTATAAACATCAAATCGTGATCAAAATTTTCTTTCTCTCTGCTTATTGCATTTTCGGTTTAATGAAATATTTGATGGAGGGGTAGAAATGATGATGGAAGAAAAATTTCGATTCGTAAGGCATGAAAGGACTTCGAAAGACTGCTGACACGGTGCAGCGAGTAGGCAAATCGAAACTGAGTATTTTGCTCAAGCTTGAGAAATCGGAGACAAACTCGTTGGTGTAGAATTACGAAGGAAATGCGAATGGTGGACAGTTCAAGACATTGGGGTAATGATTATATTTTTCGCGGGAGAATTCATTTCTCTGTTGTATATAAAAACTTTCATATATATTAAGATTTATCACTGATCTAGTTTTTAAATCAAATGAATATGTTACTTGAACAAATATCGAGAATTTAAATCCTCATATGGATTATAATCGCTTTTTGGATCGATGTGAGTCATGATGCATAAGCGTCATCGACTTCTAAGGTTAATCGCAGTTTCATTTCTTTTCTATTGTTAGGAGTGTTATCAAAATGCTTTTAATCATCCACTTAAATATGCGTTCATATTTCTTTTACATTTACATTGATTTAATTACATTGTTTTTATTACAGGACACGTCTTCCAAAATCCTGAAACAATTAATATTGTTTTAGAACCTGGTATATGGTAAGTTATTTTTGATATTTCTTTTTCAATCAATGAAATTTATGTTACTGATCTTATGATGTTTTTTCGTAGCTCAAAAGATGAAGAAGTTGACAATGGCTGTGTAGTAAGAGCTAGAGGTCTTCCTTGGCAATCATCTGACCAGGATATAGCAAAATTTTTTCGTGGCCTAAATGTTGCCAAGTAAGTGAAGATTATGAATACTAGCTTTAAGGTTAAAGATTGTAATAAAATACATTGTAATAACTATTATGATATTTGTACACAAGCCACTTGGATCCATGTCACAAAGGTAAAGATTAATATTTAATATATAAATATGGATGATTATGCAAGTTTTTAAATGGTAATGTTTACTTTATAAGAAGTAACAACAGTTAAAAATATTTTCTTGTTATTTCTTTTTTTCTTATGCAATGATAAGTATTATCTTGGGTCATGAGTCTTATGTGTTATATAAATTTGCCAATGATTCTCAAAATCACAGTTGTAATTTATATAATTCATATATTTATTCTGTTTTAAGCATATTCTAACTGATTTTTGCTATTTTAATTATAATCAACTACAAAACTTTAAATGATGTATTGACTTTTATTATATAAATATTGTTTTACAGGGGTGGTGTAGCTCTATGTTTAAGTGCTATGGGAAGACGTAACGGAGAAGCATTAGTACGGTTTATTAACAAAGAACATAGAGACATGGCATTAAAAAGACACAAACATCACATGGGAGGGAGATACATAGAAGTATATAAAGCTTCTGGAGAGGATTTTGTTGGCGTTGCTGGAGGAACTAGTGGTGAAGCTCATGCATTTTTATCTAGAGGAGCACAAGTTATTGTTAGAATGAGAGGCTTGCCATATGATTGTGTTGCTAAACAAGTGGTATGCAAAAAATGTTTTTCACATATTCTGTCAGATATTCTATCTTCTCATTTTATGCATTACTTTTCATAGTTGGACTTCTTTTTGTCAGGGCAAAAGCCCTGTCATGTATTGGATGGGGAAGATGGCGTTTTGTTTGTAAAAAAACCAGATGGTAGGGCAACCGGGGATGCATTCGTTCTTTTTGCAAAGGAAGAAGATGCTGTGAAGGCATTGAGTAAACACAGAGATTGCATTGGAAGCCGCTATATAGAACTTTTTCGAAGTACAATTGCTGAAGTGCAGCAGGTAAATATAAATTACGCGAGTAGAAAAATAAGGAAAATAACTAAATATTGATTTACAGGTTCTGAATAGGGCAATTGACCCGAAACAGCAGGTTGTACTTCCAACGCCGCCTATTCCACAGCTTCCTCCTATACTTCCACAACATATTATTACTTCTGGTACGCGTAAAGATTGCGTTAGATTGCGCGGTCTTCCATATGAGGCTCTTGTTGAACACATCCTCGAGTTCATGGGCGAGCATTCAAAAAATATTGTCTACCAGGGTGTTCATATGGTTTATAATGCTCAAGTACGTACGCGTGTATCTTCGGTGTTGTAGTTATACTTCATTTTTGACAAATCAAACTAAATACATTTTGTTTATGCGTTCAGGGTCAACCTTCCGGTGAAGCGTTTATTCAAATGGACAGCGAAAGTTCAGCATATGCGTGCGCGTCACAGCGGCATCATCGATACATGATATATGGCAAGAAACAACGATACATCGAAGTGTTCCAATGCAGTGGGGATGACATGAATCTGGTATTGACAGGTGCAGTAACTCCGCCATCAACCAAGGCTCTACTATCACCCGGTACGTTGACCACACAAACCCCTGCAACTTTGACACATCCGCCTCCGCCGACGCCGGTACCGGTACCGGTACCGACGGCGCAACCTCCTCTCTGGGACATTCACGCGTTAGTACAGGCTCAACAAGCCCAAGCACAGGCACAGGCTCAAGCGCAAGCTCAAGCTCAGGCTCAAGCGCAGGCAATTCGAAATCAAGATTTTTGGTTAATGGCTCTAGCCTCAAATCCACCACCTACCTCTACTACTCCTGCTTCCCCAACTTCGTCAGCTACGACTAAGACGCTCGCTCTACCGGGACCGAATCCGCAGCATCAGATTCCTGCCTATGCAATGGCACCTCAGACAGCAGTCGCGGCCGCTGCGGCTGCTGCAGCGCTTCACGCTCAGCCACCTGCGCCGGCCCCCTTTTTACTCTTTAATGTACCCTCTCGAATTCCTATTTTACGGGCACCGGCACCGCATAGTCTCTTGACACCTATCGTTCAAGCTGCCCCCATTAATCCAGCCGCTATAATGGGATTAAAGAGGACCTGGGAAACCGCTTTCCCACCCGATACGTCGAGCACAATCGCGAAACGTGCCACGTGGCACACACCGGCGGCCGCATTTCACGCGCAAGCTCCAGCCGCAGCACCAGGCTTGCCTTATCCTGCTCAATTTTATCCTCAGATTTAATAGGTTAAACTTGTTAGCATCGATCACACAGTGGACGGACGCAGTGGCTTCTTCCTTGTGCATCTGTTTTACGTTGTTGTAGATTGAATTTGAACAACCATGTCATCAATATCACAATGTCAGACATATAATGAGATATTTATTTCTTGTGCAAATTTATCTTAATTGCATCGTTACTGTGTGAAAAAGTGTTGTATGATAAACAATTTATTCTTCTACGAATGTATATGGTTACATGCTATTTTGACCATGGCAATTATTTATAGATGACATTCCACATGATATTCTATACAAACTCTTTTTTCATATCGTTCTGTTACATGGTAATAGTTATTTTAGAAATCGTTTGCTCCTTTTCTTTGACTAAGATACATACCTATATAAACATTCATTTCAGAGATGGTTTTTTTTGATACTTAATTGAGCAACAGTACTTAGAATGTTTTCCTTACGTAACGTATGAGTTTTTCGACGGTCCAAAAGAATATATCATTAGAACGTGATCGTGTATTTTTCTCTTTTTTCTGTTATACATGCTCTTTCACATCAAGTGAAACAGCATGAGGTTCTTTTGCATGAAGTGCCTTAAGAATTAAGGATTTTTCGATTTAGGACATTATATTTTCTCTCCATGAAAAAATTTCGTGACTTATACGCGCGTGATTTATATATATATATATATATATATATACACATAAATTTATATATATATATATATATATATTAACAAGAAATGAATTATAAACGTATATACACATACACACACCCACATACATACACATATATATAGATACATATATATATATGTGTATATGTATGTATTAAATACATAAATATATATAAGAATGATTTATATATTTTGCTAGAAATATTTTTATTAGCGATAAGTAAATGGACATTCCATCCAATGTTATCGGTTTTTTAAGTACTAATTTAGGGAAAACAACACCCCTTTACGTGGCATCTACTTTACACACGTTCAAAAATAAAAGAAAATCTTCTTTTTATTTTCTTTCGTGAGATAAAAACCTGCAGTATATATACATTGCAGTTTTACATCAAAACGATATTTATGATTTCAATTATAACTGCAATGTGCATAAGCTTCCTGAGCCGATCGAGTCGACGTGATCCATAAGAAATGTTCTACGACGAGATTCACAAATCCATTTCTAGCCGCCCTCGCCACATTCCTAAGAGAGGTTACTCTTTCTTTATGCCGCGTAGAGAACACTTTGAGCTCGAAACAAGAACCAGTTGAAGCAATACGTTGCGCTTTCACGCGTACGTTCTCCGATGGTGCAAAATAGATGGTTCATTAATTGGGTAGTTGTGTGTACATTTACCAGGGTTTGACGAATGATAAAGCACGAAGAAATTAAACGAGATGAATTATAACATATTACACATGAATTATAACATATATTACGAAACAAGTGTTGTAGGCATCATAAGTATTCCTCTTAATCATGGAGATATTTTTTTCTCTTTTCAACATTTCTTCAGCTTTGTTTTTATAACTTTATTTCCTAAGAAGACACATGATTCGTATCATAAGACTAGTAAAGACAGTTGGAGCAACGGTTGCTCAAGATATTATGTATATCATAAGAATGATAATGGGGCCAAAGGGAATGCTAGACCAATGTCTAAATACCATTTTGCATGATAATCCAATTCTGATTAAAATAGATGACAATATTTTTGATTAAAAAAGAGAAATTATTAAAAAAAGAAAAAAGTAAATAATGAATCTCCGTGCTATATTATTACATAGGAGTCGTAGCTTGTGATGTTTTTAACTTGGTATCGGCGGAATATATTATCTTCTCGATACTCTTATATGTCCATGATATCGTAGTTTTGGTGGAGAAACAAATGAAAAGGCGTGTCGAGGGGCCTCTGATATCGAGTGTACATGGAAAACTCGTATTTCGTCGAAATGAATGACGATCAATATTTTTTACTGCCATTACTTGTACATATATATATGAAAGAGCTTCTTTTCTTTCCACTGAATGGTCCATGTAATCGCGAAGCTCAATTAGCTTTTTGTTCTTCCACTATTTTTTTTATCATGGTTTTTCTGTATGCTCGATCTCGGTGTTACCGCGGAGCAGCGTGAAGTGCTGTCCAGTGATCACACAGATTTTTTTTTCTTGCCACATTTTTTCTATATATAGGCACATTTTTTCTTTTCTTCTTTCCTTTTTAATTTTTTTATATACGCACTTCATATATATATACGTACATATATTGATAATGTAGAACGTAATTTTAACGGATGAAATTTTATGAACCATAGAAACGGCACGAAACGCACACAATGATCGTTCTTATGCTCCAAAGTATAAAGTCCACGGGCATAGAAATGACTGGTTTGCATGTCGCGTGGTTTTGTGGAGGGACGTGCATACAAGTACCTGTAATATCCTTCGTTACCTATTCGTTCACAAGACGAGAAGATTACGTAACGGGTCGAGTTATCTTTTCTTCTTTTTTTTTCCTTAACAGGTAATTACGTTCATATTTTGTCTCTTTTTTTTTTTCTTTTTCTTCCGTTTTCAAAACTTCGTTCTCCCGTTCCATAATTCTCGCATTCCTTTCCACCGCGTAGTGTCCAATAATACATCTCGTAACACTCCTACAATTCTCGCACAACGCCTCTCTCTGTTTGTCAGGAAACGGTGGCGTATTATATAGAACTGAGTAGTACCTTTGGTATACACCTAGTCCTGTTTTGTCTTTACAATTGCAGTGTAAAGTGTGCACGACTTTGGACAAATACTTTTGTAAACTGATCCACACACATTCATGTAAACGAATAGAGATTCTTTTTCTTCGTCAAACATCAGCTGAAACTGTTAGAGAGATGATGAACGCGTACTTTGGTACTCGGATCATGCACATTTTACATTCCAATCTTACTGATGTAAGTCGAGAATCGGGACATTGTCCGCCGATATTACATACGTATATCGGGATCACGCTTCCTGATTCAGCTTCTATATAGCATCAATAGACATCATAAAGACTAGATTTCAACGTGACAATTTCAACGGACTAACTTGGTTTTATTGTTTACTATTGTTTCTGCGGATTTAGGGATATAGAAATGGTATAATTTATAGATGAGGGGAGTGATATTTAATTTAGGGAAGAAGAAGTCAATTGTGCTTAAATTTAATTGATTACATTTCTATACCTATACTGTTTATGATTTAGTTAGTTAAAATTCTATAGATTTAGATTGGCTATTGCTTTAAATAAAAAATATGCTGATTATTGAACAATAATTAACTGATAACATCTGAGGACAAATAAGAAATGTTCTCTAATAAAAATTAGGCACAATTTACGTTCCTACGTCCCTGTGTATATTCTTACAATTAGATCCCTAGCTGGTTCATTAGATATATGCAGCCTCTATTTCGCCTTATCACTATGAACAGGCGAAATCTCGGTGTGTTTTCAAAACGCGAATAATCAAGAAATGTATCTGCCGGGAGTGTCGAGAAATTTTCAATTCATTTTTACACGAACTTAAATCTTTGTCATGCTACTATTGCAGTAATATTGGACCAGGTTTTGGTTTCTCACACAAATGAACATCAATCCTTGTAGTTGAATTCGTACGAATTGTGTTCAAGAATTTCTCGATGCGCTCGACATTCGCAGAGATTCTTTTACTCGATTTATTGAAATAATTACAACTTTCAATAACTGCGTCTGTAATGGTGTATGTGAAATACGCCTTCTCGTAAGGACGAGATATGCGTGCATTGAATGGATGCAACGTTATGCATCAATAGACCAAAAGTGATCGAAAAAATATTTTTCAATATGAATATCCACTGTTTATTGCAGGGTCTACTGATGTATAACACGGAGTCAGAGTCCGAAGGTTAAGTTCGGTAGCAACTTAAATTAATTTGTTACTTAGATTCTCAATTTTTTTGAATATAGTAGTTTTCCCCTATTTAACATAAAGAATGATTGGATTAGTACATGGATTTTTAATTGATCGTCATTTATTAACGAAAGAGCAATTATTCATTCTTCTATCATAAAATCGCTTAACACTATTGATGCATAATGTCGCCCAATTGTGTATTAGCTGCCATTAGCTTTCGCTGGGCACTCACACGAGCCATATTATACACGTTATTCGCGGGGTACCCAAAGGGAGAGTAAGATTAGAGAGAGAATGGAGAGGGAGCGAAAGGAGAAGAGATAGAGTACGAGTGTGAAGAAAACGTAGCATTTTTCGTTTTAGATTACTACTACTACTACTACTACTACTATTACTACTATTATTATTGTTATTATTATTATTACTATTATTATTGTTATTATTATTAATATTACAATTACTGCTACTATTACTATTATTACTACTGCTACTACTTATTATTATTATTTTATATTATTATTATTGTTTCTCGTACTAACTCCAGAGCTCGTCACCATCAAAGGTCGTGGCATAATAATATTTTTTTCTTTCTCATTATGCGTTGAATGTGTTGTCTCTGGTATTTTGTGATCCGCTAACCTGGTGACTGACAGTGTGTCGTCCTCCCCACCCCTTTACAAGTTTACATTTTTGACTAATCGTCGTGAATAGTTATTTATCATTGTTAGTACGTCATTATTGTCGCTATTATTCGGAGGCTGACTAAAACAGTAAAATAAGCGGCACGTTCATTGTTAATTATTCATTTAGACTTTCTTAGGGGCTGTTCAGGTGGAATATGGATCAGACTCTCGCTCTGTTCTAAATCCTCTTTCTTTTCTTTTTTTCTTTTTTTTTTTTTTGTTTTAATGAACCAAATAGTTAATTGATTGACGATTTCGTTTGATTCAAATGAAATTCGATTTAGAAATTGGAGGATTTTGAAAGATTGAGAATTTAAAGATTTGCGAAAAGAACGAGAGTCTCTGGAGTCATCTCTCAACAAGAAATATATCACTCTAATCATACCCTACGAGTCTTCACGGCTAATCGTGATTGTCCTGGCGAAAGTTAATTAATAATTATGACGCGGTACCAGCTTTACGCATACTGTCCGCGATGTAACAAGAGAAACGGGAATGAGTTCACTACTGCGACACTTTTCTTTTTTTTTTCTTCTTTCAAGGCCCACCCGAGTTACGAAAGAACATCTTTTCACCGATTGCGTTTTATCTATATTGGGATAATTGGACACACGTATACACATAAAAGTACAGCAAGAAACACACAGGATACACGTACATACAGACACACGTATATATTGCAAACATAAAACACACACGCGCACACACATACACACACACACATATAGGATTTATATACCGATCTTTTTTTACCCCTTGTATACACTTTTTCTGTATATCGACGATTATATCGATGGTAAATTGATCATGTTTAATAAATGTGCCTTGTGGACATACATATCTTTTTGCTTGCCGGGTTGGTGGACTCTTACCCTGATTATATTACCTCGCCTGGTGGTGGTAATTTTCGTAGACGCTAGTATTTAGTTTAGTCATTATTATATTTATTTATTTTTTTTTTAATCATTAAGTAACAGTTAAGAAATTTTTTAGTACAAGGATTTTTAGTATTATCATCCTGCCCCTCTCCTCCCATCCTCGATAAATGAATTTCATTAGGATACTCGAAATTTGGCTTGAGGAATATATTCATGGTATAAAAAGATATCTCGAGATCTCTCTCCTCATGACAGTCTGTGAAAATTATGACCACCATTATCCTGTTACGTTCTATACATTTTTTTTTCACTGGGCTCGCAGGTATCTTTGGTGTCTACAGATCAAGTTGGAGATTTCTGTGTCGTAACTTTTGCCTCCTCTCTCTCTCTTTCCCTCTCTTTATTTTTTTTTTTTTTATTTTCATTGGTTCACGTACAGGTTCTTCCTCTCTCACTCTTTTAATCTGTCTTTTTTTCTCTCTATTGCTCAGTTGCTCTTTCTTCCGCTCTCTTTCTCTCTCTCTCTCTCTCTCTCTCTTCTCGCCTTTTTTCTCTGTGTTTTATCTCCCTCCGATCGTTGGATCGATCTATCTTCTGTTCCCTGTTTCTAAAGGACGAGGTCACGAAGGACAGTAACCATTTTGGTTTCGATGTTAACATCACGTTGAGCAAGCCTGTGATGAGATGTAACACTGTAATCTAATTTATGACTTGCTTACTTCTTGGTTAGGTATTTTTTAAAAATTTTGTTCCCCGTCTCTTATTATCTAATTTAACGTGACCCGTTCCTTAACTTCTACTTATTAGAGCGAGGAACACCCTTGCTTAATCTGTTCCAACACTTATAGTAATTCCCCAATTTTTCTTCTTTTATGCAAATGCCTAGATGCGTCACGAATCCACGTAAATCTAAAAAATACGAATTGAAATATCAAAATAAATTTCAAAAGATTGGAGAAATTCAAGAAATGTCAAATAAAAATTAATTGGAGTAGTACGTCTGATACGTTTGACGCAAAAAGGCTTTTAATATACCGCGGAAGAGAGAAGAGAGAGAGAGAGAGAGAAAGGGAGAAAGGGAGCAAGGTTCGAGAGAGGGAAAGAATGATGGAGAGAAAAAGAGAGAATGAGAAGGGGAGAGTGAATTTTGGTGATTTGGCAGAGGGTCGAAATCGCAAGTTGGTGCTACATATATATAAAATATACGTATATATCGTGTTACAATGGTGCAGTGTCGATTGCTGTTTGGTAGCGGGATCTACAAATACTAACTTCTGTGCTTCCAGGTAGGCCAAGTCCAAATCATTATTCCTTTGGATGACGTGTTTTTATACGATCCGAGCAACTACACGGAGAAGAATCTCGCAAGAAAATCAACTCAGAAAGTTAAATTTACAAAATTTCCCATCGAATGCGGTCAATCGTTTTTCTTGGTGAAAAAAGTTTCGCACGGATCGTATAAAAGAAAATCGTCAGATTAATCGTGAAATCGTGCAGGTTGCGGGAACACGCGAATAGAAAAGCAGTTGCGAAGGATTACAAGCTTGAAATCATAAAAAAATAACGAATCAAATAATCAAGTGTATTGAGATATTCTGCACGATGTCATCGACCACAGATCGTGGTGTGGTTACATAGTTGGGCATTCTTCTTACGTTTGTATATACATAGAATCTATGGGTATTATATTGAATCTTTTTATTTTTTTTTATTTTTTTATTTTTTTTTTTTGATCGAGAGATTTATTCACAGATTAATCCACGAAGCAAATTGTGTATCGCGATTGAAGTTCCTTGTACGTGCTTTCTATTGTAATATTTCAGGCTCGTACTGTCAACTAGTTAAAGTAGCCAAAAAACAATTATATACAAGGGTATTTTTAATATTCTTATTTCTTCCGTAGTTGTGGTTTTTAGAATTTCAAAGTTTCTCTTTCATATGAAGTTAATGTAAATGAACTCATCTATACTACCATTCAAAAATGTGATTTCATATCTGTTATTGAATAATTCAATTTTTGAACGGTGGTATACTTGTTATAATGTTACTTATGAACTCGATCGAATATTTATTTTCTTCTTTTTTCAATCTAGGAGGCACGATGTTGCCACCTCCACCAGTCGCGATATTTCCACCTGCTGCTGCAATGTTACCGCGTGGACCACCACAGTTTGCAGCACCTTATCCGCCTCCAATTTTCTATTGGCCTTATCCTTCACCGCCTGTCAGTCCAACTAATTATTACAATCCGGCGAATGTTGGTGGGATCGGAATTCCTCAACAGGCAGCCTTGGTAAGGACTCCAAATCAAAATTTTAAGACTTCAAATCAGAATATTTTAAAAAAGATTTTTTTGATCATACAGTTACAAAATAATTACGAAAATTGCATTTCCAGTTAACTCCAGCAGAATGTCTGCAATTAGCACCAGGAGCAACCGTACCTGCGACCACACCAACTGCAGAACCACCACGTATCGAAGCTTTTCTTCCTCGAATGGATTTGGAAAAGCGTATACCTGTCTCTGCACCACCGCAAGCAGAATGCAATTCGTTTATCGAAGTATTCATGGTTTGATGACGATTATCTCATCAAGATTCACGTGGCAAATTCGTCTTGAAATATTCTGCCCCATGTTCGATCATCGGCAGGATTCAGTGAACCTTTTTAGCTTCGCACGACAGAAACTGAACGATTATGTTTTACTTGCTGCATGCGAAAAGAAGCAATATGTTGTCGTACGTGTGCACGTACGACAAGAAGATCCTTATCTAAAAGTTTCTTCGTTATCCGAGGAAATTCGCGGAACGAGAGGTATCCGACGTGACTGGATTCATATTTTTTTTTTCTTATCTTCGCAAGGAGCTCCCCCCCAACTCCTAACCCCATAAATCTAACGTGTCGCAGGGTGGCACGTTTCTTTCTAGTCTAGAGACAGATGCAAGTCGTCGTAGCATAACGCAGTGACGTCGTTTCTTTTTCGTCGTTCGTTTCAGTTCCTTTGGAACAGAACGCATACGGCAGGTTTTTTATTCTGCTGATCCCCTCTTTTCTTCTTTTCCTTAGTTTCTGTTCCGTCACCCGTTCTTTACGTTTGTTTCTTCTTCATTTCATCAACCGCTCCGTGTGATTGAACAACGTTAGGGCGCTTGATGAACATTCCTGGGAGCGACAAATCGCGATTAGGCAGCAGCTTTGTCGTGTTAGTAATAATATCGTGACGTGTTTAAAAATAGTTGACGTTTCGATCATTTTAAATAGGCTGGAAATCACTGGAAATTAGCGAAAGTTGATATTCGGAATTCGAGCAATGAGTTTGATACATGACGTTGTAGCATTTAATTCGAACAAAATATTCGATTCGCAACATTGTGGTTCCGAGTATCGAGCTACAGTTGATCGAACACGTTGACTACTTTACGTTAACGCGAAAGTGATAGTTCATACTAGAAAAAAGACAAAAAAAAAAGAAAAAATTATTAGCGTAATATAGCGCGATTATTTTTAGAATTCTACTTAATTTAATTTAAAGTTTTAATATAAAATTTATATATAATATATATCCTAACGTCGAATGTTATCCAAACGAGATACGTTATTGTCATTGATTCACTATAAAGTTCTCAAGTTTTATTACTATCAAATAAGTTATTCGACTCGTTTCATGTTAGCTACATCATTTATTGGTTTGCTATGAGGCGCGATGATTTATAATTTTTCATCTGGTCGTGCTGCAAATACTTCATAAATGTTTTCCTTTTAGACACTGTCACTGTCTCGAGCCAAATTTTAATATCGATTCTTATTTATGACAATCGATTGTGTCTATATATAGCAAACTACATATGTATAGTACATATGTATGATTTCTCTACAGTGACTCTCATATAATAATTAAGATTGGTGAACCAAATCGAGAATGACATCTGAGATTTTTGCTGATCGCTCAATCACATGATTAGTTCATGTAATTCTACATTCTTCTTTTCCAGTCCAAGTAATACACTTTGTAGTTTCTTCATCTCTTTCTCATTGCAGTTATGCGTCAATATTCTTTCATAGTTATTTTTCTCTGAATAATTTCTTGCGTAGAAAAGCTAGTCTTGAAGAATGATTAAAATCTTGTTAAAATTGGAGACCATTGACTTCTGTACTTATACGTGAGAAAGAGATGGATTATATATACATACTTTGGATAAAAATCGAGTCGAGGACACGTTTTTGCAGTTTTGCAAATGTTCCTCTCTGTTCTTGTTCCTGCAAATAACGCTCGTGTATAAAGGTGCAATTTTAGGTATAAAGTGACGTTTGAAAAGCCAGGGTCGTTTTATCGCTAAAAATTAAAACTCAAACGCATCATGAAGAGAAATCGCAAAGCACATGATGAATTATATAATATATATAAGCGCAAATTATATAAACTTGTAGATATACATACATATTTTTATGAATATTACACTACAGCTAAGTTTCAAACGAGCTTCAATAATCGATAATCAACGTGCAGTTGCAATTGCCAAAAAAAACTTCACTGTACTGTACTATTTCGACTTAGAGGGGAAAAAAGGAGATATCAAACTATCATGACGTGAATATCTCGCGTTCAATTGAACGTGTACTTTTTGCAAGTCGTAAAAATTAAGAGAAACAAAGATCAAAGATGAGAGAACAGGTTATATGTATGCAAATTGATCGATAATATCGAGATCTTTGAACGATATCACCATTCTCGATTCATAGGTACCTGAAGTTGTTTCATCGAACGTACGCGCCAAAACTAGTAGTGACACGTAGCGATTTGTTTGATCGTGATGAGAAAAGTATAATGAGAAATAACGAAGATGGTTCGAAAAATGCGAGTGCTAAAAGTTAATACCGTTCGTAAGGATAAGTGTTTTAAGAATTAAGTTAAAATGTAAAAGATAAAGATTGTGCTCCGGGTTAACGAGCACCATGAACAAATCATATTGTTGATTCTGTTTCTCGTTACCGTAACGTGCTATGTCACATTGAGATATTGGTGCAATAATTTTTCCCTTTTCCTTTGTTTGTTTTTCTTTTTCTGTTGTGACGTGTGTACAATAGGGATCAAAAGAACTAGTTTTCCGTACTGAGGAATATCAGGTAAAGTACCATCACTATTACTTGTAGTAAATTAGTTATTACGAATTATATTGATATTTTTAAAATTAGGCGTGAGTTACTTAATGATTTTGCTTTAGTTTATTATTTACACAGATCAATTTAACGATAAATCGGAACAATTCGAAAGTATCGTTTCATAGTTTCTTCTTCTAGACAAAGAACTGCAATAACTGTAAGAGTTATCATTGGTTTTACAATGTATTTGTGAACATTAGCGTTTCGTTAGCTGATTACAAGGTGGTCATATTTCTTTTCTTCGTTGAATTTGAGTGAGATACATTATTACATAGTGCACACATAGTTTAACTGAACAAAAGGGAAGTTTCTGAAAAGAGTTCATTTGTAAAATTCAAGATCAATCAATAGCCAATTATAACATGAGACATCTATAATCGCAATCAAGAGATTCGTTTTATGAACTTTCAAGATGGTTAATTAAGGAAGCAAAATTTTAGCCAGTTAACGCGATGCTATTGTAGTTCCTGATCGCATGTTCTGTTGCAAGGATAGTTCCTACTGTTCTTCTGGTCTCTTAAGATCAGATGCCTCGTGTTAAATCTTGCAAATAGTTGAAAGTATTGATTTTTCAATTTGAGAAAGAGACTAGAGCAAAATATTTTAAATAATTCACGCATATTCAACGGAATCATTCCGTAAACGGAAATTTTTAACTATTCGATCTCGGCGTGACTCTTCTAACGTTTTAGTATAATAGAAAATTGTATATACATTTGTATGCCTATCTTATAATAAGATTCAGCATATTTAAATGAAAAAAAAAGGAAAGAATCACGTTTCGAAAATGCTGAGTAAGCAGAACCGTTTTTCGTGAGCACACAAAGAGCTTTATAAAGAAAAAAAAAAGTGAAAAAAAAAAATATATATATATATATATATATAAATATACCAGAAGCTTTCGTCTACTGTAAACATAGGCGAGCCTCTGTTGCCGATTGATCGTTTCTGCGGTCTAAGAAAACGGCTACGACGAATAGTAATCTGATCCCGATATTTAATAATGTTATTAACGATATTAATATTAATATATTCACTATTGTTTTAAAATAGTCTTCCATAATTTATTCGTCAATCCTTTCATTATATCGTGTAATATATTGTCTGAGATATTATATATGTAATATATCTATATATTCATGTAATATATCTGAGATATCTAATTTAATTATAAAATATATATAAAGAAAAAAGTAAAATCCATTTTTATTTTAAATTCGAGTTATCTCACATTAAAATAATAAAAACGTTCAATTGAATGTATATTTTTTGTTTTATTTGCTTCATCGGGACCAATTTTCAATGTACATTATTAAGTTACACATAAATCTTCGAATTTAAACGAATATATAATTAGGCCCTGAAAAGTTGCGTCAAAAATATTTTATACGATAATCAACGCTTTTTCTTTGTTTTTTCAAATATTTCTCGATCTTTCTTCTTTGGAAGAATACGTTTTTATATAGTACACCTTGAGCTATTATTCGCTGATACGTATCTTATACGTAAAAATTCTACGATTTTCTTATAATTAACAATATAAAAAAATATGAATAACGAAATATCTTAAATCGATTCATTGAAAGACATCCTTTGATGCCTTGACACATTATATTGCATGCCAAATAATAAGGCACTGTCACTATAATAATCTTACGCGGACGGACGGATAATCTGTTGCGGTAATATGATTAATAAAATTCTTATGAAGGCGCCTGGTGAGATCACCTACTCTATAAGGAAAACTATATCTATTCATGCTGATAAAAAATGTATGTGTGTATATATATATATATAGATGTAGTATTCCTTAATGAATAATTCACTTAAGTGATGAGAACCATCGGTACGCTTGACGAGACTAAAAACATAATTTACACCCACATGAGTTATCTATCACAATGTCGACACGTGAGTTTTTCTCATCGTGCTAATATTATATAAAGTATACTTTTTTTAACATGCTTGGCAGTGTAATACCATTACATTTGTGACTGTCATTCTTATATTATGTTTTCCAATTTTAGTAAGATCTTTCTTACGTGATTACTCAGTTCATTACAATCTTCAGACAGAATTATGATGGAAATTCTTCTATTCTAGATGTGCGTTTCACGGACGTGTAAATGATTCTTCAAAATTATCCTAATTACAAATTATTCGTTCATATCGTTATATCATACATTCTCTGTACACGATGTATTATAAAAAGTTTTGTTTTACTCGATATATTAATGGACATACTACACGATTAGGTACAATTTAGAATTGTATGCAAGTGCATCTTATATATAATAAAACGTACAACGAGTTCTTTTTCGCTTTCTGTTAACATCTATTAAATTAAGAGCCAACCGAATACTGAGATCTCGGTTACAAGAAGAATAGTAGATGTAGAACATTTCCCTTCTCAAAAACGTTACAAACGTTTCGCGTATTTCTTCTTGAGTTCCAGTTGCTTAAGTATTAAATTCGGTGGGTTGAACAACAATAATAATCAATTTCATACTATTTTCACCTAGAAGTCCTTCTTTTTCGTCATATCCACGTAGCAAAAATTATTATAGTTTACCAGTGGACACACTTCTGGCAGTATCTCCTTTTTACATTTACAATACTTGTTGTACAAAAGTAGTTTCACTCTTCATCAACGGTTTACATTGCCGTTTCTAAAGGCTGACTTTTGCTTCGCGCTTCAGCCGAGAGTTGCGTCAATTCTGTTGGCTCGTTCGCCAAAAACACGTCCAAGTTAGTCTCTAACAAGGTTTCGCTCTTCGAACGTAGAGGTTTCTCTTCTCCCGTGTCCAAATTGGTTTCCAACAACGCGTCACTTCTGGGTCTGTCCTCATGATAATGATAAGGATGAGGTGGTATCGGAGGATTAAAGTTTGGAGCATATTCCGGCACTGGCTCTGATATCTGACTCGGTGTGAACGTTGTATTATCGTAACTGCGTTTCGAATCGTAATCCATCGTGCTGTAAGATGCTGACGCTTCGATATCGCGTTTCAACTCGCTGATAGAGTCGGTTAAGGCAAGACTGGAGTTTAATGGAAGTGTAGAGGTATTGTGAAGGTAAGAACTGTCGTGAGTAGAGCCATCGATAACTGGAGTTTCATCGGTGGTGGTTTCTGTAGCAGATTCTATGGGCCAGTCGTTGGTGGTTCTTGAAGTAAATGTGGAATGATTTCTGAAACCTTCGTTGCGGTATGTTAAATCAAATACCGGATTGTCTCCGCTCTGCGAGGTGCCATATTTTTGAACGGCGCCTTTGAAATCGCTGGTGCTTGGAGAATATCTTGGATTGTGCGCTTCATATACGTCGTAGCTTTGATTGTCTTCCATGGACGAGTTCAATTGGGACTTGTCCATTGAATCTATACTACCACCGTTTAACATTCTCCTATAGTCCAGCGACTTTGAATTCAAAGTGTCTGTAGATTGTTTCGTCTGAAATTAATATTGGCAGGATGATAAAGAATTTTTGCTTTTTGGTTTGATAAAGAAGTAGAAAAATTAGTTGAATTAGGAGAATATTCACCGCAATGGGTTTGCGTCTGTATGAGAGTTCAGCGAAACCAGAGGTAGAGCCAACTGATCGCAAGGAATGCAAGGACTGTCTTATTGAATTTCGTCTTTCCAATCTTTCAAGGTTTCTTCTCTTTGATTTAGATACCCAGAGTGCAATAGCAGCTGTTAATAATGCTAGAGCTACGCCTGCTGCTCCTAGCACAGCCACTGCGACTATGTCTTTTCTCCATGATAGTGGATCGATATTTACTTTAGGATCTACAATAAAAAAGAATATACATGCATATCTCTCTTAACATCTTCCTAGAATTATTTTATGTATTACACACATATAATTATAATAAAATTTACCAATTTCACAAATGAAAGAACTTGGCTGAGCACAGTAATCAATTTCAATAGTCTGATACGTGAAAGTGGTGCACTGATCCACATGATCTAATTGTTGCACCCAGGCACGATCGGAATAGTCGTATCGAACCTGTTGCTTTCGCAGAAAATGCCAAAGCTCTAGGTAATTGCCCATAATGAATGGCATGGACGCGTTTACAGACTGGGGACATTGAAACAAATTTCATTAGTCTATATAAATGAGATAATTAGATATATTAAAAGTTCAGTGATAACTCACTCTACAGAAATCTCTAGCGCTAAAGAAATCCATGGGAGCACCAATGTATATATAGCATGTGTCGCCCACCAAATCCCAAGCTGGTGGACATTTGTCGTTTAAGACTGATTTGTTGCTCATGTAGAAAGGTTGATAGTCCACTTGTAACAATTCTGGAGAATCTCCTCTGTCTCTGATTCGGCCAGCAACAGCTAGCGTCTCGTTGTATCCCCACCAATTGTGTCGTGCATCTACATGGGATCTCCACATTTCTAATTGTCTGTTACATTGAAAATTATAACATTTTAAACAGCTACCTCTTCAATAGAATCGTTAAATTATCAGAAAATTAAATATTCTGAAACTACTAAATAATTCAATTCCAAATTGTTGTGGTTCCCAGTAACTAACATGATACTAGTTAAAATATAAATTGTACATACTGTGATCTATTCGTTGTAAGCATTTCATAATCATTATCTGGATTGAAGAAAACGTTATCCACATATTGTTGACCAGGAGTACCAGCAACTACTGTGCTGCGACCATCGCGGTCTACTGCATAATTTCTAAAATAATTTTTCGCGAAATTTATGAGTGAAATATTTTATTTAAACTATAATATTAATAAAAAGATGCATACTTGTAGAAACCATTGTGAGATGTGCTTTGATAGATAGGTAAACGAACTCCTTCGAATCCAGAGACTTCCAAGAGATGCGCACCAAGATTAGCATGTAAATAATTCAGAGTCATATTGCTAACTACTTGTTTCAGTACAATGTTATTATCGTAAGGAGCGTTGTTCTTTGTAAAATAATTTCTGAATATATTAACTTCTTGATATGGACTGCTTTGTCGACCTTCCACATATCTGAAAAACATTTGAATAAGTTTCTTGCTCACTTGCATTAATAAAATGGAAATAAAAATGTCATTTCCTACGTACAGAGCAGGTTTATTGAAATTTTCTGCGAAAAGATTATTGTGAATCCATCCTTCCAAAGAGGTCGCTGAACCTCTAGAATCAGCTCGAATCGAAAGACCACCTTGGTTTCGTCGAACAGCGTTATTCTAAAATATTAAACGCAATATATTTAAAAAAACACGTGCATTCTAAATAGTTAAAAAAAAATTTTAATAAATATTAAAATACCTACCCTGAAATATAAGGATTGAGTATTTTGAACATCCAACCATACAGCGGACTTGCAAGTTGAAAAATTACCGTACAGTTTCTCGCAATTATCCGTGAATTGATTGCGTTCAAGAGTCATTATGGCATTCACTTCGCCAGCACTAGCGTATTTAATTGCTCCTTCGCGGCAGTTAGTTATCACAGAATAGGAAATATTATGTTGCACATCGCGATCTAAAGGAGGAAAAAGATATGAAGAATAACATGACATCGATATTTCATATTTAATGTTATGTAATAATTTTTCTTACTGAATCCGATAGCAGAGATTGGTAAAGTAACTACTTCTGCAATAAATCCGTGTACATTGCTTGCACCATTAGCAAATAATCTTACACTAAGACTTGGTCCCTGAGTTCTGAACAATTTCTTCTCATCGACACTATTAGCTTCCAAATGGCCTATGCTTTTGGCAGTGATATTGTAAATGTCTCCGTCGTATAAAGTGATGCTATCAGTTCGACCAGGTTTTCCAGTATTGTTGAACAGATTAAATTGCAAGAGTCTGAAATGTTTAACAGTACATAGAAATTAAACATCTGACCAAAAAAAATTCAAACGAAACTAAATTGATATTCCATTAGAGAAAGTTGATACCTAAATCCAAAGGGTTTTGCTCTATAAGCACTACGGAAGATCTTGACACAATTCACAGGATGATTATCGTATTTATAATAAACAATAACTCGTTCCTCCAGTGTAATCTCTTTAGTGGTATCGCAAATATCGATCATGCTGAATAGGTGATAAGGAATATTAAGGTCTTTTATTGGAGTAAAAGAACTTTCATCCGCTTCACGACCTTCTCCTGTTATCGAGAGTACGTTCACACCATTTCCAAGCACATTATCGATAATGTTGAATAATAATTCGACCTGCAAGATTAACATAACAGATTAAACATAACAATGAATAACAGATTTAATCACTAATGAAAAAACGTCGCAATCCGATATATATACGAACCGTGTGAGTCGGTGATATTACATTGATACCGTGATAAGCGCTGCGAGTTATGTTTACATGCGTTATTGTCGGAGATTTCATAATCGTTTGCAGTGCAGCTGATTTCTCAAAGTGCAAAATACCAGCGCCAATGATTCTGATGTATTTTAACATCGACTCGACGCGTCTTACTGTTTCGTGAGTCACGACGTCGTGAATACGATGTTCGTACAAATGGTGCTCAAATTCGCTATTGGCGATTCGTATTCCACCCCAATAGTCGTACGAGTCCATCAGATTACGTTTCCCACAATTTATGAAAACGAACTCATTGTCCCACGAGCATTCGTGCCGATGTCCGTATAATTGCCCGTTTAGTCTGATTTGACAGTCTTCCAGTTTCTCCTCTTTTCCAGTACACTAAAATATATAGGACATTAAAAAAAAAACAAGAAAGAAACAAAGGTAAAATAATTCTCTAATTTTTTTTTTTTTTTGAACAGTGTATTTTTATTTACCTGCAACGGTTCAGGCCAAGACCAAACGCGTATTAAAGAACCGGGATGAAGCTCGTATCTACGATCATAGGATACATAGACATTAAGCGAGTCGTAGCCCAATTGTCGACAGACTACTTGTGCATTTCTTTCGGTAAATCTGGTGTCGCACAAAGGTATCCACTGTAGGGTGGTTTTATTGAAGAATTCCAAGAATCCTGTACAAATGAAATAAAACGAATCAGTAATATATTCATTATATATCATTAAGATGTATTTAGAGTAATTTTACCTTCGTTGTACAAGGACGAACATCGTCCATCTTTACAGAGACGAATAGTTTCATCTGACACGGAAATTATATTTCCGCTTCTTCTTAATTTTGGATTCGCAGAGTCATTAACATCCTCACGTTCCATCGGTTTCATTATGATCTCGTGACCAGGTGTACCTACAGCTTTCAACGTACCAAGAACAAGAATCCCAACGTTGGGTGCGAATTCCATAACAACATCTGGATAGATGTGCAATGTGGCCTCTGGCATAATCGTAATATCGGACTTTATAACATAAGGCTTGTCTCTAGCGTGGATGGATAGATTCTCTATGATACGTCCTCCTAAATTATCCAAGTCCACTTCTTGCCCGATTTGCCAGGATGCAGATACCGAAGAATCAAAGGTATCGCTGATTAAGAAAGGTCGGTAATTGGCAACCGCGTGATCGTTCCAGTCATCAAAATCAAAAATACTTTGTCTGCAAATGGAAAACATTCACACAGATTAATTAAGATAAGTTTAATTAAAATAAACATTATATATGTAGACATGTAATATTACATAAATTAATCACCTGATTTTAGTATCATTAGCAGTTCCCCACCAATTCTCCGTAACGTCAACTTCGTTGTTAATTTTAGCTGTTCTGATTCCAGCCAATAGTTCGTAATCGAGAGAATTATCACCGAATAAATTTCTATTAATCTGCACTTTCTGTATACCGTGAAAGCCAACAACGTAACTAGGGCTATCGTCTGTACGACGTGGTCCCATACCAGCTAGATCGTAGTTATTACGTTTGATCTCGTTATTGTAAAACCGTGCGTCGACGTTGCCCAAAATTTCTGACTGGCTATCCGCTTTGAATTCTACCATATACACGCCGGTATTGCTCTCGATATGGTTGCTATTAATCCGCATCTTTTTCTCCATTCCTTGAATGGAGATCAAGCCATTTTTACATTGATTTCCTTCAAATCTATTATGGGAGATATTCAAGGTAGCGTAGTGTCCATCAACGATAAAGCCAAACTGCTCGTTGTTTCTCCACGTGTTGTTACCAAAATATAACGTGTGCGTAAAGTTTTCGTTGTATTGCCACACGTCTGGCAAAAGCACTTCGAAGCCACCTCTTCTGTTTCTCTCGACCGTACTGTCTTGCATTATCCAATGGAAAAGATTATTCGAGTGTCTCGCATCACGACTGAATTGATATATTCCTTTGCCGTTGTCTGTGATCAAGCTATCATTAATATGAATCGCTATCTCCGACATATTTGTCTGGTAAATGTTCCAATAGGGTGAATGTACGTAAATAGCTTCCTCCTGGTTGTGGGAGATCTCACAGGCAATCAATTGTATGGTCTCGTTTGCTTTTCGAAGAAAATGATCGCCAACTTCATCCAGGTAACGATTATAAAACGACGCCAGTATACCTTTCTTATTGTTTCTGATTTTAGACTTGGTTACTAGCAACGTTGGAATGGGACCTTTCATAATTTTGCTTTGCACATTCTGTAAATATTAGTTCATAAGTAGACTGCAGATTATGGATTTTGACATTTTTAGATAGGTAATTAAAGAAGTGAAATCTAAATAGAAATTTGTGTCTTTTACTAAATTTTAAATTTCTACTAAATACTGAAACAAGTATTTCACGTTTAGGTATATTTTGCGTATGTGAATGTTTGCATTCCTAAATTTCCATTTACAAATGTTATAAACGTTCGATATATTATCCTCGTACCTGTATCGGAGCTTGAAGAGCTGTGATAACAATCACAGCCCCTCCAAGTGCATTTGTGCCGCTATCATAGTCTAAAATCACAACGTATGAACTCGATGTTACAGGAAATATTGCCAAATCGCGTTTCAAGTTCCAACTTTCGCGATTAGGACCGATATACTGAGAATCGTGTAGGATAATCTGTTCTGTACTGCGGTTTTCAATGGGATTTAGAAGTTGAATACCAATAACGTATCCCGGTGTACACTGTGAAATTAAAAATGTACAATTATCCTTTTGTAAAAAAAAAAAAACGGAAAGGAATGCCGATTCTTTTGATACACTTACTTTAATGGCAATACGTTGTCGAATGGGATCGCTGCTAACTTTCGCAGTTATCATATACTTAGTTTCTTCATTGGACAGTTCAATGTCTCTCGCATTATACGGCATGACTATTGGATTATACGATGAATCGATTAAATCTGGCAAGCGTAAGAACCATCCTGCGAATTCTCTTTGCTGAACTGCAGAAAGAGCAGGATTGTGCCTTATTCCTGCGACTTTATTGTTTTCAATTCGAGAGTTGATGATTTCCATTCCCAATTGCTTGAAACTAATTCCGCTGCCTCCATTCTGCGAGAAGTCGCTATTTTTCACGGTATTTACAGCATCCACTGAGTATATGTCCGAATACAAAATTCCCAAACCATCTTGCAGATTGTCGATTATTCTAACGCTATCCAACGAGTGTCTTGCAAAATCGATTTGAAGAGCTGGACAAAAAGAACGAAGTTTTTGCAACTATAAAGATCTTTAATTACAATTATCTTTTTAAAATGATCGTATACCTGGTTTGAAAGAGTTTGTTGTGTAGTCAAGCAAGCCTGCTTTTTCTATCGTTACGAATTGGAGGTCACTTCTCAGGGCTAATGGTCCTAATCGAAGACCTGCCCACGCAGCTTCCGAGCATCTGACGCCCACGTCGTTCTCGTGAGTGCAAGAATTCTCGAAGTTCTGCTCTGTTTCCGCTTTGCACTTCGATATATCATTATCATCCTCGGTACACCTGACGTTACTTAGAATGATGTCCTCGTTGATACCGGCGTTTGGAATTTGTGAACGTTCCATGAGCCAATTGTCAGGATCTAAAGTGAGACCTAATTGGTGACAAACCAAAGCAGCGTCTCGAATCGTCCAGCCATAGTTGCAAACTGTCCCCCATTTCTCGCCTATCTTTACCTGTTGAACATATGTTCAAGAATTCTATAGTTCCATAATCTCATAATTTTATTTCAATGCGTTGACTACCGCGAAATATGTAATTTTTGTAAATATTTATTATGTTATAAATGGAAGTGTAATGAATGTATATCATCTAAAAATTGTTTGTTTTACTTATTTCAATCATTCTAAAATATTTATAGAACTAGAAACGCCGGTCTTATGTGTTAGTAATTTTATTTCAATTTCGAATTCTACATCTATCTATGAATTACAAATCAGTGTCCAGTAATTCTTAAATAATTTTACCTGTAATCTTCCTTCAAGATTCGTCTTTCCTCCAAGAAGCCTTACAGGTACAGACTCTATTTCGTTTAGTTCTTTGAATCCATCGTTCATAAGAGTCTCGTTATCTGAATCCATGAGAAGTTCTTCTTTTAAAGTAAATAGAATATCGCTTGGTCTTATTCCACGAGCATCTAACGTTCCAGCGACCATCATCCCTACGGCTGGTGGGAAACGTAACGTGACCCCAGGGTGGAGAATCAATTTTCCACCTGGTCGTACGTTAATATCCCTCTCGACAATGTATTCGCCAGAGTTTAAAAATTCACGACCGTCGACTTCGCCACCAACTAAATTCGTACCAGGTGTAACAAACCGTGGGACAAATGTAGGGTTTGAAATGATCGTATTGGCGCCTGGATTGCTACTGTGTAACAAGTATGGCAAATATTCGATCTTCGCCAGATTGTATCTGTCTTTTCTAAAATAAAACGGTGCAATTTGTAAAACACTGGCCTATCATATAATTTATATTATAAATTAATTGTACAAACCTATGAAATAATCTTTCAAATATCTTATTCTCTTCAGCAAATCCAAGCCAGTTGTAAGTACAATTTATAATTTTGCTTTGATCCTCCAAGTGGGAACCGATTTCGTATCGTGATTCGGGATTATGTAAAATGTTGCGAAAAACTTCAACGTTGCTCGATGAAACAACAACCACAGCCGCGACTCTGGAACGCGGGATTAATCTAGATCTCACGGTATTCCCATTATCAAATAATTCTCGAACACGGTTATCGCGTAAGAAGTTCCTCGTAAATAATAATCTTTGTACATCGCTGTAGGGTGAAAGACCAATGCTGACTATAAAGGCACCACGATTATTATAAAATTCGTTGTGTCTGACAACGATGTCCGCTGGCAGGATATTAAATTCTTCATAGAGAGGATTCTTGATCAATATACAACCGTTGGACTGCTCTCTAAAGTAATTGTATTCTATCGTTGCCTTTAAATTGAGAGCAGGACTCAATTTGATCCCGAATTTTGCATTCTGTACGAAAGAATTGTGGCCAATTTGAAGCTTTAATAGTCCTTTGTCGTGTCTCCAGCTGGATTCTACTTGCACAGCAGTCTCAGTACTACTATTGAACCAATTACCCGTCACGTTCACGTACGAATTGCCAGTTGCATTGCCTACCTGTTAACAATACGAACGTTAATTATGGTTTATTTTTATAGATTTCTATATGTATTTAGCAATATAAAGGTTCGTGGAATCTAAATAGTACTTTTTTATTTATTATTATATGTTATGTGCATGTGATATGGATGTGTTATATGCATTTTGTAGATATTCTGAATCTTAGATTTTCCTAAAATCCGCGATCATTACTTTGAAATTATAATACTTCAAGCAATGAAAGAAACTTGACTTTTAAAAAAAAATTCATTACGACACGAAATAAAGAATCAACAAAATCATCGATTTCTGATTCACTTTTTTCTTGCAGTGTACTTACTAGAATACCGATATCTTTGTTCCGAAATATCTGCGAGTATTCAACTACGGTAGTCTGATTAAAGTATATGTATTCGGTAGCCGTGCTGTCGTTCAACCAGACTGCAAAACCATAACCCTGATTGGAGGAAATACTCGTCCGAGACACATTGCGATTTCCTCCTGTGAGGGTAATGTTCACGCCGTCTCCCGTATTAAAAGATATGCGACTACTCGTAATATTCACATCCGCAGCGCCTCCCAACACATGCACACCAGCTAAATGTTTATTACTAGATACAGAAGTTTCATGAACGTGCAAGGCCGATCGTAGCTTCTCCACTGCGATTCCTCTTCCATTATTACCAGCTATAACACTTCCAGTCACGTTTAAATCGTATATTTTCTCTGGAATAAAATGATAATTATTTCAAATAATTATCGCAAAAATAAGTGAGTAATAAGGAATTTCTTAATTTCAATGTAACTCAAATTATTCAGAAAACTTACTATAACCGGAAGACAGTCGCACGAAAACGATCGTATTCGTACGTGGTTCAGCGATGAACTTTATAAACAAATTTTGCCGAGTTGTAGTGACGCTCTGAGGTAGCGTACCATTTTTAACTCTCAAACTAGCTAGTAATCTTTTCGCTTCGCCTTTGCCATCATATACTTCTATCATAGCACTGTTATTTCTGTCAGTCTTCATTTGCAAAACCTGCATGGTCAACACGTGACCAGGTCTTGTAAAGATGTCCTAAAATTACCAGTTGGACCAGACGTTACGTTCTATTTTACTTTCTACAGCTATTCATATAATAATTTACAAGTTCATTTACTTGTGGGCAACTTTTTATGTTGGGAGCGTATTTACTCTGTTCCATGGATATTATAACAGGGAAAGTTTGACTGGCTGTGGTCGGAAATGTGCACAAATCGAACACTTCTGTACGGTCTAATTTGTCATCGGGCCGTTCGTTGAAATGAACGTACTTAATTCCATCAGCTCCGTTATCTAATATATTACAATCGTTAATGTGCGCCATACCTGACGAACTGTTCACATAAATTCCATATCCTGTAAATTAATAACATTGGAGATATCATATGAAGTTGAATCTAATTTAATTTAATATAACATTAAGTTATTAACTCGTGTTAAATTTGTCCGATTAAATTTTAAAATTGTAATTTGTGTAAAATTTATATACAAAGATTGAATTCGACTATTTTGGTTAATAACACTGACAAATAAAATTACCCCTGTTGTTTTGAATGGTACTATTATTGATTATGACTGGAGCATCCGGCGTGGTGACATTAATGCCGGTAAAGGCGCCGTGGAGAACCGAAATCGATTCCATTTGCGGTGGAACACCCTCGATATCGATCGCTGCCGTAACATTATATTCCCGACCTGTTCCTGCATGCCTTTTAAACAGAGACAATGTTACCAAAAACCATTCTGTCCTTGAGATATAATACTCGTCTCGAATATTTAACTTCAGAGAAATCATACTTGATCTAACAGATACATATGAGATATTCTTATATTCTTATTTTTAACGCCAGAAACATCAAAGTGACTAATTAGTAATCTCCCATTATTTTACCATAACTCAATCCTAACGTCTCGTCAAAACAATCTGTATGGATCAACTGAACTGTAAAGCGCTTACTCGATCACAACGTTTCGTAGAATCGACTTCGATCTTCGTATGTAAAGCGTATTTTCTTGGATCAGTGGTCGATCGTACAACGCTTCTTCGAAACGAATGCCTCTCCAATGTTTGATCGCCCTTGTGGCTCCATCGTGACGCGGTAGACACGATATTCCAAGATCAGGATGATAATCTGGATAATCGGGATGAAAATCATGTAGTACAAGGCAATCTACCATGGATATTTACATTTCTAAAAATCCAATTGAAACTTTACCACAAACACCACTGCCAAGCTGTCTTTCAGACCATTTCTCGCAACTTGTTAACGAGTTTTCCGTGCCTCTGCAACCTGGCTGCTCGTACAGCAATCGTGGTTTTGCAGGCCATTGTCTATCCATCCACGACAACCATCGTCCGCCTTGGAAACCGAGTTCTCTGCATGCTGTCTCTAGATCAGCCCTTGTCCAACTGTTGCATTAACATATTAAGTTTATTATCGTTCTATATCATTTTTACCTATACATCATATGTTACACGTACAGTAATGAGCAAAAGGAAGGTTAAAATAGAGACATAGTAACTGTTAATAATCTATTAAATATTATATTTTATCATGTTGGTTAACAGTATTCTATTCTAAAATATATCTTTTACTTATTCATTGCTCCTGTGAAATATAATTTTGTTTTCTACAAATACTTGTTTTTGTTGCCATTTGTCTCTTCAACTTTCTTTTGTATCACATGAGTGTCAAATTCTTGACGTTTATGGAAATTGAAGACTTACTTGCGCGAATTCGTGCAGACGGCTCTCCAGTCGCCACGATGTAAAAGTTCTAATCTACCTTCGAACGGAGTTGGTCCGTCGACAAGTCGTATCGAAAGTGGCGATTCAACGGGGTGAACTTGATTATTAGTTTCCACTGCGGTTAACAAGATTGGAGCATGTGGTTCACCCTTGAATCAGAAATGGCATTTATCGTTACTTGATATAATTTATATTCAGATTCGATGACAAATATTTCTGCACGGCATTCGGTATTTAAGTTTCAATGTTTGAGACTTAAAATTGGTATTTGAAATTTTGTTATTCGACGTTGACTATCATGGTATTTGACATTCGATACCAAACATTTTATAATACGATATTCAGTATTCAATATTGAATACAATAGTAAATACTTTTCAGTTCGTATAATAAAGGTTTATGAATCTCTCCCCTGCCATTCATTCAAATTTCAGTAGAGTTCTTGGAATTCCCCTTGGATATTTAGTATGCCACATTCGTACATACGTGTGCATACAATCCTCCATTATAGATTTTTATCTGTATTTTTGTTACTGTCAGAAATTATTTTCATCGTGTTGACTACAACATAAACACATCGTAGTACGCATATCATTTAAGAAAGATTTGCTATCTTATCATTCTATATATCTGTATCACGTCCAAACCCTAAGCTTACACTAATCGGTACATGGCAAAAGAAATTCTACGTGCTAGAAATTAGTACATCATGTTTTCTCGTCCGTAAACTATTGCACCGAAAGTAGAGAAGTTTCTTGCTAACTACAGTACTATTCGCGTGACGAGCATCCGTTGGGCATTTAAAGGCTCGAAGGTGGAAGTTGTTTATCGGCCTCTAAACCGGGGTTAAGGGAAAACGAGTGGAAGTAATCCCATTTAAACGGGGCGTTTCTCATCGCGCTGTTTCCACGAGGGCAATCGGCGAAAGCTTGTCGTCGCTGTCGAGAAGAAGGCAATTGCTAATAGGTTTATTAAAGAACAGGACACGAAGTGGCGAACGTACGATGTAAAAAAAAAAAAAACGAGTGAATCAAGTGCACACGCCTGGCACCGCCTCCACCACGCGGTGCGTCTTAGGTCACGGATCAAACAGCGGTTCTTGGCCTGAACTGTTAACCTACGACCTCGCTAATCCTCTTACGCTTCCACTCAGACGAGACCTTCCCTTCACCTTCTGCGCGTGCACGAACGATTCTTGACCATGTATCAACCCGTAGCTTCGTGATTAATTCCTCAAAGAGCGGACATTTATTTATAGTGTTATACCATTATAAGCTACCACAGAGGATGCTTTGGAAAGGAAATGAATTGTCTATGAGTTGAAAATTTATCATTGATCAGGCACTGAATTGGATTGTACATCTAGAATATTGAAGTATAATGGATGAATCAAGATCGCGTATGTTTGCAATGATGAAAGCAAATATTGAAGAGTTGGAATACTAGTACAGCTTTCAGCTGTAGAAGAATTCCAGTTTTTATTTCATTATTCATTATATGACGTATTTATAATTTAGTGGAGGATTTTAGAAACTCTGGCAGTTGAGTACGCTTAATTGTAATGTAGAAGTCTATAATTAGAAAACTGTTATGTTAGATGATGGCAGTCTAATAAATGAAATTAACAAATTATTAATTATACATGTAGATGAACCAAACAAAAAGCATAAATAAAAGTAAAACACATAAAGAACTACAAAATACAAATAAATAAAGAAACAAACAAACCAAGGATACTAAATCTATTGTCAAATATTTACTTCATTGAAGTAATTTGTACAGTACGCCTGAAAAAATTTTACTGTCTATCCAAACGCTTTGGTATCCTCAAACGCTTTATCTTACATCTTTATCTCGATGAAAAAAAATTCAAAAAGAAGATAAGATACTCAATCAGGTTAGAACGGAGTTGCTTCCATTGGAGAAATATTTATACCCAGACTATCGGACTATATTAATAATACTCATTCTGTGCAACAGCCCGTGTAGGTAATATACGCAACGAGTGGCCGCAACGAGCTCGATCAGTACGCTGTCGCTACGTGATGCGAATAAACTAACAATCAGCTCAGCTCGCGTGTTTCAGGAATTTCCGGCCATTCACAGTTCTTTGACAGAGACATTCTATCCATCAATTACCTTTCTCGAACCCGAAATATTTTCTTTTCATTAAAAATTTAACCTTGATGCAATCCTCAACAAACTCGTTCTAACTTCAACGATCAAACAAATATTTCCAAAATTAAATACTAAATGGATAAAAGCTTAAATTGTTACTGTTATAGAATAACATACAGCGATAGAAATTAATGGGTAACAGAGAATATTAAAAAATATTTGGACACGTCTGATCTTGAGTTAATATTGTTCTGCTCATCCACGAACCGTTCGGTTTCGCTCGAAGTTTTTCACTTTGCTTTCGAGTCTGTCCCCGTGGAACGAGAAACAGTTACACCGTTAATTATTCCTCGTTATTTGTAAATCGTGAAACCTTCTACCGACAACCGTTGCTCTCCCGGAAGGCGATCAAAAGAGGCAGAGGTTCGAACAAAACGGGGCTAAGTAGCGCGTAACAAGAGGCGAAACAATTCTAAAGGGGGTATTCGAGAGTCAGGCGGATTCTAATTGTACCGGAAAGGCAGATTTAAAGTGTATATATAGGGTTACACCGCGGGAATCTATTCCTACGGGATGAGATTTCGTTACACGTAGACTTTTAAATAAAAAATTGATACACTCCACGTTCAAACTGTTAATTGGAGAAGACGAGTTCATTCGTCACTCTGATTTCTAATCCCTTGGACATAATAAACTCTTTAAGAATCTCCTATATTCTTATATGCCACTTCATTTCCACTATAAGTATATTATATCTGTAGTTCTGTTTTTTATTTCTATTAATTATATCATGTTATTACTAATTCCTTCTATGTTAGTTTCTTCTTATTAATCTATGACTAAAAATTTGATTGATTAATTAATTCCTTGTCTTGTAAGTCAAATGATAATCGAAGCCTGAAGGAAACAGAATAAAATGTCTAACGATATTATCCAATAATAATAAACTTCATATTATAATTCTATGTTGTATTTTTATTATAATATGAAGTTTGTCAAATTATATATTGTGTTTATTTACGAGACTATCTTATTCTAGCAATTATGCTTGAAAGTAATGAAAAATTAATTCTATAGTTTTATTATTGAAGAAATCGTGAGATTTCACCTTCTGATTATTTAGTAGAGATCAATAAAAATTAATAATTAGTATTTTCGTAGTGTACTCTGTAAAACTGAATCATCGGTGTGGATTCTGACCTATCAAAAACGTAGATGCAGACTCTTATCGCTTATCAATACCATAGTAATATCGATTCTGAGTAATGTTACGTTTATTCAGGTTTATACAGGGAGTATTGCAATCACGAAGTGAAATCATCGAGTAGCAGGGAATTAATTACAGGACTAAATTTTCCAGAAGATCGCAAAGACAGACTATCTTGCGTGTTACGGTGAAATCTAATTAGAGGAGCATAGTCGTGAAATTTTCTGAGAACTTGAATTATTAGCATCCGTCACTTCTGGCACGTCCGTAGTAACACGTGCACAATCGTATGCTTAGATGACTCACGTTCATTCAACGTTAGCTTGTCCATACATAAACGCTCATAATAATGGTTCCCGTTTTTATCCCTAATTAATTCATTCTTCTGTAATCTCTGTGATTTATTCATTTAAGTTACTTTGTAACATCTCCCACCTTTCTTTTTTTGGCGAATTATTTTCATCAGAAGCTTCGTTTTGTAACTTCGAAGCGAATGAAAAGTCATTGTAATAACGTTTACAAAGTATTGCAAATAATATTAATACTACTAATAGCATGGTAATATCTGTTTTTCTACATGCGTTTCTTGCAAAAATTTATTTTGCAATAATTGTGACTACGCATAGAAATTCTAAAGGTTTAATGTTATTTAATATTATTTATTTTATTATTAATGATATTAATTATAATATACCTGTTAATAGTAGTATAAAATAATTACATTATTTATACTGCATCTTTCAACTACGCATACTTTGTTGTTTTTGACTAAATCTGAAAACAACAACTGATAATCTTTACGAGCTTATTGTATAATTCAATAATTTATTAATTCAAATTAAATTAATCATCTAATGATAGTATCTCGTCTTTCTCTTTCAATTATTTTTGCTCCGATCTCTCACATGAAAATTATTAAAAATTACTAAAATTATCAGTGTCTGTTCTAATACGAAGCCTATAAAAGTATAATGTAAACTTAAGATTTTACCATTTTCTAAAGCATTACCTTTGCAGTTATGATACCACGAACCGTGATTCCGACCATGGGACCAAACCGGATCTCCACCCCCGGCTCAATCACCAGCTCGCCCTCGCGTTCCACGAACAAATCCTCTCGCACCAGATAAGGGCTCTTCGATCTTTCCAACAATCTCTGGCCACGAACAATGCGGCCACCGTGCAACTCCGATAGGCCGCCATTCGAATTGCTGTTACTCACGTTGATAAAAGTCGGCTCGGTATAATAGATGGAAGATTGATCGTACACCTCCTCCGACTGTCCGCGAACAGCCAGGAAAGTGAGCAACAAACACAGAGCACGCATTTTCTTCCTCGTGCATGCACTCCGAGGTATTCCGTTTCTTTTTCAATTTGCAATTTCAATTACAACGTTGAACGACACGTTGCTTACAACTTCATTTCGTTCAAGCAATTCCTTTCAAACTACACGGGACGTAAAAGTTGAAATAAATTCAAACTACGTCAACTGAATGTCAAAGTCAAGCGAAGCGTTCGATCAAACGTTAGTCGCTGATGAACTCGCGAACAGCGCGCGAGCAGTTTCTGAATTTCGTTCGAAAGTTTCGTTGCACCTCGGTGACACTTGTTGCGACATCTCGATTGAACGACGCGCGCCGGCTTTTAAATAGATAACGATATTTATTTATCGATAATAGACGCTAAGAGTGTGGAGTTTCTCAGGTTGGGACAGTTCCCTTGCCGCTTTGCAACAAGTCCTCGTTATTCGTCACCAATACTGGGATGCGTCACACGATGATTCGATCATCGTAGCTCGTAATCGAATTCTGTACTTTCACTGTCATCATGCTGCCGCCGATTACCATCGACACGTCATTTTACGTATGCCGGATTATCCGAATGTGATTTCCAATTGCCACCAGGATCGGACACGATTCAACGTACGTATTATCGTTCATCGTTCACTCTCATTCGTTATACTCTGTTTCGACATTACAAATCTCTCTTCGAGTCGATTCAATTCGATATTCAACGTATTATGAAATTGGCTTTGTTAATTCTCAGGTACCCGGCCGAAACGCTCCTCGATCACGATCGAGATCGAACACTCCACGCGCGGCAGTGCCGGGGCCAGCACGCAAACGCAAGAGAAGGTGCACTGTATTTTAAATTCGAGCGTTAACCTTCCCTCTCTCGGGCCGCCGTGCTCCTTCACGCGCGAGAGATCTGAGCTCGACTGTGGCGACTTACACCGTTGCCGTTAACACTCCCCGTCGCCGAGCTCTTCGCCAAGCGCGAGATGCCGAGAGATGCCGCGTTCGTTATCGTGCACTCGACCGACCAGTACTGCGAGAAAGTCTGTTCACCATTAAATCTTCCGTTCCACCGCTTGAATCACACCACAGTTCACGCCAGGTATTTCTCAATGGACTGGTACGCGACGAACGTTCGTTGCGCTCGAGAAAGGCCTCTGATCTGCAAGATGTATTTGTTAACGAACAAAACGTACACGTTTATCGTAGAACGGAGACTCGTCGCAGCGGAATAGTCACCTGGCGTCACGTTGGGCGCGGTTTGACTGGTTCTCGGAGTCGTTTATGTTCCCAGTCGTGTTTCCAGTGGTCGCACCTTGCCTCGCGTCGTTCCCCAAGCCCACTACCGTGTCTACCGTAAACCGCTATAGTATTATTACTACTACCACCTACGAACGCTGAAAGGTAAAGCTTGTCACGTGACACGGTGCGGCACAATACGTCACGCAGGTTGTGAAACAGGTGAGTTCCTCCCTGAGAGAACCTGTCTTTGTCCGTGGCGTGTCGCGACTTTGAGATATACCCTTTTGGATCCATGGTACCTGTCACGTTGTACTTCATTTTGTTAGGAATTTGAAATTGCGCGGAGTTATCTATAGAAAAGGAAAAAAAGAAAGAAAGTATCGTATGACGTTCTTGATATTCTGTTCATTCAGGTATATAAGTGTATGTTAATTTTAAAAATATTGTTAATATCTATGTAGTATATTAGTTGTTTAATATCTATGTAGTAGCCAGTTGTTTAAATTTCTATGTAGTATATTAGTTGTTTAATATCTATCTATGTAGTAGCCAGTTGTTTAAATTTCGTTTTGCATGAATTTTGTAATGAAGTTGCTCATTTGAGTTTCAGATATTCAAACAAGGAAGAAGGAAGAATATACTTTCCTATCATTTTACTAAATCAAGTGGATAAATACGTATTTATTAATGTATTTTAAATGACTTACTTCATTTTTGTATACATATTATAGTACCATCCTGTTTGACTTTTCACACAGTTGCTTCATTTAAAATATTGACCGTTGCTTCATATACAAAATATTGACCGTTTAAAATGTAAAACGTTAAAAAATGTAGTCATCTTATGATGTTATTTAAACTAAAACAGTAACATTAAAAAATTTTAAATAAGTAATAAATATTTGGCCCCGATTATGTGTGAAAAGTTGCAGATATTAACAACTCTGCAGATTTTTTCAAACATACGATTTCGAAGATATAAAATGGCGAACGATGGCGCTATTAGTAGCAATATTAAAGATCTGACAAGAATATAATACGTGCTGTCACCTATTGCATGTAGCTAGAATTAAAAACTAACATGATATTAATTTAGTTTTAGTAAGTTCCGACAAATGGCAGCATCTGTGCAATGTAGCGAATGTTATATGGATGCGTTTAGGAAAGATGTAGGATGATGGTGATAAGGTTGAGGTAGGGTCATAAATAACATAGAAAGTGGAGTGCGTTTTGTCTCGGTCGCCGCCAGACTCAGTGGGGCTAATGACTGCAATCTCTATTCCAGTCAATAGGTTTATTAGGGACCCCTAGGTTGGGCCAAGGGACGGATCCATACTAGATGTTCCGCACGCTGCACGCTCAACCTGCAGATCGCACTCGATTCATATCTGAGAGACATCCACTTACGGCTTGTAATATTCGTGTTTTTGGAACTGCTATACTAATGAAAGACTCGATATGCTAGCCGCTACAGGCACTGAAATGCTAGCGCCGTGTAGTGGTGGCATGGAAGAACTAATTTATATTACTGTCCTCGTCGCACGCTCTTATTCTCCTTATCTATTGCGCGTATATGTCTATCCTTGTCACACACTATCGCCCTCCTTGTTTACAGCGCGAATATTTCTGTCTCTGTCTACTACTGTTGCTCTCCTTGTCTGTCGCGCATAAATGACTGTCCTTGTCGCACGCTACTGCCCTCCTTGTCTAATGACGCTAGCCAAAGAAAGCAACCTTCGATCTATTGAAAAAAAAATTCAATTTTTTAGACACACGTTTTTCTAGTACAAAATACACATTGAAAGAAAGCGGGGAGCCAAATTTTAAAGAAGCATATAAAAAAGTTATTTAAATTATTCCCCTCAATTAGGTTTTTTGGTAATTAGTGCGAATTGTCACAAAATGGACATGGTGGCGCCATCTAGCGGTAACTCACTGGTACTAATTATTTATAAAAAATACTTATTTCTGCATTTTACGGCTCAAATCGGGTATGAAAAGAAAGCTAAGGGTCTAATTAGGGTAATACAATCACAAAAGTTCACAATTCATTTCGCTAAATTAGGTTTTTTCGCAAATGAAAATTTCACTGTTTTACGGGGTAACAAACACTAGCGCCGCGTTCTGGCAGACAGGTGGAACTAAACGGTCGGTAACCATATAAGAAGAATAATTAATTTTAATTTTTCACACTATAAATTTGCACTCCATGAGCATATATTTCAAAGATAATGCTATCAGTTACGTTCGCAAATGAATCTAAATCAAATATTCACTATAGTTTCCGAGAAATTATGCGCACACTACTGGCACTGCTACTAACGTAAATGAAATAGAAACATTCTCCATATACGTAAACTATACTTAAACAAAACATAGAACGCATGCTAAGAGTCTCTGAAACAGAAGACGCAACCATAACAGTTCACAAATAATTCCTTTTAATTAATTTCTTCTCGTAATTTGTGAAAAAACTGTCACCTGTCAAAGTTCAGTGCCGGCGGTGGCGCCATCTATTGGCCAGTCGATAATACTAAAAAGAGAAAATTCTGTTTTAGTACCACGGAGTTATCAATAGATGGCGCCACCGCCGGCACTAAACTTTGACAGGAAAGGTAGACAAGGAGAGCAATAGTTGTAGACAGGGACAGACGTATACGTGCGATAGACAAGGAGAGCACCGGTGTGCTACAAGGACAGACATATTCACGCGGTAGACAAGGAGAGCATCAACGTGCGACAAATACAGTAATAAAATTAGTTCCATCGTGTCACCGCTACGTGGTGATAGTGTTTCAGAGTCCATGAACTGATCAAATTTTTATTTGCAATAAGAACCTAATGAAACGAATTAATTTGTGAATTTTTGCAACCGTATCTTCGTAACTAGGGTCTCAGTTTTTCTCCTATCATCTGTTCCGTTCAATCTACGTAATCCACGAATAAAAATTTATAAATTCTCATTGGTAGATCGAAGGCACATGTCATGTTCATATACATACCTCGTCTGTGACGACGAATTCGTATAAATCGGTAATGTCACATGTGATGTGAGAATGATAAGAGAATCATAGATGGGCAAAATAGGATTGAACGTCGAATCTATTATTTATCTTGTTTATGCTATAGTGAGGTATACGTAAACTAATGTATGTTTTTTCCAATTTTTTACTATTTACTATCGTATAACTATTAATATACAAGTATGAGGTGATTGTACTTAAGGTTAAATTAATAGCAGAGCAATTAAAACTGTTTTTAATTACGTCTAAATGCACTAAAACATCTTGACAAAATGACATCATTTTTAACTGACGTATTGACCACGGCGGGTACGTATGTGAATTCATACATTCAAATTTAATTCAAATATGAAATTGATTACAAAAATATTCAAATAAAAAATATGAAAATATAATTGACTCGTATATTATTTGATATAATTAGTATATCTTTGTTTCTTCTTTACGTCGTTGAAGTAAAAGATTCATACATTATTTATAAAAATTTCAAACTTTTCTGTGTTCCCTCTTTCAATCAGGAAAATTGGAGAAAATCAATTTACACGAGAAGATATCGGAGATACAGAAAGAAATAACGAGATTGAAATACGATGTCAAGGATTTCATGAATGATAATTACGTGGAATTCACATCGAAGCTCGTAAAAGATCAGCATCTGGTATCCAAGGGAGAGAAACTACTCGAGGAAATGAACGCATTGCAGAAAAGAATAGACGACCAGGTACATTTAATAAATTAAAGATGCTCGGTATAAAATATAAATAAGTTTATTAATTATGTATCACTTATTTCAGGTGAAGATAGAATTATCTGGCTCCACAAAGGAATTGAAAACTCTCTCTCAAGCGTTGAAAGAGTCGAACGTAATGTTACAGCTTTCTAATCAACTGTTAACACTGCACGAATGCATAAAGTCTGTGAAAAATTATCAAGAGGGAAAACGATACGTGAACGCAGCTGAGACGTTGTGCCACATGCAAGCTATTCTATACAACTCGCAAACGGATTTACGCGATCTTGATATTTATATGGCAATCGAGGAAGAGTACTTAAATCTTTATACATCATTTTTGTCCGAAACGTCGTCGTTATTGCACGAACGGATTTGTTGGACCGGCATCGACGAAGAGGATGCAAAGGCTGTAACGTTGACCGTAAAAAACGAAATGGATGATACACAAGATTTAATTCAGAGTTTATATTGTATCGATAATCTTTCGAGTTATCTCCATAGTTTCTCAACGACACTGATGGATCACATAATCGGCCCGATCATCAATGACGATTGTTCCGTATATGTAGTCAACGAGAAAATCTTCACCGTTGAAGTACTGAATAAAAGGAAACCTCACGGTTATAAAAGCGTACTTCACAATCTGGAATTATTGTTCAAATTCCTTCATCAACATTTTCAGTTTACAGTGCACGATGACGAAACATTCCTGAAAGAAATACAGCCTCATTTGCTCGAAAGATTATCAACATCCTTGAAGAATGATTGCATCTCACGAATCACGCCAACGTCGAGCGTTGACCTAAAAAATTTTACTCCCATCGTTCAAGCAATCAATGATTTTCAGTACTTTTTGGTCAAAATTGGTAGAGAATTCATAAATTTATTTTTAGTTCTCTTGCGGCTGAATATAATTGTAACAATCAACGTTCGATATTTTAGGTTTCATTACAAGTGACCAGCTCTTCTTATCGGAATATACGATGAATATCGACAAGCTGTTTATAAAAAAAATTTGCCAGGACTTATTGGCAAAAGCGCGAACCATTATGAAAAAAGATTTACATGATTGCATTGTATACGAGCCACAGGCAAGTTTATTCGGAGATGTTACTGTATGACAGAATGTAATGTATTATTTAATTTTATAACGTTTTAGGAACCGCTTGAATTCCAAGAAGATACATACGATTTTAATGAATTAAAAGCAGATAAAAAATTAAGCGAAAACTCGTTTCAGCTTCCTAAATGTCAAATAAGGTATTGAAATTATCCGAAAAATTTTCAATTAAGTTGAAACGAAACTTACGTTGGAAATTATATTTCAGCACGAGTGCGAAGGAGACGTTAAATCTCGCGAGACATATCTTAGAGGAAGCTTGTAACAGTTCGGATTCCTGCACTGTGCAGTTATTTTATACTTGTAGAAATATTTTTGAAATGTATGCAGGATTAGTACCTGAACATCACCGAATACTTTTAGAAACAGTACCGCATCAAGTTGGTAAGAAGCTAATGTATAACATATCAATTGAAATAATCTCTTTTTTTTATGTTAATAATATATACGTATATTTTTTTTTGTGTAGCTATGTTTCATAACAATTGCATGTATCTCGCGCACCATCTTCTCACATTGGGACACGAATATAGGGACAAGTTACCAGAATCCTTGCATAATCTTAACTTAACTTTCGCAGATCAAGTATTAGTATTAAGAGATGTCGGATCATCGTGTCTTTTAGAACATATGAAGTATCAAAAAGATATTATTGTTGGTATTCTTAGTCATTCCGGTAAGTACACATACAATACTATGTGATAGTTATAAATATTTTAATATAACGAATAATTTCAATGATTTATTTCAAAATAAGATTTGTCTGCATTGGGTCAAACTTCCGAATTACATCCCAATACTGAGCGTGCAATGAGACAGTGCATTAGACAGCTGGAATTATTAAAAACAGTTTGGATAGATGTGTTACCTATGAATATTTATTGCAGAGCTGTAGGTCAGTACAAATTTTTTTATATTTTTTAATATTTAATATTTATTAACTGATAACTAAATAAATTTTAGGATGCATTATGAATTCAATGGTTGAAGACTTAATAATCAAAGTGATATCTGTTGAAGACATTCCCGCCGATGTTGCAACTGAATTGGTAACATTGTTTAATATGATTGTCAAGCGTGCACCACAAATATTTCCGGTAAGTTTGTATAAAAAAAAATATGATTCAATATTTTAATAACTTTTATTGTAGATTAGTTTATATAAAAAGATTACATGAAAATTAACTTATTAAAATACTATGTCGTTAGGAATTTCCTGCAAAATAAAACTGGAATGATATTACTTTTCGTTGATAATAATATTGAGCAATGTTGTGTTTTCAGGATAATCAAAAGATTCATCAACACGTTAGAAAATGGGAGAAATTTTTAGAATTGATTCAAGTATTGGGTGCATCACTAAAAGAAATCGAAATGAGATGGGATAATGGTAAAGGACCACTTGCGCGAGAATTTACAGCAGCCCAAGTTAAACAGTTAATTAGAGCATTGTTTCAAAATACCGAACGCAGATCAAATTTATTAGCTAGTATAAAATAAGCATAAAAATTAAGCATAAAAATATGTATATAAGAAATAAACGATTTGCATTTATTAATTTTTATAAAAAATGATTATTAATACTAACAGTATAATTAATATAAAAAAAATAAGAAGTCAATTAAATTAATTTCAGCTTAAAAATATCTCTTGTTAAAGTTTTTTAGAACTTCTTTTACTGTTATACTTATATTAATGTTTATTTTTAACGTTACGTTGAAAATAAAAAATATTTACATTAACATTAATTTTTATACGTTATACTTACGTTAATGTTCCTTATTGAAAGTTATTAATAGAAGATAGAAATGTATAAAAATCGTCACTTAAATTTTTTCGCATCCATAAAAATACAACGTACTATCTACGAGTATTACATAAACCTTTGAACAATTTTGCAACCGTCTTTTAAACTTCGTCATTATTAAGAAGTCTTCACTTTTTCTTTTATCAATTTAAATAAGAAATTAATAAGTATTGAAAATTCTAGAAAAGTAGGCAAGAGCAGGCAGGCAGGGTGGCGGAGAGTAGTGAGAGCAAATCATTTAATAGATATGCAATTCCACATCATTTACAGCAATGGCAAACATTATTACCACAATTTCCTTATCTTTCACTTCAGTATCCATAATAAATACTCCAAAGTTTCCAAATGCAATACTATTTCTGCACATATACTCCAAGGCCATGGTTTAAATTATAAATAACGAATTAATTTTGCAGCTTATTAAATCTTAATTTTGCATGGCGTATAAAAATTCATAAGGCAAAGTTGCACAGTCCAATATATACGAGCAGTAGTGTGCATTTGGCTAAAATTGGCATTTTCCTTGTTTTTCTTTTTCATTTTTAAAATAATATTATTACTATTCATTAAATAATAGTTAAATAATACTATCCATCTATGATAAATGATAAAAAATTATAGACGATTAAATGTTAATAAGAAGAAACAAAGATATCAGTTATGAAAAATCTTATCTTTTTATAATGTATGTTAAACTGTTTTTAAATATATTTTATTCAGTTCCTATGTAGTAAGAAACTTAAAAAAGTACACAAAAAAAAAATAATATATACGTAAAAAAAGACTTATTCAAAACTATAAAATACAGTAATACCCCAGATTTAAATAAAATAAAAATTGAGTATATAAATAGTTTAGACTACGATTCATTATAGCTTGATTCAAATTTTGTTCACGATTCATTTTCATGTTATATAAAGTTTGCAGTAACGCTTTTGTTTGTGAGTAATGGGTAATGTTTCTGAAAACGATTACAAACTGTAGAACTAAAGTAAACTATACAAATGGTATTGCACAACTTGATCTGCAATGGTAGTTCTTGTCTATATACAGGTCGCTGCGTAGATTGGATAGAAATGTAGTCATCAGGATGGGCAGCTGATTGGCCCGTTGTTCAGATTGGCAATGCAGTGTAGATCTTTTATGTGCATTCACGAAGATGACGATGACTGTGAACATGGAAGCGCAAAATAGAATGTCACATAATTTTTGCCTTCATCTGGCTGATAACTTTCATTAACTGTAAAGTAATTTATGATTGCACAATATATTTGCACATGCAGAGATTTATTCAGTGCCAATTGGTAATATTATTATCATGCAACTATCTTTTTTTTATGTGTATGCACATTTTCTGTGCATTGTAGATTTAAATCCCAACATATACATATTATTTAGAATATTCATTTCCCTAGCAACATTTTTTAAACTGGCCCAGAATTTTTAGTCTTGTTTAAATGTGACCAAAATGTTTGTTTCTGTAGTACAAATAATGTAGACTAATCAATTGTCACTGTTACATCTTTGAACAAATTCATTCAATAAACTAACTTCATGGAATTCATGAAAGCACAATATAATTTTACAAGGACTTGGTATTATCAATACCTGCCACGACCAGCTGGGGAACGACTTCGATACCTCGATGTACCAGTGCCTTTGTTGGTATAATAATCAGCATTTGGATCTCCGCTATTATAGACATCTTGTGTATATCCATCTCGCGTAACATACCCACTGGCACGATTAGTCATATAATCTTCTCCGTAGTAGTCTCTACTTCTACTTCCACCACCCTTGCCTGCATAATAACCTCCATAATCTGCATACATATTATTTCCTCTATAATTAAACGCCATGGAGGCGGCAGACCCATAGCCCCTAGCTGCACCACCTCGACCACCTCTGAATCCTCCCATACCAGCCCTATTTCCACCACGACCTCTACCCCGTGAAATTTCCACCCTTAATTTAGCACCCATAATCTCTGTGCCATTCATACTGCTGCAAGCAAGTTCCGCCTCGTTCATATTTAAAAATTCAATAAATGCAAAACCTGGCGGGTTAAATGCAACCCAAACTTTGTTTAGCTTGCCGTACTTTTCGAATTCTGTCTGGAGGTCTTCCTTTTTAATGCTTTCGTTTAATCCGCCGACATAAACGCGTGTATACCCTTCTGGTGTCATTTTTTACCTAAAAATTCAGAGGTACACACAAAACTCTTTTTTTTCATACACTTCGGAAATTTGGTTAATTATAAGTAATATAAAACTGCTATAAAAAATCGTTGCGCATAGTGCGTATTTTAGTTTTACTTCGCCGTTAAAAATGACTGATAAAAGCAGGCAAATTCAATATATTTGAAACGATAAACGTTCGCAATGGATACTTTATAAACTGTAGAAACAAGTCTTAAATAGCGACACATCAAAGTGCTTGCGCGCCAATGACTTCGAAGATAGTTATTAACTTCACAACGATTATACTTACTTTATATCTTAGTTTTCCTTGTAACTCTCGTTTTCGTTCACTGAATTTCTCGATAAATTGAGTAGAAAAAGAATATTCAGTACGCTGTTACTATGATACAATCAATAGGCGAGAATCAACCGGGGTTCACAGTGCACAGAAACTGCATCCGATGTCTTGGCGTCTCCAACCCAGACGCCAAATGCATGTACAGTCTGTTCGGATGAAAATTATAATGTATTTTTTTTTTACCTAACGTCACGAATAAATTTTTTCCTATTTTGAAACATTCCTTTCAATAGAGGGCATGAAACAATTATTTCTAAATAATTTCTATCAAATTTTTTAATATACAAATAAATAAAATCCCTTTTCATTGAATATAGAGTATATTTCACTTGCTGAGGAAGATTCGTCTGAGCAAACGTACTTATGTTTTTTCGTTAGATGCTAATTTTATCGAAAACAATGCAAATGTAGCGGCTGAAACAATAGCTTACAACTTTCAACCAGCTCTGTAATTTCCTGTTTAAATTTCTTTGTAAAATAAGATGCTACATCCTACAACAATGCTAAATATTTTTCATTGTTTTACTCAACTTGCTGTTAATTTAATATAATACCGGTTAAACTAACATACTGTTCCAAAAAAGAATTAAACCAGACTTGTATGTATTTTTTAATAAATTGTTAAATTAAAATTTAATATTAATTATTAAATTTGAAATTTATATTCTACATATGATACAATATATTTTATTTTTAATCACTTTGCACAATTGATTATTCATCTGATACAGTATTTATTAAATGAATAATCACAAATATTGTTTTGAAAAATTTATTTCTTTAACTTTCAACTAGCCAATGCACAATTAAACCAAACTATATGTAATTTATCACAAATAATTTATAAATTATATAAATTTATTTAAAATTTATATATCGTAATTGTAATACGTGTAAATATTTTATACCGTTATGTTAGTTCACTGACCACTATATATTGTCACGTTTGCACATTTTATACGTACATATGTATGTATGAAACATAGTAAATGTGTGTATAGTGTAACATACATGTGTACTTGCATAGTTTAACGAAGATGGCAGTTTTAATGATATTGGCAATGTTATTCGAATAACAATAAGAATGTTAACAGAAATGTTATAATTAAACCGGAGAGTTTTCGTATGTAACATAATTCATCGTTAAACAACGGATGGAATATAATCCAATTTCATTCGTATACTGATATAGGGCGCACAAATTCATTTGCCGAAAATTGTTGACATTTTCTTATTTGATTTATCAATGGATTTAATCGAGATGCAACGATACGATCTTCTTATCCAAGAAATAGAAGGCATAGACGATTATTTGGGACCGACTTTTCGGTATGTAAACTTGATTAAATGTCCATCCTTCGATGAAAATTTCATCGAAAATCGCGCTTTCGGAGTGACATCCCTTCACGCAGATGCAACATGTATCGTGCATATGCGCATTCGAAGGGTTGAAAACGGGGATGGACATCCCCGGTACTAGAATAAAGAAAAATTAAATTAGGGTACTATTATGTCAAGGTTGTCAACTAACCAAGTTGACAATCTATTGTCAACTATGGTTCCAAAGCACGAATATTTGTTGTATGAAATAGAATCAACAGATACTAATAGTATAGGTCTTGTTTTCAGGTATTATCATTATCAGTTGCTTACTGAGAAGAGAAAACTTCAAAATAAAAGATAGAAACTGATACAAGTATTATTCTTTCTATTCTCTTTTTTTTCTAGAGCAATCTACGATGGCCACGAACATCAAAAATTTATGGAAAAACTTGATGAGCGTATCAAAGCACATGACAAAGATATTGAAAGAATGTGCAATCATCATTATCAAGGTTTCATTGATTCAATCAGAGAACTCCTGCAAGTCAGATCTCAAGCACAACAGCTTAATGTTAGTTTACATCTTAAAATTGATCTTCTTCTAATGAAGTAAGATAGTACGGTTTGATTGAAATGTCTGTTTTATAGGCCGAAATATTAGAACTTGATAGATGTATTACCGCTACTGCTACCAAAGTAATAGAGAAAGGAGAGGAACTTGTTAAAGCACGCAAAGTAGAGAGTAATATGGCCGCAGCAGTGGATAGTCTCACTATGTGTCTTCCTGTTTTAGCTGCCTATGCAAAGTTACAAAAACAGCTGAAAGACAAACGTTATTATCCAGCTTTAAAGACGTTGGAACAGTTAGAGCATCATGACTTACCAAAAGTAACAAATTACAGATTTTCTTCACAAATTACTCAACAAATTCCACAGTGAGTAATGTCACAAGATAAAAGACCATTTACTTTTACAGCAAAATGTAACTAAAGAGTAATTTACACAGACATTAAGTGATTGATAGATTACAATAATTTTAGACTACGTGAAAATATAAAGGATGCTTCCATGTCTGATTTAAGAGACTTTTTAGAAAATATTAGGAAATATTCACCAAAAATTGGTGAAGTTGCTATGAGACATGTGAGTAAGAAGTTCTGTGTAAAGATCTAATCTTTATGCAAAAAATTTAATGACTTATTTTTATTATTAGACACAAGAACAATTAACCGTTGAAGCAGAGATTATTGGTAGAAAAAAGAAAAGATTACATACAACAAATTCTCTATCAAATGAGTCAGAAGAAGAATTAAGTGCTCAAGATTTAATGGATTTTAGTCCTGTTTATCGTTGTATGCATATTTATACTGTGCTTCGTGAAGGAGAAACATTTAAAGCATACTATAGACAACAAAGAAAACAGCAAGCTAGATTAGTTCTACAATCACCTATTAATATGGTGAATATTATTAATTATTAATGGAATAAGTTTTTCATACTTCTAGTTCAATTTCTCATTTTGTATTTTTAGCATGAGAGCATAACTGGTTATCAAACATATTTACAAGGCATTGTAGGATTTTTTGTTGTAGAAGATCATATTTTAAATACTGGCAATGGTTTAGCAACGCGTGCTTATTTAGATGAGTTATGGCAAATGGCATTATCAACAATCGTGAATGCATTGCGTACACATTCCGTAAGTAATAACGAAATTATTTTTAAGTAATTTATGTGAATAAATATAATATTTTTATCATTTTTAGGCCTACTGCACAGATGCGACACTTATATTAAAAATAAAAAATCTTATAATGCTGTTCAATACAACGTTAAGAGTAAGTAACTTAATGTATTTCCATTGTACTAGTATTTTTAATATTTCTTTTTCTTTTTGGAAACAGAATTATGGCTATTCTGTAGGCCAACTTTGGGATCTATTACAAGAAATTCGAGTACATTATAATGAAGTACTTATGCAACATTGGGTTCAAGTGTTTAGAGACATTTTGGATGAAGATAGTTTCTTACCAATTCAGGTATATTCATTTACATTACAGAACTATTATACATTTTACATACTGATATATTATAGGTTACAACGCAGGAAGAATATGATAATGTTCTTGATTTGTTTCCGTACCATGACGAAGAATTACAAAAAGTAGAATTTCCTAAAAAATTTCCGTTCTCGGATATGGTACCAAAAGTTTATCAACAAGTAAAAGAATTCATCTATGCTTGCTTAAAATTTTCGGAAGATTTAAATTTCACTCAAACAGAAATAGACGAAATGATCTGCAAATCGACGAATTTATTATTAACAAGGACATTTAGCGGATGTTTATCATCATTATTTCGAAAACCATCATTGGCTCTTCTACAAGTAGTTCAAATTATAATAAATACCGGTTATCTTGAAAAATCTACGAAATATTTAGAAGAATTTGTATCTAATATTACCGGGTAAATTAAGTAAATAAATTATGAATATTCATTTTATTCTATATATGTATATATATATGTATATATTGTCTAATAATTTTTCAGAACCCCACATGAAGGACAACTAAGTAGTATGGGTGTTGAATCAACTATGTTCAGAGTTGCGAGGGATGACGCCGAAAAACAAATCTGTGAGAAATTAAAGAATAAACTTGATGAATTTTTAGAATTAGAAAATTATGACTGGAATTTGGCAGAACCTCAAGGGCACGCGTCTGGCTTTATTACTGATCTCATAGCGTTTCTGCAAAGTACTTTTACTTGTTTTACTAATTTACCGGTACATCTTAATCATATTATAAATTTGTAAATGTTACATTTTTGTAAATATTTCATAAAAATTAAAGCGAATATTTATATTTTAGGATGAGGTTGCGCAAGTTGCTTGTCAGTCTGCCTGTTCTCATATAGCAAAATCTATATTGGGAATATTAATTAGTGACGATGTAAAACAAATATCGATGGGTGCTCTTCAACAAGTTAATTTAGATACAATACAATGCGAGCGTACGTGTTTCCGTTTTTTATTCTTAAATAAGATGTACAATATATGGTTACAAAATATTTTGTGGCGATATTGAATTGATTCGAACATAAATTAGAAAAAATGTTTTAATTTTTAGAATTTGCTGCCTCGGAACCTGTTTCTGGTTTACCCGAAGGTACCTTACTTCAACATTTTGCACAATTAAGACAATTACTAGACTTATTTATGAGTTGGGACTGGCCTACTTATTTTCACGACTATGGTCATGACTCAAGTAAATATCATCTGGTGACTCCAAACATGGCTGTACTTTTGTTAGAGAAGTATGTACCATGCTTTTTCATTTCATGTAATACCGTCCTACATTATTAATATCTACATTTTAAACGTATTATGTTTGCAGATTAAAAGAATCTGACAAAAAAACAGTATTTTCTGTATTAAAAAAAAGCGAACGGGATAAGAAAAAACTTTTAGAGACTGTATTGAAACAGTTACGCCAATTAGCACAAACTACTCAGCAGTAAATGGAAATTAAGTCAGTATGTACATATCTCAAAAAAAGATTGTAAATACATAATTTTTAATATATATATAAATATGTTTAGAGCATAATTATTTAGAAACATTATTATAATAAAATGATTGTAACAAAATTTTTATTGTTCAGTCATATATGCTTCCTTATATTGTCATGATACGATGACTATTAATATAGTGACTTCTATGCTATATTATGGCTTAGACTTTATCGTGCTTATTTTATGGTATCAATCTTTCGATGTTTAATTATGTTGCAATTACTCCTTTTTATAATTATCGATTTTGTGAAATATTGAATTCCAGGCAATAGAATATAATACATCACTCAAGTTCCCATTACACTTATTATTTTAATTGTTTTCCTCCTAAATTGGCATTATTTTACATGTAAATGAGTTACATATTGTACAATAACTGTACAGTGGATAAAATATGACGTATAAAGTCCCAATTCCTAAGTCTTATAGATGTAATTATCTTCAGAATTAAATATTTAAAAAATCAGTATAATTCTTTAAAGTTATCCGAATTTTAACATCGATTTAATGATCGATTGAACATTCATATCGAAATATAAAGTAAATACATATGTAGATAGGTAATTATATTACGAGTAATAAAATAGATTAAATATAAATTAACAATAATTCTTGTAAAGTAATACCAAGAGCTTAGAGTTTGATTCATGAATCAATTCGATAAGTATTTAATAGAGATAAAACAAATTAATAATATGAATATATAGACCAATTATGATGCATGTGGCACAATTTAATTGGTGATGTATAATGATTAGGACTAATCATCGATATTGTCGGGATCCACATCATCAGGTAACATGGAATACTTGTTGGAAGCTACAAAATTCTGAAACAAAAAGCAATTATTTATAATTACTATCAGGATTAATTTAAAAAATCTTTCACTTACTGGAGCTTGTTCATCCTTTGCTTTTGGCATTCTACTGACATCTTTTTCTCTATCTCTTCGATCTCTGCAAGTATAATACAATTAACACATATATGTTTATTTTTATAGAACCTTTCTGCATGATCATGTTACCTCTCTCCTCCACGAGTATCATTTGATTTTGGAGGACCTCTAGACGATGGTCGTCCGCCACGAGAAACAGGTTGACCCTTAGACTCTCCGTATTGATCTGTTATCAAAAAAAAGCATTGTATCACATCATAAATTATTTTAAATCTTTCAGATTAGTTATAATTATATTAATTTAAATTTACCAGGATAAGCAGGTTGACTTCGTGGAGCCGATCTTTCATTTCGTCGGCTTCTGTCATCTTCCGATCGCCACGTTTGCCGCCCTCTCTCTCTTTCTTCCCGACCCTCCTAAGAATAATAAATACGTGATAAGTAAAATAATGCAACATGATACGTTATGAAATTTTACACAATCAACTTACTCCATTACGTTTACCCCAAGTACCTTCTTTAGAACTGCGTTCTCTCTCTCTAAAAGAACAATCAATTTTAATTATGTTTTAATCATATTTTAAGCAAATATATGTTCAAACTTACCCATCTTCTTTGGATTTTGATTCGGCGTACGATTTCGCAAGCCGTTCCTCTATTTCCCTTTCCCTAGCAGTGGTATCTACAGGTTTTGCAGCACCAAATATATTTGTCGAAGAAGCGGGTGCAGCAGCAGGTGGAGCTGCAGATTGCTGTTCTTCTTTCACAACAATAGGATCAATTGGTTTAGTACGAGGTTGTAGCTGTAATTTCGGCCTAGTCCTTAATTCAGCTATAATATTTAATATTTTATATTTTTTAGTTAAAAAATAGAAGTTTTTCATACATTTTATTTATTATAAAAATAAGTAACTCACATTTATTATCTATAGGAGGCTTTCCTTGCCTACGTAGGCCATCGCGATCCCAATCAGAATCACCATAATTACGTCGCGGACCAAAACTACTTCCTCTGTCTCCATCTCGATCTCTGCTACCTTTGTCATAGCGAGACCATTCTCTATCTTTTTCGTCGTCTCTAAAACCGCCTCTGTCTCTGAACGTTGGTCTCGCTCTGTCACTATTTTCACGCCACGCACCTGGTTTATTATCATAGTCAGAACCTGTAATTGATAAACATATTAATTGTATAATTTTCTATCAATTAATTATAAGTATATATAAAACTCATAATATATACTTTCACGGTCATCTCTTCGATCTCTGTTATCATATCGACTCCGATATGAATCTCCATCTGATGTTAGATTTTCATCTCTTGGACCACTCCTCCAATCTCCAGACGTACGCTCAGAATCATAATCATTATCTCTACGATTATCTCGGCCCATTCGACCTCCACGACGATCATCATTAACACTATTTGAAATATCAATTCGTACTCTTCTTGTTTTCATAGGCTAGAAAATAATTCATATAAAATTGCTTCACTGTAATGAAATATTTCAGATTTTAAAACATTTAAACTTACTGTATTAGATAAACAAAGAGCATCAATTAAACTTTGACGGTCTTCAAATTCAACGTATCCATACCCTTTAAGTTTGTTAGAATCTTTCGGTAAACGTATGTTAGAAATCTAATAAATAATAATAATTAAAGTTAGTACATAAATTCTGTAACATTACTTAATAAAAAAAAATATTTCAGATACTAACCTTCATATTTGAAAAAAATTCTGTTAGATATACTTCGTCCACTTCATAAGGAAGATTAGAAAGATATGCTACATATGGTGGATTAGAAGGAATATCTTCATCGGCCACCCGGGGACCTCTTGCAGCTCTCGGAGCAGTGGGTAGAATTACTGGTTCTTTACTACTTCTTGATGAAAAACCTTCTGTCATATAATAATATTTAACATATATTTACAATTCTTTGCAATTTTTAAATATTTTATGATTTTATAATAAGCAATGCCTAATTTTAAACACGTTACATATTTACCTATTTAAATAAATATAAGTATGTGTATATGCCTGTACATACGCTCGCGTGCGTGCGTGCGTGTGTGTGCATGTGTATGTGCATGTGTGTGTGTGTATATATATATATATATATATATATGTATGTATGTATGTATATATGCATACCATATAAAAAAATGTTCAAAGATAAATGTGATCCTAAAAATAAAAAAATGTAGAAAAGCTAAAAGAATACGTAAATATATTTTACCATGTTCTTCTTCCATTTCATCAATCCAACTAGTCAATGGTTTAACTGGCACAGTGGGTGTTCCACCCCCATCAGCCAGGAATGACATTAAATCGACCGTTTTGCACTTCTTCTTTTTCCCTTTCTTCCCTGGTAGAAATATACGCACAACAAAATCAGTATTTTTTACGACGATTTTCAATATACAAAAACGCAATATTGAAAGCATGCTGCGTTTCGTAAGAAGTTTGGTTATGTTACATAAAAAATGGTAAAATTTTAATAATATCGAGATTTTTCATATCAAAAATATTCCCGAACGAGCGTAATAACAGTAATTTAATTTTATTCCATGGAATAATTTACCTGAAGACATAATTACGATTCAAATTTAAAGTAATGCAAATCAAATCCGCGTTCCAATAGATCACACGACCAACCTCAGGATCCATAAGGCATGAAACACGTTTCAAAAAGATGCAAGTCGACCAACCTTATACGTTATAAAAGTCGAGATTTATGTATTTCTGCAAACAGTAAATGAAATATGTAAAGAATTTTGTATTGTTTTAAACAGAGACAACCAAAAATTATCAAATAAAAATTTTAATAAAAATTTTAATAAAAATTTAATAAAAAAATTGGTCAATCTTTGCAAATTTATTGAACTTTTATATTGAATTTAATTACAATTATATAAAAGATTCAAAAACAAACAAGAACACATAAAATAATATCATGTTTCCTAAAATACAATTTACAAGAAGTATTTAGAAAGGAATTTTCTTTATTTGTAAAAATAAAGAAAATATCAAAAATATCAGAGTGATATTTGTGTTATCAGTATGTATGTATTTATTTGGAATTTTCAATTAAAAGATTAGGGGAGAATTTCGGAACGCATGATTTAATTAAGATAGCGCTGACCGTTTAGCAGGAAGCAACTGCAAAGAAGCTCTAAGTCACGTGATCGTAATATAGTGTACCGAAGACATGGCGGACAAAGAGGAAACTGAGAGAACCATCGCCGAAGACATCGTTGTCACCAAGTATAAAATGGCCGGTGACATCGTAAATCGTAAGAAAACGACTTAACATTTATTTATGAAGTCGAACGAATAAAAATGAAATTGCCCGATTCGCTTACGAGTCTTTTAATGTCTTATTTTCCGTCTGGCCATATGGAATGTGGCGCGCTAATGCCGGGCCCCCTTACCATGTGGGATAGCTGGCATCGACTATTACATTTTACTAACGTATCGATATTTTCACTATTTTCTAGTTTCCTAACGAACGATCGACAACGAATTAATATTTTTTTATTACACAACCCGAAAAATCATCCGTTTCATTTCATTATCGTAGCGTAACAATCTTGCTAAAAAAACTATAATCCGCTTGTATTTCTGGCTCAGTGTGTTTCCATTTCCATAAGAAGACTAGCCAGACGCATATTTAACAAAAACTTTTTGCGTTGTGTGGTTAGCTTCATTTTATGTTAGAATTTATTACTATTACTCGAGTACAACGCTTAGTTGTGATATTACCTTATGCTATGTGTAATAAATAAAAAGATTGGATTTCAAATATTCACAAAATATTTGGGATATAGAATTTGTTGGATTGCATTCAAATGTTGTATGTAGCAAAAGAGAGGAAATATTTTATAAAATGAATTAATGATTATAAAGATGTAGTCACAAAAACTTCAAACTTTTTCATCTTACGTATGCAACGTATGTTTTAATGTACCTTGCATTTCTTTAAATGTAATTTTTAACCTGAATTTTTATCTTTTGCAATATTTAAATGACGTAAAATATTACAACTTTTCAAAAATATTTTAACTTAATATTTTATTGTTCAAAATTAGAATTGCAATATTCTAGCATTTTTTAAATTTGTAAAAAAAAAGTACATATCAGATGAAAGTTTTAAAAATATAAAACATATGGAGGTATATATTATCAAAAATACTCAAATTCTTTATGAAACTCTATCTCTACTTTAGTTACTATAGGTAGAATATATTAGAAATATATTGATATTTTATCTTGACATACTAACATCTTTCTTTTTCTCCTTTTATTCGTAAAAGTCGATAGAAAAATAAATATTTAGAATGAATGACCCATTTATATATTTATCGATATGTAACCTGTATAAATGTGTATGTGTGTCTTTGTACATATTTTATAAATCTAATTTAAAGTAATTTAATAATAGTTATGTTTAAGTAATTTAATAATAGTTATGTATAATAATAGTTATGATTTAATTCCAGGGGTATTAAAACAAGTTTTAGACAAATGTGTCACTGGAGCATCGGTAAGAGAAATTTGTGAGTTTGGGGATAAACTGATATTGGATGAAACCAGTAAGGTGTTTAAGAAAGAAAAAGAGCTGAAGAAGGGAATTGCTTTTCCTACATGCATATCTGTCAACAATTGTATATGTCACTTTTCACCAATTGCTAGTGAACCAGATCTCATACTCAAAGATGAAGATATGGTAAAAGTGTAAGTTTATGATCCGTGTATAATGTTCAGTATTATAAAATGTAACTTGTATGTTTTCAAGTTTTAAAGTAATTACTGACTTCTGGTTTTAGAGATCTTGGAGCACATGTTGATGGCTTCATAGCAGTTGTGGCACATACAATTGTTATAGGTTCTTCACCACAAAAAAAAGTTACTGGTAGAAAAGCAGATGTAGTGTTAGCCGCACACTACGCTTCACAAGCTGCACTAAGGCTCTTACAGCCAGGTACAGAGGTAAGTTATATATATCTTTGTACTTATGAATTGTTGAAATTGTTTGTTACATTTTTCATGTTTACAATTTTTTTTCTGTTTACAGACTTACACGATAACCGAAACAGTAGAAAAGATTTGTGATGTATACAAATGTAAACCAATTGAAGGAATGTTAAGTCATCAATTGAAACAATTTAAAATAGATGGAGAAAAAACTATTATTCAAAATCCAAATGATGCACAGAAGAAAGAACATGAAAAATATACTCTTGAAGCTTATGAGGTATAACTCATTTTACGTAATGTAATTAATTAGAGTAGTAAAAAGATTTAATATATGTGAATTATTTTATTTGTAGGTATATGCCATGGATGTGTTGGTTAGTACTGGTGAAGGAGTAGGTAGAGAACAGGACACTCGGGTTACTATATTTAAAAAAACAGAGGAAACATATCAACTAAAACTGAAAGCGTCACGCATGTTTTACTCTGAAGTCACTCATAAACATGGTCTTATGCCATTTAATTTACGTACTTTTGAAGATGAGAAAAAGGCAAAAATGGCTGTTGTGGAATGTGTAAATCATAGGCTGATTGAACCATTCCAAGTGAGTTTATGTACATACTTATACATGTAATTCTTATGTTCAGAAAGTTTTATGTCATTGCATCTTTATTGTTCTAGGTGTTGTACGAAAAACCAAATGAATTTGCTGCACAATTCAAATTCACAGTACTATTAATGCATAATCGACAACACAAAATTACAGGAATTCCTTTAGATCTAGACATTTATCAATCTGAATATGCTGTTAAAGATCCCGAATTGAAGGTATGAATTTTTCGTTATACTTTTTTAATTTTTTTACTTTTTATAGTTTTATTATTAATTAATTACTTCGTTAACAGACCCTTTTGTACACCTCGGTAAATCCGAGAACTGCAAAAAGGATGAGAAAGAGAGCTGAGAAAGCTGCAGGTGAAGTGGCAATGGAAGTTGATGCCAAGGCCTAACACAACCGTTTTAGCGTTCTCTATGACGTATTAACATCGTGCACATTGCGTTATCCTTTGTTGAACAGCTTCGGAGCAGAAATTAGACACTTTTCAACTTTATACCTTAAATATTTGTATCTTTGTTGAGACGTAATTGATAAATTGTGATTCTCCATATCGTTACAATTTTCTCGCATCTATATTGTTTAATTACGTAACTGTATTTATGTAAATCCAGATTTCCGTGAAAAAAAAGTGTCGAATTCTGCCCTGAATGAACCGGACTTTACGACACTTATTATGCCATCACTTATTGACACTTACGTTTTTCTACCAGACTATTTTTTCATGGACCATGGTATTATTATACATTGAACAATGATTATTTATAAGACATTTTACAGCTAATGTATTTCATTTCAAATACGTAAAACTGTTTCGTAAATAATGGTCGGAATATAATGATTGTTTTATGTAGCTTAAATCGATTGAGAAAAGAAGTAAATCGCACGTGCATTCATATTCAATGTTTCTCTTTCAGAGTAGAATCCAATAAAATAGAATTTTGAATTTTGTAAATGTTTTTGGATTATGGAAAAAAACTGTCTGATATTAATTATGTTAACTATTTTAATAGAATCACAGTTCATACATTCTACAGTTTTTGAATGCACTGCCGAACGCAACGCAATTTATTTTGACATGCTGGTTTTGCACTAGCTGATTTTATGCATCTCGTCTCTAGTGAATGAATAATTCGTACTATAAAAAAAAAATGTCTGATTTTGAATTGTATAATTGGAATGAGAATGTCTACATTGGAATTCCGTATAAACAATGAAATGCCAATGAACCTCGAAGTGTTTCGTTGTAAGAATTCCCCAACCGTTAAAAAATATTTTATTCTTATTCAGTTTTTCAACACAAATTTAAAGTAAATATTCAGACTATCATATAGAAGCATTTTATGTTATTGACGTTCAAATAAAAAAGAAAAAATCTAAGAATAAAAGATTCTTGGGGAGTAATCGTCTTATCGAGGTAAAGAGGCAAAAATTATAAAATTATTGATACAATGTAATAATAGTTTTATATAAGGAAGATAGATAATGTATTTGTTCTAGATATTTTTTCTACTCAAGTTGTGCATATGTCGAATGTTACCGAGTGTGCTTGTAAAACAAAAGACGTTTTGGATCATCGTGCACTGTCCTTCATTTGCTCTAATTGGAGTACCTTTCCATATATTTAAAATTAAAGTATTTACTAAATATGGAAAGATCTATATGATATGATATGATATGATATGTTTCTCAATGAAGATTTTAACGAAAACTAAACACTAATAGATAAAAAAAGCTATGAAAAAATCCATTGTTACGAACAAGTCATCAGTAAAACGTGTTCATATAACGCAAAAAAGGACTGTGCACAAAATTCATACTTAACATAAAATTTAATATAATATGAAAGAAATTGTTATTATAAAGATATTAATGACAAGCTAACAAGTATCGATTTTGACACGTGCATATTTCGCGAATCATTAAATTGCTCGTTTTTTCTCTTTCAAAATAGTCGTACTAATGCATTGATCTGTAAGATACTGTTTACTTCTAAACGAAGTTTAGAACGTACACGAAACTTATCGATTAAAAAAGTAATGATCGAAAAACATAGAATTTTATGAATAATATGACTCACTAATTTTTCTATGATATATAATCTCTGATGAAAGTGAGAAACGAAACATCAGAAATATAGAATCGTATTTGCAACTGTGTCTTTATTGTTAATATAACAGGTATGCCATAGAAACTAATATAGTTTTAATACTTGCTTCTGTTATATATAAGGATAATCGAGAGGACTAGTACTATAAAAGAAAACAAAAAAAAAAAAAAAATAAAAAAAATAGCAATACCAGTTAATTACATCAAATTAGAATGAATCAATATATTAAAAATAATGTTCAAAGTAATGTTATCGTGTGATATCTATTTATAAATTCGGTAAAAAAATGACATTACATCGAAGACGTTTTTGTTTTTATTATTTCGATAAGAATAATGTCGACATTATTTTTTAAATAATGACAAGAAAAGCAATATAAGTACTGTAAATATATATAGTGATTTGTAGTTATAAATTTATAAACGAAATGAAGGATTTTCTGATTATCACATATCTGAATTACAATATACAAATTTTAATTTTAACACAATCGCACTAGGGGTAGTAATATCAGCGACATTTATCTCACTGCCGTTTCTAAGCCCAAGTTCGACCAGCGTTTTTGTTAAATTTTCACGAGTTCTCTCTTCGATACTTGCTACAGTTTGCATATATAACGTTTTATTTTTCCCATTAATGTACGCTGTGAGACCTGGATTTTTCATTTGCAAGTCAGGTTTTTCACACAAAAATTCTATCAAATCATTCAATTTGAATTTAGGGCTATTAATTTCAATTTCTTTTGGAACTTGACTACATGCCACACAATCTTCTTTCTTTTCTGCTTCATAAGTGTAAGTATAAATTCCATCTATGTCATTGAGTACCTTTACAAAAGAATTTATTTACTTATTATATTGCATTCCTGGAGTTTCAATTTAAGTCAACAATAACAGAAAATACCATGTAATTATTCAGTGAAGCACTACAACTGCTAGCAAGTTTAAATGCTTCAGTAGCACACGCTGCAGCAATAACAGCATTTGTAGATGCCACAGCAGGTATAATATTTTTAACTACACCTTGTACTAATCTATATGTTAAGCCTTGTATTCCAAATTGAGCTGCCCTCTCGATAGACTTTTCATAAATCCAATTTATATGTTGCGGATCATCTCCATCTATTGCACACTCAAATGGATTTTCTTTTGGCCATTGAATTACTTTCACATACTCTATACAATGTTCTGGCAAACGTGGAGTATTTGCTATTGTGCACAATGGATATGTCACCTGTATTTAAAAAAAAAATAGTTTAAGAAAAAAAAATTAATACAAAAGAAAGTACATTTATTTATGTACCTGAGGAGGATATAAATCTAAAGTACATTCAATACAAGCAGTTAGACCAGGTAATATCACTCTCACATTTCCTTTAAAACCTTCTGTTCCTCCGTCAATCATTGGTATTACACTGGACCGATCAAGTTCTCCATCTTCATAAACTAATAAGGACAAGAGCATACCATTGATCCACCTTCTTGCAATTATTGAGTCTAGACCGCAAATGACAATATGAAATTGTCTATAAAAATCTTCAGCTTTATCCTGTATTTTGCAACAATGTGATATAACATTGCAGCCTGGTATTCTACTGTTAATAAACTTCGCAGCTACTTCTGCTTTCGACGAACCGATATCTTTATGACGGAAAAGAAATTGCCTGCAATTTTTAATTTATTTATTTCTTTCTAACAAAAATTTTGGTCGATTCTTTTGATAAATCATCTATATTTATTTTCGTACCGATTAAGGTTAGACAATTCAATCGTATCCATATCAATTATATGAATTTGTCTAAAGCCCATCAATCCTAAATCTTTAAGTAATTCACATCCTAGACCACCGGCTCCAATGACGAGAATCTTACAATTGTCCAACAAGAATTGCAGTGTTTCTGTCGATGGTTCGAAATCCGGTCTACAAAAGGGACCAGATCTTTCTAATACTTTTCGTAAATTACTCCATCGTCTATGCATATGATCGGAACCCATCATTGAAGTATTACTCAAATGTATTGGAAGTCACTTTCTAAATGATGCCAAAGTAAAAATGTTTTAATCAAACATTTTTTACATACTCCATAACCTAGCTAAAGAATTTAAACGTGCGTATATGTCACATCTAGCATTTGCGTCAATGACTCCATATCAGTGAAGTAAACATAATTGGTCACGTGATATTTTAACTACTGGCTAGTAGATTGCTAGTGAATTATGATCTTCAGAGGTGCTTGTATTATTGTACTAAACTTAGTACGTTTGGTTAAGATATAAGAAATATATTTACACGATCTAGTCTAATAAGTTTTTCAATGTCATGTCTACAGTTTTTATGAGAGGATTGCAAATTTCATATTTCCCCTAGATTTTAATCACGTGGTTTTATTTATCTATCCTGACTTGACTCGCTGGATAGATGTATGTAGATGTAACGATATATTAACAGTATATGAACAAGCGGCAGTAAACAGTTTTCGAAATAATTTACAATATTTCTCTTTATTTTCTCAGGTTGCTTACTTTCTTTGAGGAGAAAAAAGAAACGATATATATTTATTTCTTACAAAAATATTTGCTTAAATTTAACAAAAATTTGTGAACTACTCGATATCTCTTACAATTGATACGTATGCATATTCACTGACGTATATTTAAGGATACGTTCGTGGGATTTTCATTCATAACGCCTTAGTTTAAGTCCAGTGGCCAGTCAGTAGGTTGTCTTACATACACCGTTTCTCGAGCGGACCGCCTTCCATCACGGCGTGCTTGCAGCACGCTCCAAAATCGATATGTAAATCGGTGTTAGACGGATGAAATGGTGAGTGACGCCTGACAAGTGTTACATCAAGATTAAACCGACTGCGTTTCTACACGATTATGTGCACACTGACCGCGAACTTCAAAGTTGTTCCATGACGTACTCTCTCCCTTTTTCTACGAACGATCATGTAAAATTTACGAAAACATTCGATTATTGTACATCATGCGGTCTCGATAGCCGGTAGCTCGCGTGCTTCTACAAAAATAATCGCTGTTGCAATCGTTTCTGCTGTATTGAAAGGACTCAAGTAGAAATGCTGAAACATCTAAAATCGAAAGCAACAGAGTACGTTCGATTTTTTCGCCAATTCGCTTTCATTCGTTCCCGTCGGCTTGAAAATAAATATTAATGCCGGTACACGACTTTTTGGATAGCCTGTAGAGCGTGCTCGTCGCCCCCTTCTTCGCAGACTCAGGAGGCGACGAAGGATACACAATAAGGTGCGCAGTCGGTGAGTACAGTAGTGTCGCATTAACTGGCCGCGATTTTGCTCCGTTAACTGACCGTTCTTATTCCCACCAGTTCTTAATTTCATAAACTGACAATGAGTCTCCGATATCGTGTATCAAATGAACAAATGTGTCGCGTTAATTGACCAGAATTCTACTTGCGTTCATTGGCCTTTGCTATCCCCACCGGGGATTTTAATTTTCTGAAGTCAGTTTCTGGTGATCGGTGAAAGAGGCACAGTGAGATTTTCGAACCGGTCAAATATCAAACGTTTACACGTTTCTGAAAGTTCCGGTTTTATGATAAATTGTTACTTCTGTATTTAAATTTCAAAAGAAAAAACTAATACAATGAACTTCTGTACGTTTGCGAGATATGTACAGCTCTAGATGTGGCTAGATTAATCGGGTGGATTATTCAACTGTCAGAGAATTGTATCTTTTTTTACATTTTTTTTCTCTTACTTTTTCTCGTATACTTTTCACCTTGAGATTTTCAAACGTAAATTGACAGCGATTACGATTTCGCTGTATCCATTTTACTGGTGCGTTTGTACAGTAAGCAATGTGTCAGGAATATCGAGGGATATCATAGAAATATACCTCCTTTAATATCTGACCGAGTAGTTCCCAACCTACGGTCGTTTAACGAAGCATTACCGCAAAAAGGTTGCGCTTTCTACTCACGAGCAAACGAGCTGCTCGACGATGTAGCAATGCTCTGCATTTGTTCTAGGAACGTGCGATCCGCTGTTTCGGTTTGACGGGAACTGTGATATTTGTTCGATTTGCGGTATCCAGCGGAGACGTCGGAGCGGTTGAGTGGCGTGCTCTTGTGTTTACACGTTGCACGCACGTCAAATCGATACGCCGTGTGTATGTGCGACCGGGTTCAGTGAGTGGATTACGAAATCTGCAGACGGAAGAGCTCGCACGTGGCTTGTAATTGTTCATCCGCATTCTGTGAATATGTACTCTTCTTGTTTGACGTTTAGGTAGACCGGAGAGCTTGTAACGTGACTTGGAAGTTGGAAAATATCAGAGGGGTACATTGGTGAATACATACATACATATTTGCCGGCTACGTACGAGCGAGGAGAGATTTTTGATCGTCGGCTGGGAGAGTATCGGAGGTGGACAATACGAAACGATCCGAAAGCTTCTATGGGATATAATATCGCGAATTGGGAAATGATACGCACGAGGGAGGAATTCGTGGAGAAATTGGGCCTGGACGGCGCGGATGACACTCATACTTTATTGAACAATATGGTAGACGTCAGAGCGTGCTACAAGCCCAACGGAAAAGTAAGATCTATCTTGCGTTTTTTATCCTCCGTGTTTGCGTTTGTGTTATGTTGATGCATGCTGCGCGTAATTGGATTCAACCCGTCTTGAATGCAATTATGTATTACGCCTTTGTTTGAACTCTAAAATAGCTACGTAATGTTTAATCTGTTTTTCATAATAGGTTTTATGTTTCCATTAACATATTGGCGGTCGCTGACGTAATACGTAATATATATATATATATATTTTTTTTTTGTAGTCAAAACAGGACTAAGAGTAGGACAATGAGTAGGACAATGAGTCGAAGGAAAAGGGAGTTTCTCGCATTTATTTAAGTCAGTAACGAGTGATAGAAGGCATGAAATTTTAAAACGATTTCCTTTGCTTGTTTTAGTGAAAAGCTTGCGGTTTTTCTATTTTTGGGGTTAGTGGCTGCGAACAACCTGTTCTATCGTTCAATTAAACGAAATTTATTGTCGTTACCAACAGCATCGATCTGATACGCAAGTATTTAACGAGCATTGTATCCTGGTCACGTAATCCACGAAGTATGTCGTTAACCTTTTGTTTGTAAATCAAGAAGCATTTAAAGCGTTCTACTTTACCGTTCGACTTGATTTAAGGAAATTGCTATTGATTAGCGTTCACGATGGGGGATAAGAGCCAGTTCCACTTTTTTAAGGAAGCTACTCATTAACTTTATAATAAGCGAGCAAGTAAAATGAAACGTAAATAATTGAGCGAAAATAGAACGTAATGGATTTAAACACTTGTTCCGCAAATAAAAGCGTGCGAATAATAATAGGGTGCGAATCGAATCTTCAATTTGTTCGAAGTGATTCGATTGCTCGACTTCAAGATCGAGATTTTTCAAATTCAAATCCTCGATTAAACTTTTTTACCGATTCATTTATTTTATAAAAGTCAATTAATAAATTTTTTTTCACACAGTATCATATAATCTAGTCTGTAAAATTTTAAGAATTTAATTTTAATATTATTGCAATACTCTTGAATATTCTTCTCTGTTTGATATTAATTACTCGTCACATTTAAACACGAGTACCGAGTAATCGAAACTCGAACTCCATTCCACTTATTTCTATTAATCAATTCTATTCTTTTCACGGCTTTATTGTATTCTATGTCGGACAGTTACCAAGTACATTTGGCTCTTTTCCTACATTTGATGCACTAGCACGCTAATTGCACGTCGCATGAATTTGTATTAATCTGTTATCAGGTTAAGCCCTAGTGTATTCTCTTGAGTCTTAATCGCGAAACGATTTCTTAATACTACGTGTGTAAATTAGAATCACTTCGAACATGACTCGACTCGATTTGAAATTGTTGAGATTCTCGGTAAGTTTTGCAGTGAGCATTTTATTTTAGATACCATATGCGTATAAAATATAAAATACATACTATTTCTTTAATAGATCTTTCCAAGACACTCTGCAAGACTCAAGTTTCAAATTTTCCAAACCATCTGAACGTCGAATTATGTTGGAAGCGATTCGAAACTTTTGCTACGTGTACACAGTGTACGAAGTGTTTGAAGAGCACATCCTATGTGTCCTGTCCCTCTCTCTCTCTCTCTCTCTCACGATTTGCAACCACCTACGCGAAACAGCGACACAAAACGGAGTTTAGTAAGAACAGCGGAGCAGTGACAGCGTGTGGCAACATATGCTGTTCGGCACGGAACGTCATGTCGCTGCATTGAAACACGCACCGACAAACGCGTGCCACGTGATATACTCGGTTGGCGGCCGCTATAAAACCGTGGATAGAAGTCAGTGCTGGCTTGGCGACTTTCGCGATCTAACGCGCGCGTCTGGAACTCCGCCACGATCGTAGGTATAACACGCGGCCACTTCCATCCACGTCGGGTCCCGTGTCTCAATGAATCTACGTCGCGTGACTGCGCACTCGAATTGCCAGCTGTTCTCTCCACGATATGTGCGAATTGTGCGAACTTAAGCGTATATCTTTTTTTTTCTTTTAATCGCTCAACAGCATAATCCAAGTTAAGTCGGTTTTCACGCAGTGAAACAGTTCTCCTGATCTTCTCTGTTGACTGCACGTTTGATTTGTACACTTTTTTTTCCGCTTTTTCCCCTGACAATATTGTATTGAATTGAAGTTATGATACAATGATAAATTCGCGTTTTTATTGTAAGAAGATATTGCTGGAAGTATTAATCTTGTAAATATTCGTTTTTTACAGGAATTTTTTTTAGAAAAATTTGATAAGATAAGAATTAATTAAAGATTAATTTTTATTTTGGCGATCGGCGTTGATTCGTTGTATATAGTTGCCCTCAATTTTAGAAGGCCTGAGTGGAAAGAGTGATGAAGATTACTTTTTGACTACGTTAAGGGAAGATCCATGCGTGTGCAATGGTATATCACAAAGTTCGAGAACTTGAATGTCATCGACGTGCATTAAAAAAATACATTAGTCGAAAACGATCGTTGAAACAATACCGCGTGAATAGATAAAGATACAAGGAACACAAAAGATATACGCTTACGACCACAAAATAAGAAGACAAACAAAAACTACGCGATAGATCTTTGAGACGTTCTTCGGCCACGTTCGTTCTTTTCTAACTCTGCTGCAACTCTTTGGGTCATTCTGAACCTAATGATCAAGGAATATCTAAAAAGTTTGTGGAAAATGTAAAGGAATATTTTCTTGTCTTAACCCCTTGTCTTATAATCTTTTCTGTGATCATGACGAGACGGTTAAGCTTCACGCGTAGAGAACGTCTTTTAAAACTAAAACGAAGTCTCGTGAATGCAAAGGAGGACAGTAGCAGAGTCGAACGCGATTAAACTACATGCGGGTGGAAAAGAATTACGCCGCGGGAGAGTCATCGGTTCTTTTTTTTATTTTTCCCCTCTCGTTCGAGGAAAGCGAACCGAGCCGGAAGTACAGAGACAGTCGTCGAAGCGCCGTGCCATCGTCGTGATAACAATTAAAAAAAATGGCGGCTCGTCGAATCTGTCATCGATAGAGTCGCGTTTGTTACGGCTTATCGAAACCCGTTCAAAAGTCACGATCGTGAAATGTGCGCATTAACCGCGACCGAGTAACGTTACGAACACGTGCCTCTTTTTTTTCTTCTCTTCTTCATCTTCTTCATCCTCTTCTGTCATACCACTTCTTCTTTCTTCCTCAAGGCTGGAGAGACTTACGGGAAAGAATAGGTTGTTGCCACGACCGCTCAAGTATTAGGTTGGTACAGAAATAACGGCAGTTCCTTTGTTTCGCGGTCGTAAAGCAATTGTGATCGAGAAAAATTCGCGAATTTTGTCAATTCTTTCGCTACGATACACGTAAGGAAATTACGTACAACTTAAAGTGATTCGATTATAAGTTTTCAATCCTTTACTATAAGCTAATTACATAGTATTATGTTCACGTTCGTATCACAGTTATGTTCGTGTGTTATTATCGTATCGCAACAATACAAATTTTGACGATATTTTTGTACAAAATATTATTACGCTTTATACATCTACGAATGGTATAATTTGCGAAATTGGAAGATGGGACATGCTCTTATTCACGTTTCGTTCTCTCACACGGGTTCTCTATAAAAATACGAATTTGCATAAATATCTGCACTTCAAATCTGATTAATTATACGTATAATTATTAATTATACCTAAATGCTCGCGCGAGTATCTTTTCCATATTAATGGCGTTACGGTCTCCGATTTTTTACGTCCCAATCTCGCTCTCGTCAGTAAAATCCGTTTCAATCTTTTAATCTTCGAATTTTTCTTAATATTAAAAGACTGTTTTGACGACAGAAGGACCCAGTTAATGCCAAAACTTACAGTGAAAGAGGTTTGGGTTTTATTTGGGATTTTTGTCAAAATTTTTGTCATTCAACCCCGATGAAAAAAGATCGTAGAGTAAGCTTGAAGAGTGATTGTCGTAAAGAGAAAATTTCAATCATCAAAAGCCATCATTGTGAGTTTAGTCATGAAAAAGATTTTTTCAATGTTTTCGGAGACGTTTGAATTTTTGCAATTTTTGAGAACGAAAGTATCCTTGCCTGCTACGCGAGGTAAAAGTATCTTCGAAAGAAATGAACTCGAGCCTGTTGAAGTAAAAAAGAGACTCTACGCTCCAAAATGAGGAATGTTTGATCTTTCTTAGAAAGTTGTACAAAATTAATCTCTCATCTTCTTTTGGAAAGTCATACAATTATAAAATATCGACAATTTTTCATCAGCGATTCAATGCTTATGACTATTATAGCGAAAGGATTAATTTTCGATATTTTGCGTCTCTTGTAACGTTCGTGTTTCAACGACGGGATTCGTACAACTTGCGTGCAGCGTGATTCTAAAGAAAATTGGGACAAGTGTCTTTTTTTAGAAGTTCTTTTTTAATTGCGATAGCGTAATGGTTTGAAGAGGATCGTTATTTTTGCACCAACCCGGTAGCAACGTCGTCGTGGAGAAGCGTAAAGTCATCCTTGTCGAACAGCAATTGTGTCGGTTCGTCCTTCTCCTTTTGAACGTCGTCGCAGACGACATTGATTCCGAAGTGGAGGCGTGCAATGAAAAAATGTTATTGCCGCGACGAAATCAGTTCCTGGTGCGGTCATCGAATATTCATTCCGCCTGCGTGATTACAATCAAACATCAGTCTTTGTCCTTAGATTCTTACGATAGCTACGTTTTTCTTTAGAAAACCGATTAATTTCTCAACGTTGATTGAATCAACGCGAGACTATTGTCTACGGGTTGCGATATTCAAACGAGCATGACTTCGTTATATTTCTGCATTGGCGTAATTTTCGTTTCTTTTTCGTCTGTGGACTATGCCTACAGTCGCTTGAAAAATTTGTTTAATTCGAGCTCTTGCGGCTTAATTCGAATCAAGTTTCGAATTCAAGCCACCTGCCTTTAGGTGAACATCTGATGTAGTATCAATGTTTAAATTACGTCAGTTAATAATTCTTTTCAAGTCGAAAGGGTTGAAGAACACTCGAAGATAACTCTGGCCGTCTTTTCACAAGTGCACACGCAAAATATTTCATTTCGCGATTCCGAATAGAAAAGAGAGAGAAGACAAGATCGTTGCAGGGGAAGAAGTTCGTACAGAGAAGAGGTGCACTTCCTTTTTTTTTCTTTTTTTTATCGATCTTTTTACAAGTACACGTAGGATGATATTTACGTAACGTACGTTACATTTCGCGACGAACAGAGAAAAAAGGAGAAGAAGAAGAAGTCATTGCACGATGCACAGACACAGGAGATACATTACGTTACATTACTCGGTGCTTACGTTAATGATACACGCGCGTATGATTCGATGATCTCGTAATTAGACGGGCCTCGTGTGGTTCCCCTTTTTTGTTTTTTGTTTCTTGCAGTAAACCGGGAAAAATCTCGACGCCGTTTGCGCAGCGAGCGCGAGTTTCGAACTGTATAGTTGAATATCCTCTCCTTCTTCACATGCATGGGATCCTGGCTTGTTACAATTACAATACTACGTTCCTGTTGTGCACTGTCGGCGACCACCGTCTCACCGCGTACGTGTACCGGCCACCTGAGCTCTGATTAGTATCAGAAATGACCAACGATAAACAGGTGAGTGCTTTTGGTGTGTTTCACGATCGTTTCTCTTCCTCCTTTTTTTTTCTAAATTTTTTAAGCTTCCTCCTGCTGGCCACCAACCATTCTGTGACAGTTCGATGTTGCGATATCTCGCCGGAGGGTGTTCCAATTTTTAGGAATTTTCGAATTCGTCGCGAGTTCAATGGAATTTTTTAAAATTTAGACTTTTTTTTCTTCTTTTTTAATCTAGGTCCCCGAAAATCCTTTAAGAAGTTCAATGGCCAGAGATATTGGCACGTTAACCTTACTAGTCACGTCGAAACTCTAATTGTAAGAACACACGGGTGCTATTATACTCTTGAGACCCTTATTCGTTGGTCGATATCACGAGGGGTGAATCTAGAACACAGACGAAGAAACATAGTTGTACATAATTCTAGGCTTGGTTCGCATCAAGGTGCTGTCCTCTCGGCCATAATGATCTCTGATGAAAAATAATACAAAATACAAGTGTCGTATTACTGTTCCACCTGATCCGATGTTTACCAACGTTGTCATTTTTCTTCCATTACTAACGTATAATGAATAGCAATGAGGCAAAGGCGCGCAATAGCGTTTTCGTATGTTTAAACACGTTGGCTTCAAGAATTTTTTCATCCGCACTGCACGTACTTTTCATGTTAATTAAAATTTCCTTAAATATCGTCACTTTTTTTTTTTTATTAGAGATATAATGATAGGAAAAAAAACAATAAATTACTAATATATTAAAAAATATATAATAAAAATCGAAGAAATCCTGGTCAGATTAAATGTGTCGAATTAATCTGTAATATTTCAAACTGTGTTTTGTTCTAGATTCATTTCTTTTTTCGTAAAATTTGCTATATCAAGAGTATTTTAAAGTCATCATCACTCGTCCAACTACCGAGAACTACGTTCGATTATTTTTTGAACGTGACTGAAATTTGTTACAATCGACTGTGTTAAACCAACAGCACGATTCGTCTCTATCTTGTATCGTAGTCTCTCGAAATTGTCACGAGAGAAAGGTTGTAGAAGAAATGGCACGACGAATTGAGATATTTTCGTACTCTTCCCGCACGACGCACCACACACGCACTCGTATTCAATTTTCTCTCTATTCTCTAATCCTGTTTATGAAACTGTTTTTAAATCTTTGGCATGCGTAGAGACACTTCGTCAATTAGAATCGAAGATCGAACTGTACATATTATTCAAATTCAAATTACCATTGTTTAATTGCAGAGTGTCTGATCAATTCTATCGTGGATAATTTTCAATTCATTGTTGAATTGTTACAATTCTTCAACTTTTTAATCTTAAAAAACTCTTGGATCTTTATTAAGAATGAGATAGCAACGTATCTTCAAAAAAAAATCAAAGAAAGCAAAATTTTAAGAAAATTAATCATTGTCGTAAGATTTCTGCTGAAAAATAATTTTCCAATTTTCTGTCAAACCTCATCAGTGAAAATTTAGCGTTGTTTTATATATTTCTAGATGATACTAACTAAGTATAACATTTCCTTTAATGATAGTATTACTATATTATTAAAAATCCGTCTCATCAAACACCAAGCCAAAATTATCCCATAATATTACAAATGGAGTTCTGTAATATTTGCATGATTGAGTAAAAGACTTGAAACTGTGTCATAACATATATATATATCGTTTTATTTAAATATTTATTAATTATTGACAATTTTGCGATTTAATTGCATTTTCACATTTCAGAAGATTCGTAATATTTTAACAATGTTGCGACTAGACAGACGCGATTAGTATCGCACGCGCGTATAGCGCTCGTGTGACCCTAATTGCTGTTAGCGTGCCACGGAGTTGTTACTCGCGAAACACGATCGATTTGGTTGAATTATCTGATCACTCTTGGTGGACGAACCAACAGTATACCGACGAACGATTTTCAATTACATTGGACGATCGTTTGCTTCTTTTTTTTTTTTTTTTTTCGTAAAAGGCATCAATCATATTTTGAATGTTATTGGAGAACAGTTTCTTGAAACACTTATTTCACCTTTCTTTCTCAGCGAAGATAATATTAACGGAACTTATTAAAATTGACACTAGGATCAATTTAGTAATTTCGTAATTTGTAATGAAACTTTTGTTTCTGCTTCACTAAATTAGCTTCCCTTCGATTAAATCGAAGGAAATTAAAATTAGAATGTCATCAATTGCAATAGATTAATTACGGCAATATTATATAATAGTATGTTATGTAGTTTCTTAACTACGATTTAGTTTCTTGAATTTGATTTTTTTTTTTTCTTTTATCGAACCAAAGAAAATTTTAAATCCTCTAACAGAAGTAAATCACTCGCAACCGAGATTCTGCATCAATTGCCCCTTCGAATTTTTCTCGAAGCTCAAATTCTAATTTAGCATGCGACTATATTTAAGTTCTATTGAAGTTGGTCCGAGAGAAGCGAATAATTTCAAACGAAGGTTCTGCCGCTCTGCCAACAAACCTAGTTGAGGCAGTCCAAAGGCCCTGTTGATTCTGAATTCTGCGACTCTGAGCGTAGATAACAGGTAGAATCTAATCTAACATTTAACCAAAACGCATCCGCGCCCCTCTTAGATTCTTATCCAAAGATCTCGCTAAAAAGATGCTTATCTCATTCTATCGATCGTTTCAAATCAATTCGGTGGATTTTTTCAAAATGCAGAGTTAAAAACAACGCGTTCGACCCAACAATAATTTTCATGTTTCGAGCTTATATAAATAATATATGAAAGAAACGTATGACGATTCCTTAATACGTTAAAAACACCAGTCGAGTTTCTCTAAACTCATAAAAAGATCATCCTCAATCACGATGAGTCACGATCGCAGTGATGTGTGTAGGAACGTAGGTGAAAAGTGTCGTTCAAAGAGAGCTTGCTTGGAAAAGATTGTCCGAGTTTAACGTTTTTATTATTCCTGATATATATTTTTATTATTTATTCGGCGAATATTCGACGTTCTCTAAATTTCCAAAAAGATTATCTGACAGTGAACTGTCTTTTGTTGCCCTTGGAATTCTATTTAAATCTGTGAAATAAATCATTGAAATGTTTCTTTATTGTTCTTGACACGATGTACGATTATAGCGACTTATGAAAAGGCTGAAAAAGCGCGTCAAATTTTAACGTCGACGGGGCACGAATTATAGTTGTGAAACCCTAAACGATCATTTGACGCTTTGAGCGTTTAATCTGTACTAAAGTATCGTTGAGAAATTCTTAAGGCAATCAGTGTTCACTTGTTCAGAGGTTCAAGCAACAATGTTGCAATGAATTGAATAAATATATCAAAAGATTGATCGTTGTTACAGTATAATAGCAATGACGTACGAAAAAAAAAGAAAAAATGAGAATCGTGTATTTCCCAACTCATAACGACTCATTTGAATAGATGATCGCGATGACGTGCATAGAGATGACGAAAAATGACGCAAAGACGTACCGTTAATCGTGTCTATGTTAATAGCTGTGATTACTAACTCGGTTAAAAAACGCGATGAGCACGTTCGACGTATATTTTCTTTGTTGTTGCGAGAAAAAGTCGCATAATTTGCTCTGTCTCGCCGCGCTACGCTGCTCGTCACGCGCAACACGCGCGACCAACTCCAAAGATTTCACATCGCCGGTATAAACTGCATTCGAGTGTCAAAACAGAGGCTCGTGTCTTCGCTATTGATCAAGCAAAGTTAAAATTGAATCAAGACGAAACATTCGTTCAGTCACTGAACCTATGGACGACGATGGCCATTGGTTTTCCAAAGTGTTCTGACACTGACTCATTGGAGCACTCTGGCTGTTGCAAATGCTTTTACAATTTTCGTAAACGCGAGGTTCAGTTTGAAACTTAGCTCAATTTTTTAAAATTTAAATTTAAATCTAAAATATTTCTCCTTTTAAAGAATACTTAAGAATTAATCAGCCTAGGTGCTACTGAATTGTAAATATTGTCAGAATTTTGCTCTAAATGAAATGTAATTCCAAGTGTCCCTGTGAAACGTCAGTAATTCAACAACAAAGCTCTTAAAAGAGCTAATGTAAGAGCTGATAAAAGGATTTTGGCACGATCACTGATAAACAGGATTAACATTCATGTATAGTAGAGATCTTTTGGAATTGTTTTAATTCCAAGAAAGAAATTTCATTGATTACAGAAGGGATTTGTAATCAAGATTGATTTGAAAATTGATCAAAAGTTAAATATAGAGACTGATAATAATGAACGATCTTTTAAATTTTGTTTGCAGAATTATGCGAGAGAAATTACATACTTTCCACTGATTAATAAAAAAACGAACGAACGAAAGAGTTTTCCTCAAAGTCTGCTTCAATCCTTAACTTTATACGGTGATACATCAATTTCCTGGAGTAACGTCTAAAAGAATGCAATCTGAACTTACAAGTTATGAAAATTTCAGGGACATCTTCAGGATCATCATTTTCATTTGAATCAAAAGTATAAAAATACTTACAATTCTAGAGTGCTTCAAGATTTTACGCTAACAGTCAAGGGTGTAACTTCAAGGTACACGTCTTGGAAAGAGAAATGTTTCAGAAGATCAAGAGTCGTCGTTCCATAGACTTGTCACGAGTCGAAGCAATTTGATAACGATAACAGAAACATCGGTGAAACATTCGGTCCACGAAACTTTCTTCTTCACGGTTTCTGAGCCGGAGAGAGTCTCAGCAACGCAAAACTACGTTCTGCTATCGTCGTGCTATTGACCTTGCTGCGAGTAATCGCTGGAGCAAACATTAACGACGATCTCGAGCGATCATAGGCGATTTAACGCTGTGCAAGTTGCACAGAGGTAATTGGTCGGGATCCACGGTTAATAACGATCCTCCTTAGTGAGTAATACATCGGTGGCTCACAAGCGACTTTTTTCGGGTCAAATTAACTTCAGTGATTCATAGAAAAATCTGTGTGTCTTCATGAAAGTTTCCTGAACAAACAACAGGCGATATACTCTTTGGAATAAAGCGTCTACTTGTGTCATTTATCTTGCAAAATAAGGAGTTTAAATCTGAGCAGGTCGTTTAAATTGGCTATTGAGAACTGGGAAGGATTGGTCCCCAGGAGGAGGCGTTCAGACACTTCTAGGTATTAGCTCTAAAATCTGCTTGGAAGGATGGTTATTCTGGTCTTAAGTTCGTCGACCCATCAACTTTGCAGTAAAGTGACTTTACACGTTATATCATCAGCTTCTACTTGACTGCTGACGATACGGTGGCGTGAGTTGCAATTAAAGAAATGTCCTCTTGAAGAACGTTTTCTCTACTCCTCTCGGAATTCTTTGGTTAAAAAGGATGGAAGTACAATTCCCCCCGAAAAAAAGCTTCAACATTGGAACGCTCTGAGTTAGGTAGATCATCAAATCTTCAAAATTCTTTATCATCGGTTAATAAAAGTGGAGATTGAAAGCAAGTATTCACTATGTGCAATATTGCGGTCAAATTTGAAACTTCCATTTTAATATTTTAATTATATCTTATCGATTCGATCATCATCGTTATCGTGCAATCTTTAATCCTCGTAGAGTCATAATCTTTACGTTTTCAGCCACATCGAAGATCCAGAACAATGTTTCAAATTACCAACATTATCTTGACTTTCATCTGTTCCATTAATTCCTTCGTCTTCGTCGATGTTAATCCCACGTTCGTTTTTTTTCCAGTCGTGGTTCCGTGGCGTTCGAAGTAGCAAATTTCGCCACGTGTACGGCGTGCCAGCGAAACGCGAGAAATGCTACGACAACATCAAGATCACGAAAAACGCCCACGACTCGCAATTCTGCGCCGTGAATCCCAAGTTCCTGGCCGTGGTGACGGAAGTGGCTGGCGGCGGAGCGTTCCTGGTATTACCGCTCGATCGCGTGAGTTATCTAGCTTATCGTGTTATTGATTCGCTATTCCTGCTGGCCGTACGAACTAATAACGTTTGCTTGATGGCGATAGCGTATCAGGCTAATTAAACTATGAATTACTCAATTATACATTAAATTGATATATATATATATATATATATATTGGTTGGATCGCTGTAAAATTTGGAGATTATTGTATCCTTATTGTTTTTAATACGTTTACTATATATTTATTAAATGTTTTTCTACTATAGAATATTATATTAAATAATAAGCATAATATACTTTGTAATTTCTATATATATTTCCAGAATAATTTATTTTAGTAATATTCGTGTGTTGTTAATCTAAATCCACATATTTTTATGCCACAATGTACATTGACGCGAATAACGTGGAATATCGAATGCTTTTTAAAAGAAAGCTCTTGATGGATAGCCGAAGACGTTGAAACATGTAGCGATAAGAATGAAGAAGTTTGAATGATTTATTGAATGAGATTATTCAATCGTTTAATTAATGGTTCATTGTGATTGAACGTTTCTTTTTTTTTTAGACTGGTAGACTGGATTTTAACGCTAGCAGAGTGACTGGGCATACTGGACCGGTTCTAGACATCAAGTGGAATCCGTTCAACGATAACATCATTGCTTCCTGTTCCGACGACTGCACTGTACGATCCGTATTCCCAGTTTTATGTACCGTCGCTTAAAATAGTCGGTGATATTTATTGATCGAAGGTTGCTCGTATAGTGTTAGATGCACTAAATATTAGATAAACTTTTATCGATTGATAAGGAGGTAGATTGTGAATTTATAGTTGAAGGGGAATGTCAACATCTCTCAGATAACGAGAGTTTAGTTTTCAATGCGTTGCAATGTTACAATTTTCACATTTTCTCTCATGTCAAAACATGTAAATGTTAAATTCAGAAAAATTTTAATTCGCAATGATAAAAACTATTAAACTGAAAAGCGTCAACTGTTGGAAATGGTGAACTTAAAATCTGTTAAAATTGACTTTTTTCCTCTCCAATTATAATATCAATTTTCTATGAAGCAAACCCAGTGGAAAACGAAATTCCACCATCCATCAACTGGATGACCTACCGCTATGACAAATTGCTACCATAAGACTGAATCATACATCGACCGTATGGCATCGACCTTCTGGTCTATCATTTAATATCTACAGGATACGACGCTCTGTTAAAGTTAGAACTCAACACTTTGTGCTACTTTCAAGCTTATTATTTCAGTTATCTATAAAAGACGACGCAAAAAATAGAGTAGGCCTACTTGATAATTTAAGTTTGCCGTTTCATCTATATTTCTTTTATCCTCGATTCTCTTAAAATTAGTTGAGATTCTTTGTAAATCTTATAAATAATTATTTGAAATCTTATAAATAATAATTTCGAATGAATCTTTATCTCATTAAGGACCAGTAACGCTTAAATTAATTTATATTATATTACAAACCGTTCCACGGTTTATTAATTTTCTACTTAAATTCTATAATTTTGTGACATATAAAAACATTGAAGTGTTCATAATAAAATCAATATAGAATATTATATATTGTAGAATGAACTTGTTGCTTGGTCCTTAATGGGTTATGCAGTCTATGTTTTACAGCACTCTTCTTATTGCTTTGATTCTAACTTCAGATAAAACTGTGGCACATTCCTGACGGTGGATTGTCGCGAAATTTGACAGAGTGGTTGGTGGAGTTGCAAGGTCACAAACGTCGTGTCGCCTACATAGAGTGGCACCCCGTTGCTGAGAACGTGCTATTTAGCGCTGGTTTCGATCATCTTGTTATCGTGTGGGACATAAATAAAGGAGAGGCCGTCAACGTGATCGATAGGCACCCCGATGTGATCTATAGTATATCGTTGAATCGTGACGGTAGCCTATTAGCAACGACGTGCAAGGATAAGAAATTGAGAGTTTTCGAACCAAGATCTGGCATTGTGGTTTCTGTATGTACCCTCTCATCGCTGTTATATTCTCCAAATTATTTCATTCAAAACTAGAAGTAAGAGTAATTCCACTGATCATCAAACAGGAAGGAATTTGCCACGCTGGAACAAAGGCTAGTAAAGTCGTTTTCCTTGGCAGTTCTGGACGTCTTCTTACGACAGGTTTTAGTCGTCACTCTGACAGACAGTATGCCATTTGGAGCCAGCATGATTTGAACGTACCGCTGACATGTGAAACTATCGACTCCTCCAGTGGAGTAGTTTTTCCATATTATGACAATGATACTAATATGGTGTACTTGGCGGGAAAGGTAAATGAGCATACAATTTCTTACATTTATTGAAGAACTCCAATGAATTTTATGAAAATAACATTATTCAACTTGTAGCCAAAAAAATGTGCATATTAAGAGTGAATATTCTTTTCTCAATCTCAGGGCGACGGTAATATTCGATACTACGAGATAGTGAACGAGGCTCCCTGGATGCATTATCTCAGTCAGTTCATCTCTGGGAATCCCCAGAGAGGATTAGGCGTAATGCCGAAGAGAGGCGTTAACACGGCTATCTGCGAGGTGTTCCGATTTTACAAATTGCACGCGACTCGAGGAATGTGCGAGCCGATATCCATGATAGTTCCTCGAAAGGTGCATATACAGGAAATTGCAAAAAAAAAAAACGAATCTGTAATCTGACAGGGTGTAATTAACAGCAACTTTCACATTTTAGAGCGATCAATTTCAAGAGGACCTGTATCCTGATACGATAGGCACTTGTCCGGCTTTATCAGCCAGGGACTGGATAAGTGGCATGAACAGTCCACCGATTTTAATTTCTCTGAAAACCGGTACGACTCAACTTTTTTCACTTCTCGTCTTGTCTATTTCATCTTTTCCTCGTTACCTCGATTTTACCAGTCAAATGTTAACACAGGTGGTAGCATTACCACGCACAAGCCACGAGTGTACAAGCCACCGCAACTTCCACCGACAACCGACTTGAATAATAAAAAGAAATTCGCCTTTCTGTCTACCGAGACCGTGCCGGATTACAGGCCGATCGAGTTCCACGACATGTCAGAGAAAAGCCAGAAAACGTCTAGCAATCAGAGTACCAAGTTTCAACAGTTGCAACAAAAATTCGGCAATGTTGTGCTGCAGGTAGAACCGGTGTAAAGTCTCTTTGAACTTTAAGGCGTTTCACCGCTTTCGCAGGTTAGACTGATTGACTTGTTTTACAGAAAAATATCATTTCCACGAATGATAACAAGGCCTTGGAGAACGTGGACATTCCTAATAACGAGGCGGAACTGAGATTAGCATTCGCTCGTCAAACGGACGAGCTAAGATTGGTACGGAGGCAGCTAGCAAATAGTCAGTTACGCGTGAAAGAGCTGGAGGAGCAGATACGTAAGCTCCAGCGTCAGTAGACCCTTTCTTGCGGATTCTCCTCCTCAACGTATGCGCCGAGCGAAATTCCTTGTAGCTTTGTTGCTAGCTGTACTTGAGGAACATGGTACTTAACGAACCAAATAACGCGTATTGTTCATGGCAATCTAAATATCTAAGCTGTCGATGAAATTTGCACAAAAAAGACAAAAGAGAAAGGAAGACGGTGCAAAACGATATTTAAAGGTGTTCGAGAAACTTTAAAAAACTGGAAACTATACTGGTTATATATACTGATAATATATTAATGCAGTTACGTACTATTCTCTCTAGAGTATCTTGCGAATGATATACGATGCATTTTTATAGCATTTCTCTATACGTTAATCTTCTCTCTCTTTGCAATTTCTCGCGTGGCGATCTTGTACCGTTGTTCGAAGAAAAACGCAGCAATGAAGCAACAATAATTTAGTCAATTTCTTTAGAGACTCGTAGTTTGGAGACTTGTTCTGCTGTAGAAGAAAAAACTGAACAAAAAGATGAACAAATGATTGTGATTTACACTAATGCCTTCACTATACAGACGAGTTTTTTGTCTATATAAAACGCTGATACTTCTCCGAGAACGTAACGTTTCATCATGCAGTTTCTGCACGTTTTAGAAGTGAAGTCTTCTCTTTTCTTGACGTACGAAATTATACAAGCTTCCCTCGTTCCCAAACTTGTTCATCAATTCATATGAGTATAACAACCATTTCTTACTGTTTATCGAATTTGTTTATCTATTTCGAGGAATTAATTTTTCATTTGAAGTTACATGTGCGATAATAACGAAGGAGAAAGATCAGCTTGATATAAAGACGTAAAACTTGGACGAAGTATTAAATGTTCAGTACATGAAGAATTGTACCTGTCCTATCGTGTTTATCGTATGCGACTCGTTCTATATAGAATTGTCGTAACATAGAGTGATAGATAAATGCAGAGATATTTAGGTGTTGCGCAGAGGATATTATGAACGCAATAAAAGAAAGAATAAAAAAAAACAGTAAAAAAGAAAGAAAAAAAATCATCATTTGAAGATTTGACGAAGCACAAGATGCAAGGACTAATAATGACTAATAATTAAAGTTAAGATTTCCTGGAAACGAGAATCGGTAAAAGAATATGGTTCGATGAATTTTCTGTGAATATTTATTTTGTTGATTTTCTTTCAATGAACTTAATGTATTAACATCTTGATTTATTTTCTTTACTTCACGATGTTGGTCGGTAATATCTATAAATTCCATTATAATGACTGTACATTAATAATTTGTGTTCTGTTGCGTATACGTCTCGTTTTATTTTTTTTTTTTTTCCCCGTACGTAAGATGATATGACGACGGTGTATTTAGCTTGTTAAGCTTGTGTTTAAGCTGTTCTATATTGTCGAGTGTATTGATCACTGCCACACTTCTCACTGCCATGGTACCAGTGGCAATATACAACGTTTCTTTTCTTAGCGAGCTCATGGCAGTGACGATATTTATTATACTAATGTAATTAATTTCAAATCCTTAGGCTGACACTACTTCTTTTTATACAGTTAAGTATACATAGAAACTTAATGTATGTGCATATAGCGGAAATTCAATCAGAGAGATGGGAAGGTGAAAAGCGAATGAACGCTAGCGAAGTGATCCATTAATTAAGGAGAAAGAGGGAAAACCGATAGCAATTTTTTTATTCACTTCTACTCATATTATTATATATACGAAGTAACGCTGATATATGTGTGTCAAATTATATATATTTCTAGGACCAACAAACTGGGAATGAAATTGTTAGCCACGAGAAATTCTATCATTGCTTAGTAGCGATCAGATTTAGTAATGGTTTATATACACTGTTTATACATATACATATATGTATTTTTCATACGATAATATAGTTGTAATTCCGAGCGACAAAAATGTAAAAAAAAAAAAAAAAAAAAAAAAAGAAAGAAAGAAAGAAAGAAAAGAGAAAGGAAACGAAAAGAGGAATTCGAGTGAACATTCTAAGAATAAGTGATACATATAATATATGTATATTTATGTTCAGCGCACACTGATTGTTGCGATAAAAAAAGAAAAAGAAAAAGAAAGGAAACGGAAGAAAAAATAGGGCACACAAAATAGAAATAGAAAAAGAAATATTACCACCGACGTGACTTTTATAATATGATAATGATTCAATCTTGTTTACCAGAGTTGTTTTAATGGAAAAAAATATCGCTTTGAAATGTTTCGCTTAATACTTCAAACACAGCCATACATACAGATGTTATCAAGCATAGTGGACTACGTATTGTGTTGGTCGTCTAATATTACCGATATTATGCTTGTGTGTGTGTGTGTGTGTGTGTTTTCTTTTTCATTTTACAACTATAAAGAGAGAAATTTCTATACGATAAAGCTTATACGAATATGTATGTATTCTTCTTTGCAAGAAAAGAAAAAAAAAACGTATAATTTGCATTATGAAAGCTGCTTTGCAAGCGATCAGTTTCGCAGTAATTAACCTAAACTTTCATCTCGATGGAGAACTTTTGCTTGGCAGGCACATTAAAACGGACACGTGTATCGTCGTATCGAAAAGTGCTATTCTATGTACCGTTCGCTGTATAAACATGGATATACCAAAGAACGTGCAAGTACCTTATTACGGATCGTCGTGAGACAATTTTGTTATCACCAGTTGATCGACTACATCATATATTTATACGCAGAAAAACCAAGTTTGTGTATGTATAAGATGAATGGGGGATTCTTGTTCGATGAAAATAAAGAACAATGCATTCGATGGCATTTGTATTATCTTGTGATTCATACAGAGACAAGCCCTTAGTCTCTAACAATAAGCTTAATTATACAGAATTGCACAGAAAGAAGAAATTAGAGGATAAAAATGCAAATGTTTAGGTTTTTTTGTATCTACATTGTTCAAACGTTACAAAAAGATTCGTATTTTGTACAAAAATATACAAAAATAAGTAATCTAGATTATCGTTAAATTAATAATAAAAAAAACTGCTATAAAAATATCTATAAGTACATAATTGAATGCTTGTGTATAAATAGAAACTTAACGTTAAGTTTGTAATTCATATTACAGACATACTGATTGTTCGAAACTTATTGGTAAATTCTAAATATTAGAATGTATTGCCGTGCTACGCGAGACACGATTGCTTTAAACAAGAATAAGCGTATTTGCAGTCAAGTAACAGTAAGTTGGAAACAAGCATTGAAACTATGACGATGCAGATTCAATCTGAATATAAAATTCGTTAAAACTACAATTATTACGGTAACTACTGATCAATACCTTTGTTTTTTAATAGTTTGTTAAAAAGAAAAGGCACGTTGGTGTTATCCTATAAAACAAATAACGTGCGAGCCACATATTTCCCTAAAGTACATCTTAGATTATAAACATTCGCAATATTTCGTGTTAATAAATCATGGACGGAATAGATTTTTAGAAGAAACCAACTTTACATTTATCCTGAACGCACAGGGTGTACGTTTAGAAAAATTTCATCCAATGAGAGAATATTTACCACATGAAAAATAATTTATACGCGGCGAATAAACCAAGTGATAACATCGGTGCGATACTTGGTTTCAAGATGGCCGCTGGATTGCATCCGTCTCCGGTGCAGCTGAAGATGCAGGTTCGGTAAGTCAACTTGTCACCCTGTCGATTCACGTAATCGCAGTAATTTCCCAGATCTCGTGCTGAACAGAATCGTTTCGTTCCTATTCCACCTATTTCAACAAATACAGGAAAAATTGTTTGTTTTATTTGACGCAATTGAATGACATTAGTCCAAATAACATGCATTAAAGATGAAAAATGACAAAGTACGTAACATGCATTGAAAGATGAGATACAGAGTTTGAGGTACAGCGTGTTGATGAAAGCAACGTGCACTTACTTTTTACAAAATATTATCAAAGCGTGAAGATTCTCGCGGAACAATCCTTTTTATTTGTTCATTCTTTTTTTTCTTTCATCGTTATAGAAAGTTTTGAAGAAAGCAGAATCTTTGTGTAACAGAAATAAGGAAAATCTACTCGTGAGAACACTCGAACACCGAGAACACTCAATATACAATGTATGAACCTCCATATAGTTCGATTGATTTGATGCAATACCGTGCATCGTATACGTGACTGCAGTTTGCCGGTTGTAAGGTACTTAGAACCAAATTGCTATCTCCACAGCTGAGTTCTTCTTCCGATGTGCATTGGTAGCAATCCAAACAAGTAGCTTAATCGATTGAAAAAGCACCAGGTTATAGCGTTTTTTTTAATTGCACGCGTTGATTGATCGATTGTATGTTAAAATTGTTATAACGTTTTGACATTTTTCAATGTCCAACGACAAACTTTTATAAAATAGACCATCCTTGTACGCAGATACGTGACTTAAGAATACGTTAGTTATTTAAAAATTTGAACGAAGATGAATATCGATCGTGCTCTGATTGTTCCCCGCATGCATCGATACGACGATGTCGTTACGTATGATTTAAGGTTAGTTCGGTTTGAGAGTGCCAAGTTTCGCAACAAGATTCCCCTTTTTATGATATGTAACCTGAACTGCCGATATTGTTTTACCCTCGAATCGGCCAGTGTGCTTCACGCAATACTGCGCCCCGAAAACAGCATCGCAAGGCTGCGGTGTGATATTGACGTCGCTCGTGAGAAATTCGTTGCATTGGAAGGGATCGGTGTTGTTTGTACTGATGCATTGATAGCATTTTAAACTGTGGACTAAACGAAAAGAAAAATTGGCAATTCCGTTTATTCCCCTTTGATTCATAGTCTTGTCAGCTAGCGTCGTATGACGCTTTCCAAATTATAAAAACAAAAAATATAACCTAAAAAATAATTAAATGACAACACGCGTATATATTACAAATATTTGTTTTAGTCTCTAATTGATTATTTAACATGAGAAGAAACATGAATTAATATTAAACCAGAAATTTTTGCGACTTATTATTGTGAATTAGTTTTCATAAAAGTAAAAAAATAATAACTGACCCAAATATACAGTTTCTTATTGAGCTTCGAATTAATAAATTGCTTAGCTGATTGTAAGTATATTATACGATATTTCCCACAGATAGTTTAAATTTTTAAATTCGTGAATCACAATTTGATCAGTACCAATTACAATTGATATAATTACCAAATTTCGTTTAACAATTAACTACTAACTTCAAGCTGTCATTTAGAAATGAATATGTACACATACTCAACGAAATCGATTTTTTTCGCTTGATCCTTATAAATCTCAGGGTTCTGCGCAATCTTATAATACTATATCCGAATGCGATCGCGCTTCTCGCTTAAGGACAATATGAAAAATTATAAAGCCACACCCAAAAGGACGCCACGATATTCACATCGTCTATAGTTATATGCATTAACCTTACCACTTTCGACGAAGAGTAGAAATGCCGCGAAAAGCGTGAGGTTTTTAATCCCGCCAATGGCGCCCATTTCGAAAGATCTTTGCCAAGGATAGAACACCAAACACTTTTATATCAAATGTAATGTCTCGCGCAATGTCTCTGTACGTTTGTTTAGAATCACTTATTAAATATAATCACATCTGTATACAAGCGTGATTTTCACTCGAATTCATAACCATACGAACGAACGAACCAACGACGCGAAAGCGACTGACCGAGACGAAGAGGGGTCACGCACAAAAGTCTTTCGCTGTGTGATGTTTCCGAATCGATCCGAGTCGAACCGAAAGTAGTCGAAGCGAATATGTAGATCGCTCGATGTGATCTATAATCGATTTATAAATTATTTCTTCTTATTTAATGTTTAAAAAATGTTAAAGATGTTACTAAATGGTAAGTTGATATTATATATTGGCGTTTATTTGTATTGTTCCTTCTCTTACATAAATAATAGAACATTTTAGAATTTATATAGGTATGTACGTATTCACAGCGGGACGCACTCAATGTATATATAATACTATTATACAATTTCAAGTTAACTTCCCAATACAAGCCATTTTAAACATGTTCGAAACTATTTCACATTATTTTGCCCAACGCAAACATAACATCTTTAAATTTTCTATTCAGAAAGATAAAAAGAAGATAAATGTATCTCACATTTCTTTAACAACGTGATAAATCATTTGTAACGTTTCCTTATGTATATTAATTGAATAACTTACTCAATTTCCAGACTCAACGTATATAATTTCTTATATTCGAAGCACTCGTCCAAAACAATGAAGCTGCAACTAATTGCTAAAGCATTAATTTCCCACAGCATCATACTTTACCGGCTAATTTAGAATTTTGTTTGCACTTTCGTTATTCGATGAGTTCTCGATTATTATACTATTTCTATTGATTTCTTCTGTTTGGAAGACTTCGATTTGCTCTGTTCCATTTTATGACAATGTTTCTTCATTGCTTTTGCGGTTCCTCTTATGTTTTGCTTGTTAGGTAAAAGCAACGTTTTCGAGGGCGATTTTGTCACTTCTGGAACGTTGTTAGACGGCTCACCAACTTCCGGTCTTCCTTTATTCACTCTCATAGAAACAATTTTCAATCTTTTTGCTCCATGTTTTACGATTGCTGTTTCCTCGGAAGACAATGTGTTCATCTTGAAGAATTTGTTTGCCGTTGTTAATTTCTTATTCGCATATTGAATATCTTTTACTTCCGAAGAATCGTTGATACATCCAAAACAAGAGTTTTTCAAACGATTCTCTGAAGTTTTTAAAAATGACTTTACGATATTTTTTGGTCCGATCACAGGCATTTTCGAACTGCTCTCGATATTATTAATGCATTGATTTTTTAACGGTCTACGGGTTACAGTTTGTCGAACTTTTTTATTGTTCTTTATTCTTTTTACTGCGGTATAAAGAGACGTAGTACGACGGATGATGCATGGTTTTTTTACGAAGCTCGTTTCGCTCTTTATTGAGTTCTTTAACCCAATGGAAGAGTTACTTATTTGAGATTCAATTTCTTTTAAATTATAAGATTCTGAAGGTATAATATTATTATCATCCTGTGAATAAAAGCGTAAATAAGAAAACAAATACAATGCGAGAGATATTATTACAGTAAATAAAGTTTGTGAGAGAGAGAGATTGATTTCTTCTTACTTTCCTACAATCTTTTGCCCCAGCATTTCTAATTTTATTAGAGTAAGGAAAGATAGATCAGTAACATTTTTTGTACAACAATGAATTCAATGACAGTTCATTCAACATTCTCAGTTGATTTATGGTTGCTCATTCACATCAGTTTTTGAACAAGATTTTTAATGTTAGAAACATATAAATTGTATGACAATTAATATACGGCACTGGAACTAAGGATTACCAGGAATAAAATAAAAATAAGGTAAATAAATTATCGCTAAAAATATTGTAAATTTATTAAAACAATAGGACATGTATATGTATTTATGTGTGTGTACATATGTGTGTGGAATAGAATACATTATAAAATTTGTATACATGAATTTATACATAATGTTCTCTTTGATCAGTAACAACACTTACATTCAAGTAATGAAAAGCATGACAATAGTAGTGTATAAGTTCTCCTGTGCATTTTTACTGTGGCAGTATGTTTTATAGTATATGTTTATCTTTAACAGTAATTTTATATATGACAGTACAACACACATTCATACTTATTTTTGCATTAAATACATATATCTGTATATCTTTTTCTTCAAAAGCAAAAAAGTACACAAAATAATTAATTTTATCATTTTTAAATTTTACCATCTGTGCAATAAACGATAAATTTAAGTGTAATTATAATTATTGTCATTTGTTTCATTAATTACAAGATATTAAATCCCAATTTAAAAATTTGCACATTTTTTTTTAAATAGACTCCATCAGCCGGAGATTTATGGTTGAATCATCTAAACCATTACGTTCTGCTTTTTTTTTTTGCTAAAGAAATAGATATCATTAATTACATATGTGTGTATTTCACATTACTACTCGCATTCATAAAATAATTTTTAAATGCATGTAGTATTAGTGTAAGTGCACTTATCTATTGTCATCAGAAGCATGGCGCATTAAAAACTGTTTAAAGGAAATAAAAAAAGAATGTATTTTGTTGCTAAAAATATAAGCGTTAACATCGAAATTTTATATTCTATTATTTAGTTTTAATATAAAACAATAGAAAATAGTACAGCCTCAAAAATTCATTGTATCATAAAAACATTACTAAATGGTAAAGTAACAATATATGTACAGAATATCTATTTGTTAATATGATGAACACAACTTCTGAATTGTAAAAAATTGCATCTTGTACACACTTTGTAATTAAATTATGTAATAAATCTAAAAAAGGATAGACAAACAGTTTTTTCATAAACCTTTATATAAAAGTATATCAAATATTATTGTCATGCATACATATGTATTAGATTGGAAGACCCATTAGTTCAACATAATAAAAATTTTACAAGATTTACATTAGTCGCATATATAAAATGTATTAAATAATTAATACGTTACTATTATAAAAATTTGCCATTTACAATATCATAACATAATATAAGAATAGAGTTTTTCTACAATAAAAAAGTCATAATTTCGCACTATTAAATCAAGATAATACACAATTTATATGTATACAAAATCTCTCTCCCACATTTTTAATCAGCAACAAAATGTGCAGTTTATTTAGGCACTAATGTGTCTTGATATTAATGTATGAAAGCATACCAAGTTAATGGTACCGTGAATTAAGAGAGTACACAATGTCTTATATTAACAGCAGAAAATTCACTCTCATTATTTACATCAAAATTTACCTTATGCAGAGATTTGCCGTTTGGCGAGGAAAGATTGTTCACGTATGCTAATTTTAAATAAGATTTTACGCCCCTTAAAGAACGATATTGGCTATTTGGCAGTCGGCTGTTAGGATTATTATTTGTCAAGTCAAGAATTGAAGGACCTAATGCTGCTCCAACCTGTAAACATGGTCAAACAGATCATGATTATTTTGTGCCTCGTTGTGAAAAAATTTTGAGCATAAAATAGCGAAATATTTCACCGCTTCGAAAACTGCTGGAGTATATTTTGGCGGAACAAATATATGAGTCATATTTTTGTTCACACCATCACGAACTCTCGCAGGTAACGAATTTACTAAACGTCCAGAGTTGTAGTTACATTCGAGCGTGTAACTACGTATAAGTCCAGTGAGTTTATATACAGCTACTCGACCTGATCCTTCCCTTGACATACCGTCTCTCTTATCTCTAGAAGAAATATACACGGGATGTAAAGATCAAAGTGACTCTGACTTTGACAATAATAATAATAATAAGACGTACATAATATACATATTTCTTTCTGTAAAATTGCACGAAGTAAAATGGAAATTTGGATTGTTAATGGACATTAATTTTGGCAAAAGCATACACATTATTGTATCCTCTACATTGTCAAAGTAATTGCCATACATGAAGACACCCTTTTTCGAAGCATGACCATGAAGATCAATGTATAGATATAATCCAGAGTCTTCTTTAGATAATTGTCCTATGCCGACAGCTGTGTAAGTTTTTTTATCAGATTTAAGTTCTACAGAATTATTACTTTCTTCTGCTTTATTACACAGGCCTTCTCCACCACCTTCACACAACGTGAATAAATAAGTAAAAGAATTTTGTTGATCACGTTCAATAATTCAATTCTAAATATCGTACCCTGAGGCATGTCATCCGAATTCGTTTTTGACGATGCACATTCCTGAAAAATTTCCGGTTGATCTTTACGCTTTTCATCTAATGTCATAAGTGTTACCTATTGTTAAAACAGTTGGTTAATGCTTATTTTCCTCTATGGGTTAGTATGTCTTGATATTTTCATTTGCGAAAAACTATGTCACATTACCTGCTGAAGTAATCTTGTCGTTGTATCGCGTACTATATTTGCAATTGCGCAAGAAGAATCAATAATAGTTAATGTATTTTCGCCGTTTCCTATACACATGTTTGACATCTCATCCTCTTTTGGTAACTGGTACGTATGATGATAATACCTTAACAGTTTTCTTTTCATCAATTTTTTTATCATTTAACAAATGTATGAATTAATTATCTTATCTCTATTTTTACCTTATCAAATTTCTTGCGGCATATATCGTTGGATGGTCCTTTAAGGAAGGATTGAGATAAACTCTATTGAGATTTATTCCTCGAGTATCCATTCGATAATGTCCTCTGACTACACCATCAGGATTGAGCATTGGTATCAATTTGAACACGTAAAGGCGACGAAGATTAATAGCAATGTGATCTTCGCGATTTACAAGAAAATTAAGAAAGCCATTAAAAACAAAACTAGATGGTGTTTCTCCTGGATGGACCCTTGCACTAATAAAAATTACCTATATGCAAGAAAATTTCAATATAAAAGTACTTCTTTTATTATGCATCTGTAATCATAATACTATGATTTTTATATAAAGCTTAAAATGAACTATATACTTTTTTATCCCAAAATTTAAAAGGTCGTTCCTCATTTTTCTCAGGAAACATATTATTCAGTCTATCTTCTCTCTCTGTTGATATGTTATGAAATGAGCTTATTGTTATTAGATCCATTCTTCTTCCCTCTAAAGACTTTATTGCACATTCTCTATGATAATAAACATCATCTGCAGATGTTATATTTCTCTTTGCTATCCTTGCTTCGACTCTTCTTAAATAATTTTGCAAATCAGTGTAAGAAAAAGGATAAGTGAATGCAAAATATGTTACAGCTTTTGGATTTTCAGGTATAAGATAAACAAATGACAATGTAAAGTCATTTCCTTTTTGATCCAACTGGAATATTGTAAATTTATATAGACTCTACATAGCATACAGAAATATTACCATATCTAAAGATATACAAAATTTACAGTGTAAGTAGGTTTGTCACGGATCCTCTCCCAATGCAGATGACCAGGTACAACTTTAAAAACTGGACACATTCCTTGACTGAACATTTTAACTTGTTTGTTTAAGTTAACTATATTGAATTTAACAGAAGTTCCTGAAGTGTTAGACTTGACACCAAAGTAAAACCACGTTCTGTTATTATTTTGAAACTGTGTTCCATGACAATCGTGCTTTGTCCACAAATTAAACTCATAGTCTGTGGCATCCTCTGAAGTTGAGCTTCTGCTTGATGATTTATTTTCTGTTTCACATCCATCTGAAAACACATGAACGTGCAATTACCACTTATGCTCTAATGTGTATCACATAGAAAATATAGGTCACTGCAGAGGAACAGAAGATTACCCTTTTCAATAGTTTCTGGCACTTTTACTAGTTCAACCTTTGCTAAATTTGCTGAATCAAAATTATTATAAAACGAGAAACCGCCGCATGTGATACAATCGCCTGGATTTGCCATGATGTGTCAAAAGGTTATACGGTTCTCTGTAAAATACTCGTGTGAAACGTTTTACACGTTCGCAAAGAGCATCATGCTCTGCAACATGTAAAAATTTGTAACTTTATTCTCACTTTCTCCGATACTGAGCGCACTTTTCTTCATTCGTTGCGTTACGTTCATATTAGACGAGTCATGTTTTTGACAGCTATCTTTGAAATCGTTACGATTTCCAGTTAGTTCGTCCTTTATGTTACGAAGCAAGTGATACACTTTCAGAATCGAGGTAAACACCGTATTTATCTTCGTTTAAACAATACGCGATATGTTACGTTCGCGCGATACTTTCACAAATATCATTGTTGTGCTTAATTTAAACATGTTTACTTCATCACAGCTTCGTAGATATTGGTCCAACTGCTAAGTATGATAGAGAGAGACGTATGTCACTGATTTTCAGTTGTTTGAAATTCGTCCCGACGTGTTTAGCAAAGTTTCAATTTCTGTCTGTTAAATCGCACTCGAAATTAATACGGAGATTTGCTCAAAATATTTTACAAAAATGTTATTTCACCTATATCGTTTCATTGCACATTACGTAACATGCTTTTTCTCTAATTATTTTCTTTCTTTTTTCTATCATATATACCTGAACTGGAAGAAAATCACGCAAGGATGTTTGTGAAACAACAAGGAATGCGTATCACGAGATGTACATCGGTCGACGATTATTTAATCCAAGGAGGAACAATCACGCTCCGATACAGGGAAATGTCGTTTGCAACAAAACTGTGCCAATCGATGAATATATAGGTGGATTTTCTATTAACAATTATCATCGTCAGCATAATTTGGCACGATACTCCGATTATTGCGTGCTCGTTCAGACTCGTTGAATCGTAAGGCGCGAACAGAAATAGCCAATCATGCGCTGTCGCGCGAGCAATTGTGAACGACATTTTAGACGTTGGAAATCCCTCTTCATCGGTTGATCATCGCTTGTCGCGCGTATCAAAAAGCTCCATAATCCATTTAAAGTTGACTTTTTTAACGACAAAAGTTGACGTTAAAAATCATGTTAAAGATCCTGCGTTGTCTAAATTATCGATGGGTACCACCTACCGACAGCTGGCGCACTCTGTGCTTCGTGCTCCAATGCTGGCGCAGTGTGGACAAGAGCTAAGTCAACAAGGGTCGATTCCAAACGATTTCGGGATGTTTCATCCATTTTCATAACGCACCGTGTTTGAACGGACGGGAGTCGACGTTGTTACATTTGCAAATCGAAAAATACGAAGCCGAGTGGGAACGAACGGGACAATCCCGACGGTTCGTTCATTCACGAGAAAGAAAGAAGAGAGCCAATGAGTGACAGTTCTTCGAGTGTGTGATTTTTGGATATGTCGATAGCTTTTATCGATACGTCTCATCTCTGATACACGGTCCCCGGCGTTCGTTCGTCGTAAATGCGGCCGCCGTGATTGTTGACTGGGAAAGTCACGATTTCCCGCGGCACTGTCAACGTGTCAAAAGCGATAGCCGTGCGATACGTCAGCGTGCAGACGATGCGCCTACTGTGACTCCGGCCGCATGATAGTGTCGTGCACACGTACGAGCCTGTTTTGCAGACGTGTTCGTATCCGCACACCCATACGAAATCTCGTATCATAAGAGGCAGGAGCACGCTGTAGCGCGGCTCAGACCGTAACTCACGGTGGCTCAGAGCAACACGCAGTTGGCCAAGTGACGTCCACATTGCTTTCCGCTTTACGACCGATCTTGTTACTTTACGTGGCCGGGTGTTCGACGACAGGAACAATATGTGCGGTGAGTAAACGATGTACTTTGCCTCTGAACGATGTTTCTCCTCTTTTATCCTGCTTCTCGTTAAGGTCGGCGTGAATCGTTCCATAAATGTTTCCACGGTGAAAGTACACGTCCCGCGGGTACGATCCGCGTGAAAAGTCCGATCGACAAATAATTTCGAGTCCTCCGTAAACGCGTCACCGGTTTGTCCTTCCGCTTCTTCCGTCGATTTGATGTTTCACGTGTCCGATACACGCGTTCGCCGAGTTTAAATGCCGATTTAAAGACACACGACACGGACATTTAAAAAGGGGGCCGGCTACTCGCCCATCTGTAAACTGAGGCTTGTTGAACGCGCGCGCGAGACGAGTCGGTGTGACAACTCCGGAACTTGGTGCGTTTCGAGCTGCCCGTTTCCGGAACGCAGAGAGAACAGAAGCGGAGAACAGAAACGGAGAATAGAGTATTTCGTATCTTAATAAAGTCGAATAAACTGTATAAGATACAGTTGTAATTAAGTTGTAATTAGACTGCGGATCTTTGTGCATTTATGGCAAATATAAAAAGTACAAAAATGCACGCAGCCCTTGCAATACGTGAAATATGTAAAATGAGATATTTGTTACAACGTTGTAGCAGATGGAACAAAATATGAAAATGCATAAAAGTCCCGCAGTCTAGTTGTAGTTTCATCATTAGCGATTAATTGTCGCAAATTACTTCGGATTTATTAATTGCACTTTCCTCGACACTTTTGTCGAATCGTTGACAAATTGTGTCAGGCGTGCTTTAATTAAATTCACGATCACGAGCTGACGATTGTCACTCGACGATGGGGAACTGCCACGCAGTCGTTGGATCTCAATATTTGCATAACAATGTGCGTAATTTCGAATTGATGGGCAAGATTTATGATCCGCGTTCGCATTACAGCGAGCCACGAGGCAGGGTTCGAAATTTCGCTACCGATAAGAAAACATGCAAGAATTGATAATGTTAAATAGAAATATTTTAACGATATAAACGATGTTACAACGCGATGGAATCTAATAACGATTCCAAGGTGATGCCGTTATCGTGCTCGATAAAACGACAAGCAGTAACAAAGATACCAATATACCAAAACACAGGTAACTATCAAACAAATCAGATGAATTTTGATAGTTGTTGATAGGCGCTTCGAGAACCAGAGTTGCATTGGCATTCGTCTCAACGAGGAGAAATTAACGGTTCATTATTCTTTTCCTCGTCACAACCTTGGATATGCCAACGTTTAATTTTCTTTCTCAATCAGCCAGCCAAGAGAATATATGTTACGATAGTTGAATAATTTGAAGGGAAAAAATTATTATCAAAACTCTTGCGTGAAGTGGCTTGATCTTCGAATCAAGAAATGGGTAAGAAACATACGAATGAAAAAAGAATTTAATCTCTTTATTTACTTGTTTTTCCACTAATATCTCAACGTAGGTGACGAAATATTTTAATAGTTAACAATTAAATATTTTAATTGGTATTTTAATGTAAAAATTAAGAATTATGAATAAGAGAGGAAGAACTATGTGAAACACTTTGAACTTGGAAAAAGTGGTGGATTTCTTTTTTCATTACTTTTTAATATTTTCTTGCTGTTATTCATTTATATCAAGTCAAGTCGGTAGTTCATTATTGTTTAATTTAAATAATTACAACTCTGAGAACCCGTTCTCTTGAAAATCCCTGTCAAAAAATTGTCGCGCGTTCTACAATGCGATAGGATGAAAACGACAGGACGACATTACGAAAGATTTTTGCGTCACTCTTTTATCATGTATTTTTCTTTTTTTTTTAATCGTTTGTACTGCGGCGAAAGTTAGTCTCTCGGAGGATCGATTCGAGGAAACGGAATCCAATATGCTTGTAACACTCTCTTCATTAAAAGCTATTTGTATTCAATCATAAATCAACCTAGACGAGTTTCTACACGAAAACAAACGGTTGATTTGTATTAGTTAAACTATTATAAGGATCGATCAATTGTACTACGTTTGCAGTATTTTCTCAATCGATTTATCGTATTTAATATCGAAGATTTGATACTGAAGACTATGAAAGAGACTCCAAGGATTTGCTTGATATTTGCTCACCGCTGTTTCGCGATTTCCTTTCTATCCCCGAATGTTTGTAAATTCTTTTGTGGAAATTCATTTTGGCAATTGATCAATTAATTTCGGAAATTTATTTATTCCGTTAAATTGTAAATTCGTTTCCACGTTGATCAAATATTTATTTAGTCTGATACATTTTTGGATTAAATAAACGATCATCGAATTGATATTAATAATATTCGAATTATATAATTAATATTATCATCGAATTCAAATTCATTATTGTGGAGTTGAAACAATACATTTTACAGATCACGTATTATTTCATTTTATTCTTACGTATTATTGGATTTTCCTTTTTTTTTCTTCGATATAACATTGCTTTCACATTCCCTTGGCACTTTCAGGCCAATTATCCACCGATATTTATTGACAGATGATAAAATCGTTGAATTAATTACGAATCAGCCAATTCGGGGAGCGTCGAGCGAATAAATTTTCCAGCCGCGATATCTCTTGAAACTCGCAGCCAATTAATAGGATCTTGTTATTCTGTTTAATACGTGTTATCATTTCTTTGTGTTATTGCAATGCCATTAATTTCCTTATCTGAAAATAACGAAAACATATGTGTCGACGACGTGTCTCTCCTGTGTTTGTGTTCTCGTCCAACATTTTCGCGGCTCGAACTAATTACGAAGGTTTGATTTAATTAACCAGCCAGCTCGATGTGTACGCTGGCAGAAACACGGGCTGATGCCTTTCAACTTTGACTGGAACCTCTATAGATGAATCTCTATACTGGCGCCTTTGTCGAGTTTTAATCAGTAGGTTTCGCGAACACTGCCAGCTGATATTGTTCCTCCAGGCACGAACGCGTTTTCCAAATATATTTCTCATTTTTCCTTCGAACGATCGAGCCACGATCGTGACTGGTCAACGACCCTCCGGTGTTTACGTCCTGACGTGTAACACGCGGCAATCACCGTGGGATATTAACATACTTTTTACCTGGATATTTCGCTACAATTGAGCAATTAGAGAGTCGATTGCTCGACTTCAAACTTGAAATGAATTTGACTCGGTTTTGAAATGTACAAAGTTTGGTACGAAGCTGTTATAAAATTAGGCATTTTTAATTTTCCTTTCGTGCAGGTATTTGTCGAGTATTTTCCCGAAATTTGATGACACGAATAAATTATTCATTCAACAATATGTTGCTCTTAGATGATCAGTCGAATGAAATTCAGCATGAAATTTTTATAGAATATGTGTGACGGGACTCTCCCAATTTCCCTTTCAATTTACTCTATTTGTTAATTATTTTTGTGAAATTTACAAAAACGTAATGACAAAAGTATTTCTATAAAAACGAAATCTTTTTACTATCTACAAAGAATTTTCTAATAATAAAAAAATTTTAAAATAGTAGCTAACCTGAATGAGACTTTCTTCGAAATTGTCACGTCGAAATTTTTCGAAAGGTTTGATTTGGTAATTACTTTGAGGAAGTGGCTTTCTTTGGTGAAACGGAGATTGAGAAACGAGAGAAGCATCGAGAGTTTTATTATTGCAGAAGGAAACGGATTCTCCTCGATTACAAAACTGGCGAAATCACCTGGCCACTTATTTCCATCGACATTTTATTGGTAGACGTGTATATGTGTTAACGAACAAAAACTATCAAAAAATACAATATTTTATACAAAATTTCCAAATTGCCGAAAATGATTAGGCAATGTATGTTAATTGTAATGCAATTTCATAGTTTCATGAAGTAATTAAAAAAAAATTGTTTCGCTCGTTAAATACCACAAAGAGGATTATACTTTGATTTATTTTGTACATTTGAAATCTCCCATATATATGTAAAAATCCCTTATAGTAGCTGGTAATTATTTTAGACTGATTTTATACTGTCCTCTACAGAGTATATCCATCACTGAAAAGTTATACTGCAATTCGATCTGTAAATTATCAATCGCCAGAAGCTTGACAAAGTTCCACTAAGACTCTAAAATTCCAAATCGTATCGTGAAATTCTACACTCATTCAAGTCTCCTTTATGAAATTCACCGAAGTTAATAAAATTAGCCATTCATTTCGTTGCTTACCGGGGGCAAGTTAGAAAATGGTTGTTTCAAAACCTGCATTCCATCAAATTACGGAAGCATATAGGCGCTGCGTTATGTTGGAGCGAGTAACAGAGTTGTCCGCGGTGTGTTGCAACGAGGCACAAACGTGACTCAACACGGCCCCACAAAGTTCATCGAAAGTTTAGCGGAACAAAATGGTCCACACGTTTACACAGCGTGTTCCATATCCTTACGGCGTTTTACAATAGAGATTGATCGAGGCCTGGCTATCGACACTGATACCGGTGAGTGTCGATGTGCCCACGACCAACGAGTGAAAGTTCCCTCATGGCTAACCTGACGTTGGCGTGAGAGGATAGTTACGTGTGACATTTAAACGTGGCCTCCTGCGCATGGCATATGTGTACACGTAATATTATAATGTCTAGACACTTTTTGTCGTTTATCTTTCCTTTCTGTTTCTTCTTTTTTTTTTTTGAGACCCTTTCGAAAGGAGTAATTTTGGCTTTAATTGCATTAAAATTAGGAATTTCATGGAATTCGTGTATACTTAAGGAATCATTTTGTGTCTTTGATATCTCTTTAATAAGAATATCGATTGTTATATTAAAGTAGGGTAGGGGATTCATTAAAATTAGATTTTGCCAAAGTGTGTAAATTAATAAAAAGGAAGCTATGTTCGCTGTTTTCTTATAAAGGACAATTTAAGTTGACTGTCTTCGATCAAGACAATCGATCTACAATGATCTGTATCGATTTTTCTGGAAAAATATTAAATGTAAGAATGCGTTATTTATTATTAGAATGTATTCAATGTTTCAATATGTACATATACATATAGAACTCATTTTTATATTTAATATTTTTCCAGAAAAATTATATGATAGAAAAAAAGTATATATATATGTGACAACAGAAATTTTCATTTTGGTGAAAAAAAAGAAAAGAAACGACATTACACTTTTCGACACATTGTTTGTCCAGGCGACACCTGTCCAGTTTGCCTTTTACCTTCCTTACGAAAATTCAAACGCGCGGCCTCGCCTCCTGAGAACCTGATTTTTGTTTACGTCCACGGAATTTTAAGATCAGAAATTTCGTCCGCGCCCGCGAACGAAAATAACTCGTTCACCCCGCAGCTGGAATTTCGTTCACCGTCCTTTTATTCTACTTTGGATTTCTCCGCCTCTTTCCCTCTTCTCGCCCGCTTCGTCGCCGTTGGTTTCCACCGATTCGACAAATTGCCAGCGAATTGCCTTTCCGATCGTTTATTTCTCGACCTTCGTTTTTGTCTCAATGGTCTGTAGATTCTTGTCCCGAGAAACTATTCCTGTTATTTCCCTTAGTTATTCTAGAAAGTATTTTCAGTGTTCTATTCTATTTTATTTGTATTTTGTCTCTTTTTTTAGCAGACACATGCATATCTTAAAATGTAATCAACTTCATTTTAAACCAATTTTAAACAAATTCACCGCGCAGTCTGATGGCTGATTGTTCAGGCTTGTTTTAGAAGAAGAAAATGCACTCGTTAACAATTGTTAACTATTGTTTGGCGTTGACATCGAAATGGAAAAATCATTCTCGATAATTTACTATGGTTGAGTATAGTTAGCCTTGTGCTCAGAAACGATAATAATTATTCGAAGAATTAAAGTTAATCGAGTTATTTAGTACAACCAATTTCGTTTTAAGACGATTTGATTTAATTCAGAAGCTGTGAAATCATCCTGTCGAATTCATATTTTTCTTTCTTTTTTTTTCATCAATAATCGGCGATCTCGTTTATCCTCGTTTGAACGTTTCAATAGTTAATTAATTTTGTCACACGTATCTTGAACTTTTCTACCAGTGTATGTACACTTATGCCTATTTGTTGCAGTTTATGCAAATTTTCATAAGTGCAATTAGAGTGGTAGTGATTTGTTTCTTGCATACTGAAATAAATAAGAGACGCATTCTGCGTAAAAGCAAATGGAGGTTCGGAGGGATGAGGAGATCTGTTTCTTCACGCGTTTCGCACCGAAAGGTGAAAATTCTCAAGGCCGATGAGGTTTTTTCGTCGTGCAGATCTGTCGAAATAAAATTCATTGATAAAACTGAAAATTGACAATGAAGAATCTCAAGACGGCTCAAGGTCCACAGAAATCGAGAAGATCGTATCAGAATCGCTTCTGTGTCTACTGTTAGCATGTACGTACGTCTACCGAGCGATTTCTCACGGATTTCTTGGGCTAATTGTATCGTTTTGTGTCAGTAGGTCGGAGAAGGCTCGAGCGTAGTCTGATTATTCGTGTTCATACTCCAGTTCGTTCGATTCGAACATCAGCAGCGTTTTAATCAGCTACGTTCAATTTTTGCACTCGCTGAAAGTTGAAATCTTTGACAAGAACATTTTTTAATGTCACTGTATGTTATCTTTTTTGTTTGAACTTGATAACTTAATTTCGAAATAACGTTATTCCGTACTGATTTTCGTACGTCTCGAGCACGTTAGATCAAGCTACAGAGAAATTTGTTAATAAATTCTTTTTAATTCAAGAATATCAGAAATCACGTTATCAAAGTTTAATAAACAGTTGCATGCATCACGTTCTGCAGTTGTGCTGATTATGATATTTACACGTGTCACATGATATACTCACTTCTTTCAATATTCTAATTAATACAGTCGTTACTTAGCTAAAACATACGCGTTAAACAAACGAATAAATAAAAAGTTATTTCTTTTTCTAAAAATTTTGACAATCAACAATCTTGCTTGTTGCAGTATTTATTCGTTTTACGTTTGACAACTTTCTAGAAATCGTTACCGCGGCACCGAACAGCAATGGTTCTTTCGAAAAGAAAAATTTCACCAAGATGTTCCCTTGCATTACGTTAATCCATTTTGATATTTGCTTTTGTTCTTAGGCTTTCCAAATTATTCTACGCGTTACATTTCTCCTATCTCAAACCACATTTACGTCCACCTGCAATTTATGCGACAAAGTTGATTTATCGCGATGCGATAATTCGTTCGCTAGATCGCTGATACGATAGAAACAAGAACAAAGTAAACGGATAAGGAAATAAGTACTTGAGAACAGAGACGCTGGACTTGTAATATCCGTCGTTATCGATCTCTTATCGAACAAGTGACGAAAAGTCAAAATAACTTCCGTTCGATCGAAGATCATTCAGTGGCCTTTCTTTACCCTGATAAGTATTACCTGCACGAGGGACTCATGGTTCGTCGTATTATCTTTTGGATCGAGCGAGTCAAAAAATCGCCTGATTGTCGAAGAAGAAGACCAGGCTGATATATATAAATCGTAGGATTAACTTTATCGGAAATCTTTCTTTCGTTTGCTCGTTACATTTCTTTTCTTCTTCTCTCTCTCTCTCTCGAACGTACGTTATCGTAGTAAAACTTCATTCATATAATTTTTCAAAACGCTGTTATTTTCAAGAAAATTGTCGAAGGCTTCGAAGGCCTTCGGTTGAAATTGATTTGAGATTTGATAAATTTTTGAATTCGTCTCTTCAAGCTTCATTTCTTCCACACTTCTGGATTTTCAAAAAATGAGAGGAAAAAATTCGCAGTTTTTGCTATGTTATACAATTAGCTTTCAAGTGAAATTTCCGAAGGTATTTGCGCAGGATTATACCTATAAAAAACATTCATCTGCACACTTACGAGTTCAAGCACATTCATATAGTTTAGTACTGAGAAAGTGAAGTGTAGAATCTACCAAGTGCTCTTCCACAGTTCACTGGTCATCTCCACAAATCCAAGAAGCACTGAAAAATAGTGATGGGTGTCACGACAATTTATCCTCGTTCGTTCACCATTCTCTTTCGACGAAGGTTGATTAGTCTGAAAGGCTTTTGAGAGGCTGATGCAACCAGCTGATCCCCCCTTCCCCCGATCATTTACGATTTTCATTCCAGATAATGGATCGATAGATAAATCGAAGCTCGGATGTGATAAAATTCCTTTTAATCAAGCGTTGATTAAAATTCTCCTCAAATAAGCGAACTTCTTTCGTTTCTTTCTTCCTTTTTTCTTCTTCAGGGTGTTTCTATCGGTGTTGCTCGCTTATCGACGCAATTGCAGAACGCAATCTAATCGCGATGTGATCGATTCGATAGCCTATTGTCGGCTCGATACGAAATCAAATTACATTTACTTGGCACGATGCACTATGCGCTCGCGTTTCCCTCACTTTTCGTGAGTTCCATCACAGTGACAGCGACGAACGACGATCGACGTTCACTCATAAACCGATTCTGCTGGTGATGGGCGGTAATTTCAATAATTTATAATTTGTCGTCGTTCTCTCTGATCATCTTTGAACGCTCGAGGTTTCATCTTCGTTGTTCAGTTTCGAGTGAAATGGTTTTCGAGTCTCTCCTCGAGGTCCCCGTGACCTTTCTGTCGTGTCGATAGATGGATTAATATTACAGCAGAGTATAGCTGCGATAATCGCGGTGTTTCTTCTTTTTTTCTTTTTTATCTTCGATTGTCGTTGTTACCTGGACGTAATAAATTTCGAACAATGCAGCGTTTCGTTTGTTTTCGAGGCGATCGGATCGTTAAGTGAACTACGGTGGCAACGAAACGCAGTGGGACGTTTGCTGCTCCTTGAAACGTTTCGTCTCGTAAAAGTTTGTCGAAACGAGCGCACGATTTCAGCTTGTAGCACGTTCTCGCGACAATCGGCGAATTGGTAAAATCGGCGTGCATCGATTTCTAGGGAGCATGTTTCAACGATCGATCTGGACCGATTGACCATGGAAAATGTAACAATCGCATAAGTTTCATCCTCTGAGATCGATTGTGCAACTTATTGTCGGTTTTAGACGTTGGACTCTTTCGATATTTTTGAGACACAGAATCCTTTCAACTTTGGAAACTCTCGAGTTTCTATATTCTATGATCTTGAATTATAATTTATGAAAAGTCAATCCATTTCTTATTTTTCTAACGGCGAGGAATCTAAAGTTGGTGAGGTAAAAGTGATGAAATTAGATTCAGTTATTAATTCACGTTCAGATTATTAAAATATAGAATTTTTAATTTCGTTGTTGCGCGAATTATTATTCTATATACTCTGTGATGGGAATTGGCAATTGAAGTTCAACTGAATTAAAAGTTTCACGTTTTAAAGATTTGTCGTAAAAGTTAACTCAATTGCCCAACGATGATCATCAGTTAACAAAAATCTTTTCGAAGAGTTTTTAAAAAGTATTCTTATCAAGTACGTAAATAGTTCACGAGTGAATGTGTCGAATGCTGTTCAGTTAAAATGTCAATAATTATTTATGTTTGCTATTGCTAATAATTATTTATTGTTGAAAGAAACTACAAATTTCGATTATTGTTACGAGTAGTAAAAAAAAAAAAAAAAAAAAGGGAACAATTATCGGTTAAAGGCCGTGCAGCCTTTCTAAATCGAGGACGATGCCGTTGTTTCAAACTTGATACTCTTAAATTCCCGCGGTAAAAGAGCGCGACGGAGTCGCATATCGAACGATCGAATTGCGGATCGTCTATCCTGTAAATGTAACTTTATACAAAGTTGTCTGTCCAACACTGGGCGTCAACGTTTGACATTAGCTATCTAACTTTGTCTTGTATACGCCACACTTTTAGGAAATTCTAATTTCGAAATTTTCTAATTCCTAAATTATCATCAAATGATTTTCGTTTTATTTCGCGCAGAATTCTTTTAATCTTTAAAAAAGAAGCTCAACTTATATACAATATATTCCGCGTAGATTCTAGAATTCTGAATCATTCTTACAGCTGGGATCATTAAGGAGAGATTTCCTATATAATCGCTTCAATAGGAATTATCAAACTTCTATATAATCTGTTTGTTTCGATATATAATAGTTCAGTCGAATTTTTCTGAAACGTTTATTACAAACCAGAGTCGCTGCATTTTCAATAAAATCTCCACCATTGGAATACATATATTTGTAAAATATAAATATTTTAAAATATTTATTATTATTTAATATTAAATATTAAATATTATATTATAAAAAATTAAATATTATATTATAAAAAATTAAATATTATATTATAAAATATTTATAAAACTCAATTTATTATTGAAATTAAATATTATAAAACCCAATTTATTATTAAAATTAAATATTGTATCATAAAATATTTATATAATTCAATTTATTATTGAAATTAAATATTATAAAATCCAATTTATTATTAAAAAATTAAATATTATATTATAAAATATCTATAAAACTCAATTTATTATTGAAATTAAGCATTATATTATACTTATAAAACCCAATTTATTATTAAAATTAAATATTATATTATAAAATATTTATCTATCTATAATCTATAGATTATAGACAGGCCACCACCAAAACACGCACCACATTGATCAAACACAATTCCGAACAGATCCTCTGACGACAATCAGATTTCGACTCGTTCGCTTTAAATTTAAAAACACAGGATCGAGCAACGAGGATATCGCATGTCAATGTTATCAATGATCGTAGTCGTCGATCTGTTCAATGTTGAACGCGTGTGTTCATTGTGTTTCGCAAAAAGCGCAGGACGAGCGTTCCCCGATCGTCGTTTCTAACGAGCATTTCATTCGGTCGCATACACGCGAGCTTTCCCTTTCACCTATAAACGTGTATCGCGAATTATACCTGTTTCCACTTGCACGCCTCGAGTGGGCTCGTGTTCACGGGCGACGACTTTTTGCATTTTTGCAATACCTAACCGAGGTGGGGACTCACTCTCGTGTCGATACGCGCACACCTCCTCGAGGCGGGGCGTTCAGAATTTTTGACTCGATTCGAAAGTTACCGATCGTACTGTTGGTCGAGCGAAAGATCGTCGTTGAAAAAAAAAAAAGGAAAAGAAAAAAACAGCAGGGAAGAATGTGGAAATTACAAATGGAAAATTTTGTTTGTCACGTGGGAACTTCGTCGAGAGACGAACATTGAGTTTAAATCGATTCTCAGTGTTCTTGCGTGTTCTTGCTGTCTGAACGTAGTTTAGTTCTAAATAACGTGTTTTATTTTGTTACTATTACTATTTTTTATATTTAATACTCATATTAATTTATTTATAATTTAATATTAATTATATTGATTAAATTTAATACTTTTAATACTTTTATAATATTAATTAAATTTAATACTTTTATTACTATTAATTTTATAAACTGTTAAAGGATAAATACTGAAATACTAGCGAGATACTAAATACTGTATATATACATAGAAGGTACAATAACTTTTGCTCTCCATTTTCAATTTTTCTTTTCACAATGCAAAATCAATAACACACTCTTGAGGATTGATCGTTTGTCTTTTATAATACTTAAATACTTTAATATAGTGGAACAATCGGTGTGTTCAACTTGTCACACTCGATGCTAATAAATAATAAAACGTTATATATGATAGTACATGCATACATTAGTTATCAATAGATATACGTGTGTAAGATATCTATTTAATTTTAAAATATCTAACACTCCTTCAATTTCGTTCCAACTTTTTAATTTTGATTAATTAGTTAAGAGTATACCCCGAGTTGATTCGTGTTCTATTTTATATAAAACGATCTTTATTTTTTCAAGTATATACCATATTTACATATTTATTGTCTTTAGGCCGAATGTTTTGAGAAGAAATTTCCTGCAATTTTAATCACGGTGTAGTCTCTTACTAAACCGATGATTAAAAGAATAGATGATGTTCAATTCTCCTAAAGTAAGTTTGTCTTAAATGTAAAACGTTGAAAATTTTGAACGAATCTAATTAATCGAGTTACGAAATGTTCGTTTTGAACCACACCGAGAATTCGTCGAATATAGATAACAGAAAAGGGATGAAGAGAACGAACTGGCCAATAAAGAGAATCGTTTTTTTCATCGTCGCGCAGTGAACGCGTTGTGAAAAAAATGCCAAAAGATAGAGAAATGCTGTGTCGATTAGTGTATCGGAGGTGTATCGTTCTCTATCTCCTAGAGAATGGTAAGAGACACGTGGAAACGATGATTGATCGTCTGTTAAAAATGTTAAGTGGTTGTTGAGCAATTCATTTGACTCGTTGTAATCTTGAAGTGATATTTCGAATCTCTAGTGCCTACTCCAGCAACGTAGCGATATGCGTTGAAAAGTTGATGAAAATTGATCGTGGCGCATAGGTAAATTACGAATGGCACGAATGATCGAGCAAACGAAAACGACAAATTTTCCCTTTGTCCAAGATTTTTCATCACGTCGTAGAAACGTTGTTTAAAAATAGCACGAATAATTTTCTAACGTAGAAACAATAAATTTTCCATTTGTCTAGGAAAATATAGTCGAAAGTGACGAATGATTTTTCATATCCAAAATTCTCATTCTCAATAAATAATATAAGAGAATAAAATGTCGAATTTTTGCTTTTGTCTAGGAATTTTCGCGTACCTCAACTATCTGACGCCGAAGAGCAGAAAGGAAATTCTCGAATTGCTAGTTGGTGGATTGAAACGACTGGAGTATCGAGGCTACGACTCGGCAGGTACGTAGAGATCGTCGATCCCGTTGTCGAATGATCTTCCGCGATCGACACGAGAAAGAAAGGAAACCAACGTGGGAAAGAAAATTTTTATCGAATTTTAAATTCCACTTGAACTTTCCGTTTCTCGGGTATAGAAGGCTGATAAAAATTCGATGAAAGAGACACTGTCCGAATGCAAGTTTCATGTTCTTTCAGGTGTCGCCCTTGACAGCGCCGATGGCAAGGATATCTCGATTATTAAGAAGCAAGGAAAGGTCAAGGCGCTCGAAGAAGAGATCTTTTATCGTAAGTATATTATCGTAACTGCTCTTCATTTTCCACTTACATTTACAACAACGTGCCTCGATGTAATGGATAACGAAAATTTGTTAAGATAAATATGAAAAAGAAATCGTTGCAAGTGGAATCAGTTTTCTAAAGAGATCGTTGTGTGTTTTTCACACAGACACCAATATCGACTTTGAATCGAAGGTGTACAGCCACGTGGGTATCGCACATACTCGTTGGGCGACTCATGGTGTTCCATCTGAAGTGAATTCGCACCCTCAGAGGTCCGACAGCGAACACGCCTTCGTTGTGGTGCACAATGGTACAGATATTATTTTATACTTGTTTTATATTTTATATTTTATATTTATGTTTATTTTGTATTTTTATATTTTATATTTATGTTTATTTTGTATTTTTATATTTTATATTTGTGTTTATTTTATATTTTTATATTTTATATTTGTGTTTATTTTATATTTTTATATTTTATATTTGTGTTTATTTTATATTTTTATATTTTATATTTGTGTTTATTTTATATTTCTATATTTTATATTTGTGTTTATTTTATATTTTTATATTTTATATTTATATTATTTTAAAACAACATAACAATTATCTGTAGACTGCCGATGCCCATGAGATATTTATCACGTTGACTACTACGTGAAATTCATATGCAAATTTTGATGCAAACATATAAATTATTCAAAGAATAGTGTTCCGTATAATATTTAGAAGATGAAGTAAATCTCTTTAGTCGCACAGGTAAAATATAAATTCGAATGCAATGATGAATATATAAAATATGTGAATGTAAGCAAGATAACGAATAAAATATATAAAATATAGAATGCTACTTCGTGCAATGTTTAAAAGATGAAACAAATTGGTACTTTTAGATTCTACTGTTATTCTACGTCTCTTGCCTATGAAATCTAAATTTCAATTTACGTCGGCAGTCTAGTTAACACAGATTATCCCCGTTGTATTATAAAGTCACGTTCTTTCTGAAGGTATCGTGACAAACTACAAGGAAGTAAAGACGTTGCTTCAGCAAAGAGGCTACAGCTTCGAGAGTGAAACCGACACGGAAGTAATTGCCAAGCTGATCCATCATCTCTGGGTACAACATCCGGCTTACTCGTTCCGCGAGCTGGTCGAGCAAGTTGTTCAACAACTGGTGGGTATTCGCAACGATAATTGATCGTTCGTACAGCTGTAAATTTTATCGTCGTTAGTAGTAACAATATCATCATTGGTAATAATGTTGGAGATAACTTTTGAGATAAGATAGGGAATGAACTTAATTTTTCCTTTCTTTAATTTCCACGTAACAAGTGTATTATATATTTACCCATTATTATCATTATTATTATTGTATTCACTCACGTTATTATTACATATGATAGATGTTATCATTGTCATAATGTACGTTTGTTAAAAGGAGGAAAAATTGAAATTGTAGGAAGGTGCGTTTGCACTGTGCTTCAAGAGCAAGTATTTCCCGGCTGAATGCGTGGCGACGAGAAGAGGATCACCGTTGCTCGTCGGTATTAAGACAAAAACGAGATTGGCCACCGATCACGTGCCCATCCTCTACGGAAAAGGTAAGCCAGCGAACGTGTTTCGTACACGATTGACACGCGTTTCAATCGAGGGATTAGCGTGTTATTGAAAGAGGTATAGAGAGATTTCGTAGACCTTAGAAGAGATCACAAGGCTATTTTTGGTCGCTCGGGCGCCGAGAGCTACGAGGTAGATATACCGCGGCGGACAGAAGAAAGTTTAAGGAGCAAATCCCACGAGATAATCTAGAATCATATATTCGACAAAAGCAACGAATATATCGGATTGAACGGGGAGTTCGTGCATTTTTATTTTAGATGAAATAAACACTTTATCGTTACATCAAACTTCGGTGCAAGTTCTAATTCGACGATTCATGATAATTGTCGCCTGCAAATTTATTCTTATCTGCTTGCTTTCAATCGTCCAGAACCTGATGCATTTTTTTAAACTCGTAAAGTAATACGCGACAAATATGTATTTTGTCAATGGTCATTTTTTATTGAATATATGAATTTCAATAATGGAAAAAAATAATTAAAGTTATGACGAAGAATACAATGTTGATGAAAAGATGTCTAGTAAGAAGGCTATTAATTCTCGTACGAGATCATAGACGAATGTCAAACTTTAAATTTCCTTTTGTCCACCACTGTATACGCTTTTTTCATTTATTACCTTCAAGGAGAAGACGAACCAGAGTTCACATACCCTTTCCTTTAATTATTAAACGATAATTACCCTTTCTTTCTCCTTGCAAGGAGATTGAACGCCTATGTACATGGTAACAATGATTGCGATGGAAATATTCTCAGAGTAATATGAAATAGAATATGGCCTCTTTACCCGTCAACCGTATCAGACGTGAGGTATATTAACAGCATGTGTCTTCAATTTACAGCTTGTCTATTCTTTTAAGTAATTAACGTATAGTTTGGAGCAACATACTAAGACGCATCATTACATCACCATCCTTTTTTTTTGTGTTTCTCCTCGGTGCTCTCAGCAGCATAATTTATACTCTATTGACGCAGATCTGTGTACGTTGAATGTTACTGTTGTTCAGTAACGATTAACATACAAATGACACTAATGCCAGAACACTTTGTTTACGCTGAGAGTATCTTCTAACAAGTAGTTAACACACCAGGAGTTGGATATTAATATTTGTTTGATAGCTGCTTGTAACCGAGCAATCAATCAGTTTATTTTTTTCAATAGTATAGTGAAACGTCGACTATCTGGATTATGTTGTAATAGACAATTTCATTTTGATATATAAATTTTACTTGAAATAATTCTGAAAGCCGTTTAAAGAATTTAGAGAAAATCTGAAATAGCAAGAATACTTGCGTGGTCATAATAATTATCAAAATATAGATATAAATATCAAAGTATAAATATAAACATCAAAGTTAATAAAAGCAAATGAATTGGATGTAGAATTTAGATTTATTATAGATATCGCAAATACATGAATTATATTACATTTATTTAATCAATTTTCGGATAATTGACGTTTCATTGTACTTATACCTAAGTACGTTATAAATGGCATGTTGTTTTGTAAAGTAGCGTTGTTTATATTTGTTCATTTTGAAGTTATATATTTATCATTTGTTCTCTTGAACAATTGTCGACGAGACAATCGTCTGCATGTGATACCTCATCGGTGACGAAGTTTTATATAGATATTACATGATGTTTCTTTTGCATGAACACCAATGGTTATGTTCTTCAACTTTTCGTCTCGACAGATGAACCTCCACGCGTAAATAAAGGTATATACACTACAGTCTTTACACTACTCTACACTTGTCTTACTTTCTCCTCTCAACTTTGGACCTTTTTTTTCTTCTTTTCATTTAACTGCTTTTCGTTCAAAAACATTTCTCTCGGAGACGTGAATATTACAAAAGTAGTTATACGAACATTATAAAATCTTGCCTATCCTTTGCTTTATCCTAAAGTTTTATGTTTTATTCTAGTGTTAAAGTTACGAAAGGTCCACCGTTTGAGAGACGCATGAAAACTAATTTCGCTTCTTATTTCTTAAGTGCTGTAATTCTCACTCTCAATAAGTTCGATTCATACCTCTTAACAAAATATTTTTCATCTACAATATCTATCTAACAAACATAATACTGGCTTTTTTTTATTCGCTCAATTTTTGTCTGTGACACATGATCACTTGAGAAAATCATCATGAAAAGGAACTCTGTATTATAACAATCATTTTTCGAATTTTGCTTTGAACCATAGCGAACCAGAAGCAGATTACAATCGCAGAAAATAACGAAACAGCAACATCTCACACAGATCAAATTTATTTTCTTTCCGAACACTCGGCAGAGGCTTGTGCATTTGTAGCTTTGTGATTATGTACACGTTTATTCACATAGAAAAATTTGGAGAAAGATATCCGATAGATTTTTTAAACATTTTTCAAAATAAAATTTATCTAACGTGCCTGGTGAAATTTGTTACCTTTCCTTATTTAATTTTCATAGAATTTTATGTTACGATATTTCTCAGTTTTTAGTATTATGTAGTTATTGAAATCTTTTTAAAATATCGCATTATATCACTCATGATATTTATTACCGATGACCATCGTGGTAGTCAACGTGTGAAAAACAAAGAAACCAAAAGAAAAAAGAAGATAGAAGAGAAATATTAAACAATCTTTTTCCAAATTTTCCACGAGAGCTGAACGTTCGCAAGAGAGAGATTCGATCATAGAAGCCCAATGTATCCAGCATCACGTTTCTCTATTTTTTTTTTTTCGTCACTGTATTTTTTATTGCTGTTTTATTGCTGCGTTACTTGTTTTTGTTAATTATTTTGTTTTCTTTTTCATCACCCCTGCATCCAAATTTGAGCAGAAGGTGAAGCGCCCACTCAAGGTAATACTTTATGTAGTCATATGTGTCTTTCTTTCTTACCGCTTGCCGACGATTCATCCATATCCATGCTTTTGAAAATAAATAAATAAAAAAAAAAAAGAAGGGAAAACGAACATGCTGTGTGTGTTAGTTTTGTTAAGCACGAAACTGCCTGGGATCGGATCGCAACACGCTATCTTGTGGAATTCAAGGTAAATGGCACGTGCCTCACACCGCTTTTCAGTACGTATACAGAGAGAGAGAGAATGCGTATTTTCTTCAGTATGTATAATGTATGGAAACGCAGAAGTTGCAGAAAGGGCAAAATATATTTATACATGTGTATATAATACATATCTAACGCTATGATCGAACAAATCTTCTTCCTCTTTCTTTTCCATTTTTTTTTTTCTTTAACTTTAATTCATTAAACAGGTAATTTCTCCCTCCTCTCAGGATCTCCTTTAATTTTTCTTTCACTATTATTTATTATTTTTTGTTTAATAAATAATTAGCGAAACCATCGTCATTTGGCGGTTGTTTAATGCCAGTCAACGCGAACTGATTTATACGTATTACATTTATTTATCACGTTCGCGGCTAATTTGGTGTGGAGCTTGTAAAAACAGAAAAATGGCAAGACGCAAGTGCAATCGTTGATATTCCTTAATTCCTTAATGGTGGAATTTGGGCCTTGGATATGTGTATCTGCATGCGTAATTAACAGATTGCAGATGTTTATGCATTTATAGGAAATTTTAAAGTGGAAAAAGGAATACACATGATATGGAAAAAATACCTAAAATGTTCATGGTACGGTACTTTATATAATATTTAGTGCGTAAATCGATTTTTTACCGAGGCACTGAAAAGTACGAATTTGCATAAAAATTATTCGTGACGTAGTAATTAGGTACAATTGAATAATGACGAATATTATATCATGAAACATCGTTTGGAACGATCTTCCAATTCTTTCGATTGCGTCGTGCTATTTTCGGTCATGTCAGCCTCTTATTCAAAGAGTCCAAGTTTTGTACATAAATATGTAACTTTATAAAATGTACATATACGCTGAAAAAAACAATGGACAATTATTCGTTGATATTAATATTAATTTACTATTCAATAGTGGAAAAATATTCATTTGTAATGTCTGATAGATCATCGTCCGCATGGTCGCACTGAGCTTCCAGTTATGCCACGCAGCGAGAGCACTTCCGAGTTTCAGCCGTTGGAAGACAAAGAAGTAGAATATTTCTTCGCCTCTGACGCGAGTTCTGTGATCGAACATACGAATCGTGTAATATTTTTGGAGGTGAGCATCTTTTCCTATTATTCATTATATTAGTTAATCATTATTGGAGTATTTTACATTTCAACATCCAACAAGATGTAAATGATCTTAATTTTCTTCAACGTCAGGACGATGACGTGGCTGCGGTGAAAGAAGGTGCTCTCAGCATCCATCGACTTCGTCGATGCATGGACGATCCCCATGCAAGAGAAATCACAACTCTGAAGATGGAGATCCAAGAGATCATGAAGGGTAACTACGAATATTTCATGCAAAAGGAGATCTTCGAGCAGCCTGAGTCCGTGGTGAATACCATGAGAGGCCGTTTGAACTTCAGAGACAACTCGGTTACGTTGGGAGGTATCAAGGTAAGTTTCCAACAGTTTAATCCTCTATCAGCGTTTCATTTTTTGATCTAATTGATCTTTTATTCATAGGATTACATTCCGGAGATCAAGAGGTGTAGACGTTTGATGCTCATTGGTTGTGGAACGAGCTACCACTCTGCCATCGCTACCAGACAACTTTTGGAGGAATTAACCGAGCTGCCAGTTATGGTCGAATTGGCTTCTGATTTCTTGGACAGGAACACTCCAGTGTTTAGAGATGACGTTTGTTTCTTCATCTCGCAGTCTGGTAAGATACATCTGACTTTTCGATTGATTTCTGTACGTGAGATTTATGATTGTTGTTTTATTATTTGCTTCGTAGGTGAGACAGCAGACACGTTGATGGCTTTGCGTTATTGCAAAGGACGTGGAGCCCTGATCGTTGGCATCACCAACACGGTGGGAAGTAGTATCTGTCGTGAATCACACTGCGGTGTTCACATAAACGCCGGTCCAGAGATTGGTGTCGCGAGTACCAAGGCGTACACCTCCCAGTTCATTTCTCTCGTTATGTTTGCTTTGGTTATGAGCGAGGACAGAATCTCTCTTGGTAGTCGACGTCAAGAGGTATTGTTAATTTTTTATAAGCAGTTATTCGATGTATTTTAAAAGAAAGTATAACATGTTGCAGTATGTAATTCTTTTGATCAAAACAGATTATCGAAGGACTGAAGAATCTGGATAACCTCATTCGCCAAGTTCTTCAACTTGACGACAAAGTCAAAGAGCTGGCCAAGTCTTTGTTTCAACATAAATCTCTGTTGATCATGGGTAGAGGCTACAACTTTGCTACGTGTATGGAAGGAGCTCTGGTTTGTTGTTCATATTTCAAATATTATACCTTCAAAATAAATTTGTTACTTTTTTTTTTTTTTTGATTTACAGAAAGTTAAAGAATTGACGTACATGCATAGCGAAGGTATCATGGCAGGTGAATTGAAACACGGCCCACTGGCGCTCGTTGATGATTCAATGCCAGTGATAATGATCGTCATGAGGGATCCAGTCTACGTGGTAAGTGGAACTCGTATTAAACTTTCTCGTGATTACCCAACGTTAACATGGTTACGATAACGATATTTCATAATTATTTTTCAGAAATGCATGAACGCTCTACAACAGGTTACAGCAAGAGACGGCAAGCCGATCGTTATCTGCGAGGAAGGGGACGAAGAAACGAAAATGTTCGCAGACCGAGTTCTTGAAGTGCCTAAAACGGTAGATTGCCTTCAAGGAATCCTCACAGTCATTCCAATGCAACTTCTTTCTTTCCATATCGCGGTTCTTCGCGGGTGTAACGTCGATTGTCCGAGAAATCTGGCGAAATCGGTCACGGTCGAATAAAACGTCAACAACAATCGTCAGGGACTTGTCCGAACGCAGTTGTTCATTTGAAAATCCGACGACTTGCTGTGAGAAGATGTCTTTGTTATAACTACGTTTATCTACTGCGAATAGCAGGGGCACAGGAAGAAACAATTTTCAAAATACGCCGTGATATTCTCGTGATAACATGAAAAAATGATCATCGACTATATATTTAATACGTTTCCAAGTACTTAGTAATTATAGGGCTCGTGTTAGAATACGAGTAGAATAGATTTCTTATGTGCAGTTTCTTATGTACGCTCGAGAACGTGTTTAGCAAGTATGTATTTAGAAAATATTTAGATTAGCCATTCGGACCATCGTTAATCTATATATATAATCTTACAGTTTACTTTAGAGAAAGAAACTCAACGAAGACGTTCCTTACGTGGGATTACATTAATCGAGCTCCCAATGATTCCAGTGCATTTCACGGTTGTGCGTATTCATATCAATTGATAAGAAACGAGTGGAAGAGAACGCAACGCTTTTCAGATCGTAGATCAATTGTGATTTTATCTCTTCACGATCAAGTATAAGATTAAGACTGCGATAGAAAGAAAAAAAAAAAAATTGTTACTGCATCGTGAGCTCCATGATGTTTACGTGTGATTGCTCTGGAAAGTGTTCGCATGCGTGTGGGATTTGTGTATCTCTGTAGATCTCAATCGAGATGGAAAAAAGCAACCGTAATGGATATAGAAGAATAGATAATCATCAGAAACGCAAGCAATTTATGAATACGATGACCGCCATGACTATCGCTTCATGGTGTTTATTGTATACTCTCAGAAATTTGTATTTTGTACAGTATTTAAGAGAGATATTGGAAATTTGATACTCTCCCTTCAAGTTTTGCTATGAAAGGTATATTGACAACTTATATGCGCGAATTTTGTTACCGATGTGATATATACATATGCACGTTCAAGTTGAAACAAAATTGTTGTACAAAGACGGACTTTACTAAATGATAATTTTTAAGATTTATAGGGTAGCCTTATATTTCTGCTGTTGAAAGTTTTCCATTTGTCGGACTCGGTATAATCAAGAAGTAAATTTTTATATGGATTAGTCGAGGTGTTGGAGACGCGAACGTTTATAATTTTGCCTATAAAGTCGTATGTAATATCTTCCGCAATGTATCTAGCGATAAATAAACTTTTAGAATATATAAATACAAATATATAAGTGTATATATATATTTGTATATATATATACATGTTATTCATATTAAGTTGCTGCAATATGTGTTCAACAACAGAAAATGCACATTTAACGAAAATATAAGATTTTCTTTTTAAAACATCAATGGCCATAATTGAAATGTAAATGTATCAAATAATTTGTTAAATTGTGAAAATATAAAAGTATCTTGTATATCAACGTACGTTACATACATGTGCAATATACTATTTGTACGTAATATTAACGATAGTAATTAATACAGTCAAAATTAAAATTAAATTTTGAAACGTTAAAACTGAAATTCGTGTTCACGAGTTCGCTCGTCTTTCAATCTTTCGAGATCTATGCCCGGTGTATCGTTCTAATTGGACGTGCGCCAAAAACCCGATCGAAATGATACCACCGAAACCTCGGCTTGGACGGCGTATGCGCCAGTAGTAAATCTCGTGTTTATGTCGGACATGCGGAATCGAGTCAGTGCGCGGTATTCCGTCTAACCAGCGACGGTACGCAACTTCCTTCGGCCGTTTCGGATCGCGAGAAACTTCGGGTGGCGAGATTCTCGTCGGTCGATATCGGCGAGAAAGTCGATCGTAGTCTCGATTCAGCCGCGAATCGCGTTCTCCGTCGTGAGTCGTGTTTATATCGCGCGGAGAAGTACGTGTTGAGAAATATCGGGTTGGACGGACGAAGCAACGCGACCGGAAATACGCCGTCGAATCGAAGTACGTTCGCGCAACGAAAGCGACGTTCGTTGCGTTCGACGACAGAGAGAGAGAGAGAGAAAGAGAGAGAAAGAGAGAGAGACTATAACAGAGCAGAAAGTAAATTGTACCGTGAAGCGTGATCCTGAAAAAGTTAGCCGCGTGGCCGAGCATAATTCCAGGTGCTAAATTTAAATGTGCTGCCCCGATCCCCTTGGGTTATTTCGCCTAGGTTGGCTGCGCTCGAACGGCTCGCTAGCGTACCCTGTTCTCCGTCGTCAGCCCTACCGGCAGTGGTATCGGTGTTGATCGTCGTCACCAAGTATATATACGTGCGCGGTGGTCGCCATTGCCGGCGGTAACGGCACTGGTGCGAAGTACACACACACACACACACACGTACGCACGCATACATATACAGACAGACGTCGCCTGCGCGATTGCGAGCTTACCACCACTACGCGAGTCAGTCGACGGTCTGCCGGCGAGCAGTGCGGACGTGTCGCGGAAGGATTTGAAGTTGTCGTCGGCCCGCAGATATTTGCTGGCACGACCGCGATTTTGCCCCACCGTCTCGGTGCCCACGGTAACGCACGGCTCCCGCGGACAGAACCACCTCCTCTCTGCCCGGCCCGACGACCCTCCCTCCCTCGCGACGGTTACCCGGTGTTCTACCAGCGCCGCGGCGGTTCCCCTCTATTGATCGAATTTGACCTGCGAAGTTTCCCCTAGCGTGTGCGGTAGTGGCGGCCGGCAGTGGCTCTCGCTTACGTTCCTCGGTTAGTGCGGTAAATAATCGCGATACCTCGGCATGGCTACTCCGACCGCTTGCACGCGGTTTAGTGACAACTACGATCTCAAGGAGGAACTGGGCAAGTAAGTACAGAAAACCTAAAATAACCAAGAAAACAAAATCAAATACAACGCTCCGTCGTTCGAGCGACGTATGTAACGAACAACGTAGGGCGAAAACGAAAGACACAGAGAGAGAGAGAGAGAGAGAGAGAGAGAGAAAGAGAGAGAGTGAGTGAGTGAGATTGGTTTAACGTTACCGCGTGTCACGACGTGTTTGCTCCGTTTCTTTACCTTCAGAATGTATACACACTTTGTCTATCTCCCTCCCCCCCTCTCTCTCTCTCTTCGCTCGTGTATATTTCTATTTCTTGCCGTGGTGTTTTTATTACACGCGAACTTGAATGTGTCGCGAGAATATTTCGCGCGTCGTTTGTTGTGTGTGTTGCGTCGTGAATTAGTTGGTACCGTTTGGTAGCGTTTCACGACGTCGTGTTGGACACGCGAGTGACGATTTGCGAGAAGCGCGATTCACCTAGCAGACGACGCCGCGCCGCGCCGTGCCGTGCCGTGGTCGTCGGCCATGATTATTCTCTACGTATGCAGGGCCTCTTTCTCCTCTAGGTTTTTCTTCCTGCTTCCACCGTTGCTCGTTAACGTTCATCCGTTCTCTTTCTCGTCGCGCCTCGTTCCGCGATACGTGCCCCGTGTCCCTTTGCACGCGGGAGACACCCCGTTACATTTCGTCTATATTTAAGCAGCACGGCCCTGTCTGCTCGTGGCTCAGCCTCTATATATAAAGCATCAGGGGCGCTTGGTATATCGTGCCTTGGTGCCGTCGTGGTGGTCTCACCTCGCCGAGAACGAGGCATCCGCATCGTACGCGGATCTGTCACCAAATCAATACGATGTCGTCGCGCCGCTTTTTACCTTCATCCCCCTCCTGCGACCTCTTTCTCGCACTCTCGCCACTCCATTTCTCTCTACGTCTTCGCTCGTTGTCTCTCCCCCTCTCTTTCTACGCTGTCTCATCTCGATCATCCCCTGAATTTGCTCCATTCTCTCGCCAGTATCCCTTGTTTCCATCAGGCGCTCTCCTTTTTCTTCTCTTTTTCTTTTTTTTTTTTTTTTGTTCGTCGTTCCACGGCATTCTCTCCCGTGCTCGTCTGACGGTGACGGCAGGTGGTTGCAGCCTTGCATGATGTTGTCCCTAAAAGTCACTAGATCTCGCCAGTACTTTGTTTGTCCAGCCCTTCGGTCGTTTCTTCTCCCGGCGCGGCTTATCGTCGCTCTGTTATTCCATGTTTTGCACGGTCGAAATGATATTTCACTTACCTTTTGCCTTTAATCGTGTCTTTAATTGTGACTGCGTCGACTTTTATATAGGTTAGTCGCGAAGAAATTCGCGATTCGACACAACAGCAATTTTAAACGCGATAATAATATTTAACGTCTTCTTATTCTACTGCATAAAACAAATATGAATGGTAATCTTCAATTAATTCTCCGAATTTGTTAGAGACACGAAAAGAAACATTGTCGAGTCGTCAGTGTCAGTTTCATTAGTTTCACCACGTCACGCGGTTTTCTCTAGGTTAGGGGAATCTCGACGTTCTGTAGGTGGTCTTGGTATCGGTTTTGTGTCATCCGTGACCCCGAGTGACCTCGACGCGCAGTCGAGGAATTTTTCTTTGGCCGCGAACCATGCACACAAGGGGGAGGAAGGAAAATTTCTGACCACACCCCGTGTCTTTTTGGGAGAGTTTCTGCCACGGTCGATAAACACGGAGCGTAGGGCACGCGTAGAGCACGCGTTACGCGGTGTGTCACCTGTATCTCGGGTGCTTCGTTATCCCATTTTCTTCCTCTTCAGATCGTCGCGTTGTACAAACGGCCACACGTGTATTCAAGCGAAAATTAACACGACTCAACTGACTTGCTGGTTCAGCGGGATATTGATTTTTAAATTTAATAATTCACAGAGTCATCAGTCTTAATGTATTTGTAATTTAATTGCAAACCGCAAGAAATATCCGAGCAGGTGAATAAATACGCGATTCATCTTTCTTTGAAATTCAAATTCGCCAATTTCGCAGAATGTTGAATTAATAATCTTAATATTGATAGTCTTTAAACTTAGCAGTCTATTAATCTTGTAATTTACCGTCTAAGCAACGATAAATATTTTTAATTTAATTCCCTTTCATTTCAAAAGTTTACTAGTACAAGGATTATTAATTGCAAGATCCGTCTAACTAATCTCGCAATTTATCATTGCCCATACAAACGCAGTATATCACACGCGTATTCAAGAGAGATATACTTTGTTTTTTTTCTCTTTCTTTTTTTTTTTTTTTTCATCAATTCGAAAGTCGCGAGGATTTTAGTGGTTTCTTTATCGATTGTTTAATCGAGTTTCCTCGAAGCTGGTCACGTTACGAACGGTCCCGTTTATCTGTACAAATTGCTCCGGATGATTCGTGACTAACGCGACCGCTTTCGATGCGCGTTCCTGACTCTGCACACGCGTTTCATCCAACCACGAAAACCGAGCGAATCTAATTTGAACGGCAGCACCACGGATTCGCAATTAGGGCCGGCTGATTTAGAATATTGTCCGTGCGTGTAAACGCACATTTGTTTTCGAGCACGCGCGAAAACGCGCCGCCCCATTCGACGTCTAATAATTTCACCTCTGGATTATCCAACCCTGAAATATCTCTCGGGCAAAAGCAGGCTGATTTAGTTTGATCGTTGAATCCTCGGCGAGTCGAAACGGCGGAATTTTATTCGAAATGCCAAATGCAGGAATAGCCTACGGACATTCGTATTTTTAGAAATTCATTTCACATGGAGTATATCTGTGTTGGCGTTCCTGGATGCTCCTGCAACGTCGAATTTTTCCTACAGATGAATGAAAATCCATAGGTCATAGTTGTCGATCGGGAAACGGGTCAGGTTGAATCAAATCGGGCTAATTTTTGCTAAAATCGTCGAGAAATTTGATTCCATTTTGTGTATTATTCCGTTTCACACGCGGATTTTAACTGCACAAGACACTTTTAAATTAGGAAGCAGGAAGTGATTCATCAACGGATGAGTTTGTATTCGGTGTCTCAACTATAACAAACGTGGGATCGGGATTGCTTTTTGATTGTATAAAATATCTATTATGGAGTATGTTAGTTTGATCAAGCAGCGAAAATCCTGTGGTTGTATGTATACGAAACGAGAGAATTAGAGTTTGTTGGCGATCTGAGGATGAAACGGGCGTTAATGGAAATTCGAAATTATGTCAAAGCCTCTTTAAAAACTATTTTTTATTCTCAGCCGACTTTTAAGCTTCACGCCATTCAGAGCTGCACAAGCGGCAATCTATTTCTAGACATTTCGCGATCCCCAGCTACTCGAAGCTTTTGAGCTTCGTTGAAACGCAGCTACGTAACTTAAAAAAAGAAAGTTGAACAACTGAGTAGCTAACTTTGTTGCTTAGTTTCAACGCCGCGTCTTGATTGTTAGTTTGATTCGTCGTCTTTACTTTTTACCTGCAATTTCGACGGTAACTTTGAAACGGTCGTTACACGTTTGTCCTTAGCTTTCTTTTTGAAACTTCAGACACCGCTGTGTAAAGTCTTTTCTGTTTTCAACTCGTCATTCAATTTTTATCTCGCGGATGGACCTTTATAAAGATTCGAACGTTGCTTTTAATTTCCAAGAACAAGCTTGAATGTAATTTCAGGGATTGTGCGATATTTCCAATTGGTTGTAGTATCCGAATGATTCTCCAAACTAAATTTTTTAACTTGTTTCAAACCCCTGTACCATACAGATGTAAGATCGCTGTACGATCTTTTTCAATAATTTTCTGATAATTGGTTTCTTTTACTGGGTCAAACTATATTTCCTTCCAAAATTCACAATTTTTTCGTCCAATTCACAGATTATTATTATAACGCAAGATTATATTAATTACATTAATAATAATACATCAATATCGTTAATATTACAATATTATTTTATCAATAATAAAATAAGGTTATATTAATAACGTAAAGCGAAAATTTGCGAAACGGTGTCCGTTTAAAAATTAAATTACGCGTTTAGTAAGAAATCTTTTCTGTTCAGTTCCAAATTATTCTCGCCACTCAATGAACGAGGCTGAGTTTCGCTTTGTTCAACGTACCATGCACGCACGAAACTGTTTCTACGTTGATCCCCAATGATCGTCGTTTCCCTTTTCCAAATTGTTTTCCTTTTCAATAAAAGATTCACGCAGCACAAAATTTCCTTTCTTCCATGTCGAGCCACGTTTATTTCACCACTCGACGAATCCCGATTGCGAGAGAACGACCAACACCGCTTTCTCCCCACTTCGCCACCCTTAAACACACCGTCCCGACATACTTTGCAGACGAACTTCTCGCTAAAAAAAAAGAAAAAGGAATTCAAATCGCGCACTCGACTTTCTCACGCAGCGGCCGGATAAAACTCCCACGCGCTCCCTGCTATTTTCGTTAATTATTCGAATATTCAATTAATTTCGCGCGGAGAATCCGCGAACGTATGCACACGTCCGTGGCTCGGCATAATCAAAACATTCTCCTCGCCTCCCCGGTTGAATAATTCAACGATCCCGCCACGCCACCGTTGCTTCTTCGAATCGGTCGCCTTTCGCGTCGGCTATCGATTTCTCGTCGAACCATTCGCGAGACACGACGAGGAAAAAGGAGACGAAAAGGGAAGAAAACCACCCCCGGTTTCGCTCGACTTTTCGCGCGATACATTTGCGATTAACGATCTTTCGTGTTTCACCAGCCTTCCTCTGGACTTTGCTGACAGAGCCGATTAAATCGGAACATCTCGAGCGAGTATCGAGTGTTCGTTTCCACGCGCTTTGCGAGTTGCTTTCAATTCGATTGGTCGAGAGATCAGCTCGTTCGTGTTTCCTTTCTTTGGTAATTTGTAAGTTCCAAACGTTTCTGAACACTCGATCGTGCTCTTTCACGTGACTCCGTGTCGCATAGTTTGTCAAATTTGAACAGAGAGAATTGTTTTTCTCGTCCGCGAGATTTTCTTCGTTCAATTCTACGGGCGAACTCTTTCTGAAAGTATTATACAGTCCGCTTTGGTGAATTTAGAACGAGGTTAGGACATAAAGATTCTAATTTCGTCCCCCCAGGATTCGTCGAGAGTATTCGTGGCGTATTTTCTAAAATTTCCTGAACTGATCGCGTCGTGCGAACAATTTTTGCTGCGTGTCGCTCTTTGTTCGCGAAAATATTCGAATATACTCGTCAGAGAAAGATATATCACGCGTGTTACATATATAATTGTAAAATCGTAATAAGAGAATAACTATCGTAACATAAAGATAAAATTTGAAATCAGTCTAACTGTTCAAATCGAGCTTCGAGTCAATTGTAAAAATTAAAGCTTTCGTGTCTGCGTAATATACGTGTTATGTATTAAACGTGTATTATAATTTCTATATGCGGTCATAGTAATTAATAAAATCTAATGCATGTAATATTTTATTTAATACATATGATATGCTCGGCAGGTAGATCAACTGTTTTCTGAAGTCTGTAATTATAATAATTATTTATATAATATAATATAATAATGGTAATATAGTAAATATAATAATTATTTATATAATATTTATAATTATTCATATAATATTATACAATAATTATTTATACAATATTTATAATTATTCATATAATAATTATTTATACAATATTTATAATTATTTATATAATATTATATAATAATTATATAATAACGATCTATAATCTGTGATTCTATGATAATTATTCCAACGACTGTTTTCTGAAATTTTTGTGATATCCATGTCCGTGAAAGAAATACATAAAATCTCGCGTTATTCGTCACAGAAGTGAATAAATCTGCGCTAACATGCATACAATGACATGAAATTTCGCAACTGACTGCCATATTGGGTATGGCCAATTATTTTCGTTCTATCGTTGCCACTGGCCAAACAGAATCCCTTCGTATCCAGGATCTTCAAATTGCCGAATGATTCGTGGTTAAGTGAGAGCTTCGGTTTATTTTTCTTTTTTTTTCTTGCACGTTTAAAAAGGTGGTGGAGACTTGAGAATTTACGACGGAGGCTTCTTCTTCTTCTTCTTCTTCTTCTTCTTCTTCTTCTTCTTCTTCTGTCTCTTTCTCTTCTGCGTGATTTATCGCGCAGGGTGTAGAAGCGTTTCTCTGTGCGTCACGCTGCAACTCGGGATATATATATGTGATTTCGACGCGTGATAGTATCACGTGCGCGGAATTTATTTAAAAAAAAGAGAGAGAGAGAGAGAGAGAGAGAAAGGAGAAGTAAGAAAATTATTCGAACGATACAATCGTTTTGTGCGTTTCCTTTTTTTTTTGTCATTTGTTCGCGATGAACACGAGATGATAAATCGAGCGTGATTTATTTTCTTTCGCCTTTTTTATCATACTGTTGCGGAAATTTCGACGTACACAGACTTCTTAAGGACGATGATACTGATCAAATTTTAATTCCTCCAATTACAACCTACATCTCGTTCGTTCCCAGTGATTTTACAATTGTTAGGATTAAAATCTTTAATTCAGCCGATCGTTGCTGATAATTGTTCACGTTTAATCGCTTTTTTTTGATAACCCGTGTCAGTGTCTATTTTGTATAATATTTTTATAATAGAAATTTCTCGAAATTCGATCGTCATCTTTAATCTCTTCTTACAGTTGAAATGCAGTCCAAATCATTCCCGTTGAAATTTAAATTAGAATCGAAATATTCTGGACGAGATGGTTTTTTGACAGATCGCGTTTACAATGAGAATTCATTAGGCCTTTCAGTTGCCCTAATTTCCAATTGTTCCAACGATTAATTTCATCGTTAATTGACGAATTGTTCCAACGATTAATTTCATCGTTAATTGACGAATTGTCAACTTTTCATCTCCGCGCAATCGTTTCGTCATTTTTCGATTTATTTTGTTAATTTTAAAACGGGTCTATTATTTTTCGTTGTATGCTATGTTTTGGTAATCGAATAATTTTTTCGTAGTAGTTCAATAATTCAGTAGTAACATGTTTTAATGCTATGTTGCTTTTTTATTTGAACTGTGTTAATTTCATTTTTATAGCTCTTCAGTTCGATCAAATTAGTTTTTTAATTAATTGTTGGTAGGTTAGGCGCGATGCAGGCTGATTTGTTCTGAACTTCCAACATTTCTTCGATTCAGTCGAAAATCTCTGGTGATGACCATTTCGAATCTTCGAGTACAGTAGAGCTTCATTTGTCACTGAATTAAATTTTAATCTCGTTGAATCTAAAAATCAGTGGTAGTTGGTAGAATCGGCGGGGATCAAAATTTACAAAATAAAATATCCAAAAATGCCACTTTTGGAATATGCGTCAAAATTATATTATATTCGAGTTAGAGGCAAGTGATAGCTGTAACAATTATGAAATTACATTTATACAAAAATACATGCTATAAATATTGGAGCAAGTTGTAGAGAAGAATTGATGTACGTTTTCAGGATCATTTAGGTTTCTGGATGTCGAAACTATTTCACTTTGGGTGGAGTCTCTGAGACAGATCGATAATAAAGTATTATCACCAAAATTATTACTTCCAATGAAATTCTTTTCTTCTTCTACCACAAACCTAATCAATCACACGGAACGCTCTGTATTACGAAGCATAGAGAGAGAGAGAGAGAGAGAGAGAGAAATAGAGAGGAAAATACAGAGAAAGATAAAAGAACTTACGAGAAATATAGTAAAATTGTACGTAAATTCCTTCCTCGAAAATATCTAAAATCCGGATTCCAATGTTTCCATTGCCGTGTTAATTAAATACTCGAAATTCCGGATCTCGTGCCGTGAAAAATGAGAAAAGAAAAGAAAACAGAAGGAAAAAAAAATAATAATATCCCGGCTCGAAACGGAGAAATTCCATGGCGTGTATTGTACGCTTTGGCTATCGATCAGAAGGCGGAAGGGTACATCTGTTTACATCGATCATACACATCGTCGATTCATGGCCTCAGATTACGGTTATCCCCCACGATCGGCCGACAAACATACATACATACATACATACGTCCTACATTTTGGGACGTTGGAGCGCGCGTGGCTGATTATAATTACACCAGGCAGGGTTGCTGGCGTGAATCACCCTAGTCTTTCACCATCCTTTCATCCCGAATCACTCTTCTCGAGGGTTCATCAATCATCGAACTTCTCTCTCTTTCTTTTTCTCTGTTTCTCGTAAGTTTTCTCTCATTCTCTCTATATTCTCTCTCTAGCTCTCTATTTCTCTCTTTTTCTCTCTTCTTCTCTGTTTTCCCCTCTCTCGCTATATTTCTCTATTTCTAAGTTCTTTTTGTTTTTCTCTGTATTTCCCTCTCTAGCTTTCTTTCTCTCTATCCTCTTCTTCATTATCTATTTTCCTCTCTGTCTGTCAATCTTTATCATATATTTCGTCTTGTGTACGATGGTCTCTCCTTGTTCTCGTTCTCGTTTTTGCAAATCGCGCGAGAGAGAGAGAGAGAGAGAGGGGGGATGAAAAGGAGAGAGGAGAAGAGAAGATGTATTGGGGATGAAAACGTGTTTGACAGTCATTTCGATGAACCGACGCGGAATAAATAACGTATAGCGCACGATGGCTCTGAAATTATCAAAGTTGTTAGTTAGAAGGAACTTTTCGGTCCCTGAGAGGATTACGGGTGGAATTGATGTTTGGAGAGAAACACCAGGGAATCGAATAGATACGTTAACCCATGTTAATATTGTACCTACCTCGTCGTAAAATACGCGAGTGATTGGAAAACTGATAAATATCAAGTTTATTACTGTAGAGATCAAATATAAATAATATTTATTTATATTATAATATTAATATTAATATTTATATTGTAATATTATAATATCAATATTTTATTTAATAGCAATGCCGGTGATTAAACAATACGTAATTAAATTTAGTTTTTCTAAAACATAAATTTAATTCATATATAATAATAATTAATTAAACAATATTATTCCATTAATTTTATTATATAAAGAATTCATGGGATAAACTATAAATTTATTTATATAATATTGTAATTTTATTTTTGGAATTGTGATTTTAGTATTAATTAATAATAGAAAGATATTCATTATATATATATTATATTATTATATTGTTATATATATTATATTATATAAATATTATTTATATGTACAAATATTAATTGATAATAGGAAAATTTTATAATTTATCAATTTATTTGAAAAATTTCAAATTTCAACAATTTTAAATACGTAATATTTGACATTATTCTTGTAAAATCATTGTGAAAATTCCCCCCGGTGTTGAAGATCGTGATTTTAGTATTAATTAATAATAGAAAGATATTTATTATATATACATTATGTTGTATAAATATATAGTATTAACTGATAATAGAAAAATTTTACAATTTATCAATTTATTTTATAGATTTCAAATTTCAACAATTTCACATACGTACACACGCGTAATATTTGACATTATTCTTGTAAAATCATTGTGAAAATTCCCCCGGTGTTGAAGATCGTGATTTTAGTAAGATTAATTAATGATAGAAAAATTTTATAATTTATCAATTTATTTTATAGATTTCAAATTTCAACAATTTCACATACGTACACACGCGTAATATTTGACATTATTCTTGTAAAATCATTGTGAAAATTCCCCCGGTGTTGAAGATCGTGATTTTAGTAAGATTAATTAATGATAGAAAAATTTTATAATTTATCAATTTATTTTATAGATTTCAAATTTCAACAATTTCACTTACGTACACACGCGTAATATTTGACATCATTCTTGTAAAATCATTGTAAAAATTCCCCCCGGTCTTGAAGATCGTGATTTTAGTAAGATTAATTAATGATAGAAAAATTTTATAATTTATCAATTTATTTTAAACATTTTAAATTTTAACAATTTCACTTACGTACACACGCGTAATATTTGACATTATTCTTGTAAAATCATTGTGAAAATTCCCCCGGTGTTGAAGATCGTGATTTTAGTAAGATTAATTAATGATAGAAAAATTTTATAATTTATCAATTTATTTTATAGATTTCAAATTTCAACAATTTCACTTACGTACACACGCGTAATATTTGACATTATTCTTGTAAAATCATTGTGAAAATTCCCCCCGGTCTTGAAGATCGTGATTTTAGTAAGATTAATTAATGATAGAAAAATTTTATAATTTATCAATTTATTTTAAACATTTTAAATTTTAACAATTTCACACACGCGAGCGCTTACAATGACGAGTCGATCGGGGTCGATCGACCAAACGACATGCGTTCCAACACTCGATCATCGCGAGGAAGATCCGCAATCCTCGCGGCGATCTATATCCGTATTCATCGGGACTCGATCCGTGGAGCCGGCCCCGGTACTGGTGCTTACCGGCAAACCGATTCGTATGTTAGTTTTGGCAACGGCCTACGCTGACATTAAGACCGTTGGTAAATATTGGCTCTATCGAAAACCACCTGGGAAATGCCGATTCTCCGGCATACGAAGTAGCAGCGCGCGTTTCACCCAGTCCCGAACTTCGTTTCTCTCTTTTTTCTCTTTTCACTGCGTCTTCGCGAGTTTTGCCGACTCGTCGACTCGCCAGGGACGATTTGTTCGAGATTCCACTTTTCCACCGGTGGAAAAAATGTGGAACGACCGGCGTGGAGAATGTAACGACGTCCGTGAAACGACTTTTCTTTTTCCCCCAACGTCCTCGTCCTGTATTATAACACCGCGGAGTTCTCCTTTCTCTAATGTCCTTTTAATGGCGCGTTTTAGACGAAATTTTGGACGTTTTTTTTAATGGAATGGGGATTCAAATCTCGCGTAACGTTCTCGTGCTTTACCCGTGTTAAAAAAAGAAAAAAAAAATCGTTCGAACGGGAACGAGCGCGGAATCGAGGATCACGGTTTCGAGGGGTCGTTAACGAGCCCGTGGCGACGATAATCCTCCAAAATCCAGCAGTTTCTCGTTCAACAGGTCGGCAGGTTAGCAGCTTTGCCGTTTTAACATTCGACGATCGTTCAGCCGCCAGCATCGTCGAGATTTTCTTCGGATCTGTTATCGATAATCCGGAAATAATTCGACAAAGTCGAGACCGGCCCGTTTGCCATCGCGTACCTGCTGTGTGTCGTGACTGGAAAAAAAATCCTCTCGTTCGGAAGCTTTGGAGGATTTTTTATTTTCGACATTCGCCATTTGTTGCAATTGTGCGAAATTTGATGAAATTCTTGTAACGTAATTATTGACGTACCAGCATTTCACAGATTCTTCTACTGTTTTACTGAAGCGTTGCTTGATCTTTCGAATTTTAGGGAAATTTTAGGATAGTTTCTTTTGATCGTTGATTTCACTACTTTTATTTTTAATTTCGTTTTAATAAAACTTCCAAATCGCGCCTATTGTTAATATGTTAAATTGTAAAATTATATGACACTCAAAATGACAATTTTACTCTCTGCTTCGAATATTCAGTATTTATTGTAGATCGTGAAATTTTTAAACTACACACGTGTACTTCACAATCGGGAATATGTTGACACTTTATTCCTCTGTCGTGTGAAGCATTGTTTAATTATTTAATTGTAACGTTACACGATACACTCTTGATCAGAAATCTTAGGACACGTTTCGTTTTTAATATTCGGTGATGATATTTATAAATTGTACGTGTATTTTACAATACGATTTTATAACACGTACATATATGCATATGTTTGCTAATATATTAATATATTAATATATAATAACTAATTATAACTAATATATTCATATATTAACTAATAATATATTAACTATATCTATAATATTTAATTATACCTATAATATCTAATATTTAATATTTAATATTAATATATTAACTATATCTGTAATATTTAATATTTAACTATATCTATAATATGTAATATCTAATATTTAATATTAATATATTAACTGTATCTGTAATATCTAATATTTAATATTTTATATTAATATTTAATATTAATATATTAACTATATCTGTAATATTTAATATTTAACTATATTTATAATTTCTAATATTTAATATTAATATATTAACTATATCTATAATATCTAATATTTAATATTTAATATTAATATATTAACTATATCTATGATATCTAATATTTAATATCAATATATTAACTATATCCATAATATTAATATAATACACACAGCCACACACAAAACCGATATTAATATTATTGCGTGTACTATAACAATATAACATTATACTACACACATATATATATTGCTAAAATATCAACGCAACAATTATTCATTTTCTTCCCTTTGTAACATATCACTTAACTTGTTCAATTTTGAGCGAAATATAATTCTTAAAATTTCCAAGCGAGAGTGTACAGTAGAAGTAAAAGAAGGAGAAGAGAAAAGGATCGAGGATCACCGTAAATCGAGACTGCTGGATTTTTCCCAGCGATCTCGTAAAACCGGGAGGGGGGGGGGAGCGTTTCCGGGTTTTGTAAAAGAGGAACGATATCGATCCGGCCGGACGAACTCGCGTTTTATCTCGGAAGTCGGAAAGATACGTCGAGGGTAATAAAAACAGCGTAAAACCCTACACCCCCCGCAGCCGCGATAACTTCTTCCCGGTATCGATTTATCGCGCAGTGACGCGTACGACGATAAAAGCGAGCGGGACAGGGGGAGGGGTAACAGTCGAGGGTGTTTGCATTTACACGAAAAAGAAAAAAGAAAAAAAGGAATCCACTTGGTCTGTTTATTTGCTTGTTTTCCTCGAGTAATTAAGCCGATCGTTGAACGGCGAAAAAATTCCCCTCTCGTTTACGTTACGCGTGTAAATTGTACGATCAAGGTTTTGCGCATTTTTTATCTGATTCTTTCTGTTGGACAATAATGAAGTCAGTCAGAGGTTGAACTTTCTGGGTTATTTATACAGTTGATTCTATACGGTATACGTGGATGGGGGATTTTTGAAAAATTTAATTTCTAACTTAACTTTGGGATTTTCGCGTTTACACGTGTGTATGTATGAGACAATTTGTGAATTGTTACTGAAAAGTAACGTTGTTAGTGATCTTTCGTTTCTTCTAGGAAATTATTTATACACTGGATTGTTCTGAAACAGAAACTAACGCAATTGACGTTCGAAGATCAGCTCGATAAAATATAGAATTTCTAATTTTCGATTGTTTTGAGGAGTTTAAGGAGACGCGTATGTGAAAAATAATTGCCAGAGACAGTTATACATTTTTAGGAACCGTTTAAGATGGCGCCCTGATGAATACACCGTGGTTGTTTCGTTTGGCAAATTGGAGCAACAAATTTTAAAGTCGAACACGCGAGGGGTGAGAGCGAGAGAGAGAGACACGAGCGTGGGTCGTTCGAATACGCGTATTCTGTCAAGAATAGTATATCTTCAATATAAACACGATTCCGCTATTAATAAGAATATTTACTAAATCATCATTGGGTTCTATATTTAGAATCGTGTAAGTTTACAATCTTCGTATATACATACATATGCACGATATTAGACGAGTCTGTTTCAAAATACAAGTTAATTAGACAACAATTGAAATCTGTACGTATTTCTAAAATAAAATATCATAAACGAAATGAAACTTTCGAAATGTTATATCATAGGGGATTGAAATCTGTCTTTTATCAATGAGATATATATAATGTTAACTTTTCGTGTGATCAGTAATATTTAACAAATTTCTAAATTTCGGTTTCACTCATAATAGTAGTTGGTCAAAATAGTAATTGGTTCTAGAGTAAAAAGGTCAATAATTTTAATTGGCGAAAATAAAGTTGCCACGTATTCAGAATAAATAAAATATTTCATTGCTGCAGTGTGTGCGTAGGTGTATTTATCGAATTCGTAATTCAGTATTGTAATAATTTTGTCATTCAGTCTCGTCATATTTGGACCGTGAACGTGTTGTGAATACAGCCTGTTAAGGTCAAGTCACGCAATAAATCAAACTATAATTATTAATCGTAATATATATTACATTTATCATAATATTTATTTATATTTATAATATTATAATAATTGATATTTAAAATATTCGAAATATTTACTTATATTTATTTATCATAATATTACAATAATTATTGACTAATTATAATAAAACGACATGTACACGTTAAATATAATTGACATCTAAATGACAGAGTATAAAAAACACGGTGCGTCTGTAAATAGTATAAAGTAGCATGAATAGCGTAAAGCTATATCTAACGTGTCTACGAATAGTATAGTACAATCCAGTTAACGTCGAAATATCATAGCTAATACTTTTTTATACTCGGAGCGCAATAGGAAACAGAAAAATTGCCCGATTGTTCGCAACGTTACGCGCGACTCGCATGTCAATGCTCGGTAACTGTGCCTACGATTAAGAGTTAATGGCACACGAAAACGTCGATATCTCGGTCGACTTGCCCGCTGACCTTTAACCCTTTCGTGCTCCCCCGCTTCGAAACGCTTGGCGACTCGACGGCAGAAATACGTCCCTCGAATCGAAGGGAAAAGTCTCTTTTCTTTTTCTTATTTTTTTCGTTTTTTTTTTTTTTTTTTTTGAAAATAAGAGTTCAACTTGTCTTGTCAACAACTGGATGATTAGCGAAACGGCAAATTGTAAATTCGCGATGGTGCCCCTCATCTGCGATTAGGTGAAATATTTCGAATTTCGTATTTTTGTCATACGTTCGAAAGAAATCCTGAAACATCGAAAGATTCTTTTCCAAAAATAAAGTCATTCAGGTTATTTCGAGGGACAAAATAGATGTTGCTTAGATGGACGTGCTCTGGACAAGATATCGAGAAGATTTTGAATATTTATACAGACGAGTGGCCATGAGTTTCTTCCCTACTTTTTTTTTTTTAAATAAAACGTCAAGATACAAGAGAAAAAACCAATTTCATTCACTTTAGGTTAAATTTAAATTCAAATGTGAACTCAAATTACTGTAAAAAAGGGAAAGAAATTGAAATAAATATATAATAGAAGAATCGCGGGTTTATTTTAACAAAAAGTGACTTTCGACCCGCTCTGTATTAGGAAAATAGACTTTTTGCCAGTTGATAGCGAATGTTCGAAAGAAAACTGGCGTTACAGCTGAGACGGTGCTACCATTCTCTATTCTTAGTTTCAGCAGAGCCATCGATTGGGGAGAATCTTTTTCCAATTGTTGCCTATAGCCAGATAGGGAACGAGATCGTTTTTCTCCGAATACACGCGCTCTCGTTTCCTCTCCTTTCAGTCAATTTCACCAGCACTGGAACACCGGGCTATAGTTAACGTTAAAGAAACGACACCGGTTAGTACAAGCTGGTTTACAAAGTGCAAGGGAAGTGGCAAAGGGAAATTGCCGTGCAAAGCGTTTTCTTATTTCAATGGAAGTTCCTCGTTTACGTGCACACACGGCTCTTTCAACGGAACACAAATACGGCTTGATGAAATACAATGTTGCGAAACTTTTCCCCCCCTTCATCAAGCCGTCTGTTTTTATTTCGCGGAATGCGCTCTATTCTCCCCGGTTTCTCATCAATTATGAAGTACAATCTAGAGTCTGAGAAATGAGGTTTCGAACATCAGTCGTTGGAGCCTTCCGATGAAAGAGATTTTATTTTTATCCTTACGGAGAATCCTGTTTTATTGAGGGGATTTTTATCGACGTGTAGGTTCGACATAGTCACGTAAGGCAATGATCAATTTGATTGTAATAAAAAGAAAAAAAAAAAAACCCGATTTATATCATTATCGTTGAGGAGAATTATCGTCGTGTGATGATAAACATGTTACATTATGAAAAAACGAAGATAACATGAAGATTAGAACGCTGTTGCATTCTCTCGAAAGTACAAAGAAATTAAAATGTCTTCGAAATCAATAATTTTCTATACATGGATTGATAATTCTTTTTTTTTTTTTTTTTTTTATAGAAAATCGATGCATTAAGATATAGTATTTCTCACTACGAGTAGTGATAATCATTCGAGATGCTTAATGTTAGATGAAATATAGTACACTCTGTATAATTACTCTAAATTGTAAACAAGGAAGACAACTTTTGTACATACCGAGTATGATTTATTTTATTATAAATTTTCCCATAAATCCATTTAATCATAAACTTTACCTCATGTTGTAGCATTCTTCTTGAACTATCTATTTTCATCTCCCTGAACGTACTCTATTCTTTGCTTATCAGTTGCGAAATGCAATCTGAAGCATGGTAAAAAAAAGAAAAAAAATGAGATTTCGAGCGAGAGTAGGCGTTTTTTGACGAAAGGAAATTTTTATTTCATTGGAGAGTTCTATTGCTTTCTGTCGTATGGATTTTACGGACGTGGGAGTTGGTTTCTTGCTATTGAATTTCTATCGTACAGAGAGAAAGATTCTAAAATAGGTTTATCAATCAAAAAATAGGATTTTCTACTGCAGAATGAGAGAAAAGGGAACTCGCCAGAATTAAACTTCCACATTCTACGTTTTTCTTTTAGTTTTCCTTTAGTAGATTTTTTTTTTTTTTTTTTAGATTCTCTAAAATAATCGTCAGATTTTTCACAAAGAAAAATGTTTGATTGATGCCTGGACTTGTTGAATTGTTTACCACCCTCTAGTATCACAAATGAAAATCGCTTCATTCCTTATATAATTTTCTGTCGTCGAAATATTCGAAGTGGTCGAATATTATTGCTAAAAATTATTCAGTATTATATTATTGAAATAATATAAATAAATAAATAAATAAATTTATTTAATACTAAATTATATTAATATTATATTTACAGTATTAAACATATTAAATTATCTAACATTACAGTACTAAAATAACAATAATATTATTACTAAAAATTATGAAAAATTTTATTTCTATCATCGTCGTATCACTTGTAGATGGCAAATATTTGCGCAGAATTATTATTCGTAATATATTCGTAAAGAACGTTACAAACTTAGGACTTGGCTTTCAAACTTTTTTCATAAACATGCAAAACCTCCTTCTCCCCACCCAAAAAAAAAAAAAGACTCAATGAAAACTCTGAAAAAAAGAAAGAAACTCGTCGTAAAATCCTCGGCGATGAAGAGAAAAATTACGCGAGGGTGAAAGGGATGGAGAAATCTTATCGATGGTGAACAGGCTCGATAAGCTTTCAGATAGCTTCGAAATCGATCGGTCAGTCCCGTCGGTTGTTCGAGTGGTCGAATATTAGGATGTTTCGTGGCCCGTACGACTGGAAAATTGATGCTGCCAAGTGGCTGCGTAGAAAAAAAGCTCGCAAGGGGGTTGAGAGATTGGGGGTGTCGGGATCGCTCATGGTGGTGGTGGTGGTGCTCGATGGAGACGAGTTGTGTGTACGGCGGGATCTCTCGATTCGATCGGTCGTTTAATGAGATTTGGCCGGGGCCGGTCGTTGACCGTGCGCCGTCGTTTCGCACGATTAATTAACGCGCTCGTTAATATCTTCTAATTATTGTGCGCCGGAGGGCGTGCTCTCGCCCTTGCTATTTTAGTCGATCGGTTTCATGTCGTGGATCACGTCCGATTTCCACGTACCGTTCCTGATGTTTCTCCCGTGTAACGATCAAGTTCAGCAATTGGAAGATCTTTTCTTAGATTCGTGTTAAAGCCTTTGGAACGTTGGGAAAATGTTCTGCTCTTTTTTTTCTTTTTCTAGTGTTCGAACTCGTGTCACATCTAGATCGTGAGATTTTGTATTTCGTGTTGCAAATGCTACGTTTTGCAATCGAGGAACATGCAGTCGCGCATGTATGTACATTTATAAGTGTTTGCACACGTATGTATGCATGTACGATTATGTTAATTAAAATCGCGAGAGATAGTAATTTTATTTTGTTCTTGGAAATAATCTTCCATCAAGATGTTTCGGGCAGGAATTCATTCCAGGTTTAATTGTCGAAATGACAGTGAATTGAATTGGTGCATAGAAAACTATTAGTATTGTATTAGTATTATATACTATTATATACTATTCTATACTATATTGTTATATACGTATATCTTAATAGTATTTATGAATTTTATTTTCTTATCTTATACGGTATTATACGGTATCACACATGTTCATAAATATATAATACAAATGATACAAATTTATATTACACAAATAAATGTATAATATTATACAATAAATGTACGTTTTACAGTAAATATCTATTAAAATAACAAAACCGATGGTCTTGTACTACATTTATGTGCTTGCTTCGGTAACACATATAATATTGTGCAATTTTATCATTTTAATGGTTATTTTACTACATCATACAAAATACAGTGTCTATTCGCCAAAAAAAAAAAAAAAAGAAATGTTCTAACAACTAACGTCGTCAATTACAATTATCATAATTATGTCTGAGTATTTGAGAATTTTTATTGTCAATTGTACATGTTCTCCAGCCCCGAGGCTTCGAAGCTTCGTAGAAAGAAAGAAAACAGAGAGAGAAAAAAAAATGTTCGAGGAATACCGAGTCGAACTTTCCGCAAATATTTGCCATTCGTGCGCTGGCATTTTCGCGACTCGCTTCCCCCTTCCTTATCCTCTCTTGGGCTTGTTACCATTCCGCGGATCGATTCGCCGATGGAAAATTGCCAACAGGTTTGGCTCGGCCACGATTTTTCGACGAAGAAGACGGAGGTATCTATCGAGTTTTCTCGTCGAGACGTTTTAGGCTTTTTTAGCAGTCGCGTTCCCCCTTTCCTCGATCGCCAGTTTTGTGTTAGCGAGGGACGTCCTCCTATTTTGAATTTCGTCGTGAAAGATTTGCCAGCGAGCTGGTTTTATCGACGTTGCACGTTAACACGATCGCAGAAGTGATATCAATCAATTCCAAGTGAAAAATCAAATTCTAGTTAAATTAAATTAAATTCTAATTAAGATTGGAGAAAAATTCGATTATTTATGAAATCTAACGTCCTCTTTCGATAAATAAACTTTATTTATTTTTTTTTCGTTTTACTTATTTTGATAAATTATTTATTCCAGAAGAGGTCGATTATTAATCACGTATCTGGAAACTCGGGGATTTGTTAAAGTTGAAATTGACGAGTTCGATTTTTGACAAGTTCATAGTTCATCCTTTAAAACTGTCTCTGATCAAAATCATCTTCTACGTTTGTTTCTTATATCTGGTTCTTACTCGTAGGATCGAATAACTGTATTCCCACCCGACCATTTCCCATTTCCTAAAAAGTAGTCCCCCGTCAGTAATATCTCCCTTACGACGTTCATTCAACCCCTATTTGCCGCTCCCGAAGCTCAAATATTTATTCCGTATATCAATTAGCGCAAGGGCAATTTCTGCGTATAATTTCCTCCGTGTCTCGATTAATGATAAATTAATTATTTTCGTTATTTGTCGAACTATGTTCCATATAATCGAAACGTCTCCGTGTTCCACGAAATTTTCACTGGCGTTCACCTACGAAACGCCACCGTTCATTTCAATTTCATTCTCTTCCAAAAATAACGTAGCTTCTACAAACTCATCCCCCCCCCCCTGCATCAGCATAATATTTCTTACCTCTCCCCTGTTTCTAATTTCCATTTCCCAAAGGTACTCATTACCGAACCACTTTGAACGTAGCCTATACTTCGCGGTAGGAGTTGCAACCTACATTCGTTGCCATACGTCGCAATCCCGTTTTCCAAAAACAACCCCCTTGCCGAACCGTCTTCCGTCTCAACATCGCATAACCTACATTCTACGCTGGCATCTTCCCTGGAATCATGCTCCTGTAAAATCGTAGCGAAATCTGCTCTTGGACATTTTACACATCCCGACACTTTCGATACTTTTTTATTTGACGGTTGAACAATATTGCTAAGATTGGCAAATTTTAATTGGCAAAACATAGTCTCATCTTTGAACAGTCTGCTTAAGCGATCTACGTCCTTGGTTTTCTCGAGAAGTCTCATACGTGGTACGTGGTTCCAGGGAGAAGAAAATGTAGGGAAAGAGTCCCCCAAAATTGGCAAATTTTTACCAATATTTTTAAATATTCCACTCTTCGACACACGGCAATATCTCGAATCTAATCCTTGTTTCGTTATCTTGTAAGAAAGTAATTGTTAAGGGCACGTGTGCTTTCGTCTCACGTCACTTGGTGTCGAAGGATCACCCACTGATGACTCTGACTTGAATTAACACTGTCTTTATTATACAATAACACTGTTTATTGTACCTAAAAAGAGTATCTACAAAAAAAAAAAATAATACACTGTTATCAATATATAAAATTCCCATAGGAAATTATAAATCAGTCATTTTGACCACGTTGGTAGTCCCAGACCTTTAGTTAACCTTTTGCGCTGGAACGACGTGCCACGTTTCTCTCACCTTTTTTTTTACACGTAAAACTGTTTCTCAGTTTCAAGTATATTTAAATGTAACCCGGACGAAATAAACGACAAGTTTTGTTACTTTGTAATCATTTCTGTCCAACGATATCGTACCGACACGAGTTCAGAAGGAAAAGAAAGCGACGATTTATTGTATACGGCCACTCGTTACGGTCCGCAATCGTGTTGCGCAGGGCAAGTGGTTGAAAACCCGAATCGTTCAAATCGTTCGTGAAAAATCCCCCCCCGTTTTACACGGGGGATCAAAGAGGACATTTGCACGCGGTTAACGCAGATCCCAGGACAGGCGTGACGGTTTCTCAATCGCTCGTTAGGGAAATTTCTGTCGGTGGATGGAACGCGGTGGTGAGAATCGTAGGCTTCGGCATGCCCCGTCTCGATTCGGTTCCGCTCGGTCTAAGAGGGTAACTCACGTGTCCTGCGGGTTCCTCCCTGGAGACATTCCCGAGGCAACTGGCCGATCGATAAACCCGAGTTTCCTCCCTCCCTCTCCTGCCCGTTGTTCTCGTGCTCGTCGATTCCGCTTACTTATACATGCGACCCGGTACCGTGCAATTGTCGCGTGTTTTTTTTACGCCGGATACGTATTATTAAAATATGGTTGCGTAAGATAAGGAGGCATTGATTGTCGTCGTGCACGTATGTGTACTTGTGTAGTTGTACCACGTGCTTCCGTACTATGTTTCTTAGTACGATAATGTAACAAGCAACATGTTATCGATGTTGATCCTTTTCTTTTTTTACCTGCATTTTGTATTTTTAGAGTTCTGCCCCCCCCCTGTGTTTTTTCCCTTTGTTCGCACGAAAATTGGAAATTTAGATTCTTTGTATTTCCGAAGTTTCTCGCACGTGTGTGTTCATACGTTGGTATTGAACGTGTGTTTAATATGCAAACAGCAGAGCTCGTCTTGTCGGAATTTTTGTCTTGCAAATATCTCGATAACTGTGTTTAACGCTGGAAATCATCAGTTGAACAAAGTGTTTGTCACCGAGTGGCGATCCTTTCACTTACTAGCAGACACTCGAGAAACAACTGGCTCGCGTGGAGAAGATCTCGCTGTACACGTTCAAGTATTACCTTGTCGAGTGGGAAATTTCTTTCGAGTGCCGTGCAATTTCAAATTCCCAATCAAACCAAATAATTCTCAGCCGCGGGCGGATTAATATTCGCCAAATAATGTAAATTTCCTTCAGACTTCAGATTTAACCAGTGAAATTCGAACGTCTTCGAAATCTCAGTCATCGAATAATTCTTCGTTTCCTCCGATGAAAAAAAAAAAAAAAAAATATCCACCTAATTTCAGTCGTCTCGTAATTACGTGCGAGACTAAATGGATCAATGGGAGTTTTCATTTTAATTTAAGAACGACGAGAGTTTTCGGCAGGGCTCTTTTCACTGCACTGGTTAATGGCTGGAGGTGGGAACACAAGGGAGCAGTTTACCCGGAGACACAGAGAGCACAGGAGGGTAGGGGTGGGAATCAAATTTGAGGGTGGCGTGGCCCACGTGTGTGCGCGCGGAATTGCAGGATTTGCTCGTAAATTCATTAGACGCGGCGCCTCCGGCGTCGGCTCATTTTTTGCGCGCCGCTGATTAACGAGGACAGACATGTTTCCCGTGTAAAATGTCACGCCGCGTTTAGTCTAGACGAAATAAAAGAATTTAGCCGAGCGTGACATAAGCGAACCCGTAATATCAACAGCCGACCTACCCTTTCGTTCCTTTCCACTCTTTTTCTTCTCTTTTTTCCTCTCTCTCTCTCTCTCTCTTCCTAGGAGAGAAATCTCTTTCAGACACCAACGTAATGGAGATTTCGCTGGAAATGTTTTATTTTGAATATGTTTTTTTTTTATACTGAATGCGCGGGAGTAAGCGGCGTGTTTGTTTTGAAGTTGGGCGAAAATTAAATAACACGTTTCATCACGTTCTTTTGAACCAGTTTGAGTTTTATTCGGACCTTCCTTTTTTTTTTCGTTTCCCTTCTCGAAGATTCACAGTTCTCGCCAGTGTATGCCAAATGTGAAATTGTGTAATTTATTGCGAAACGGTAGTTAACGAAATTATCCAAATGATTAATATAGCTAAGCTATATTAAGCTATATTAAGCTTGTAAAGAAATGTACATGTAGTCTTTCTCAAAAGTCTTGGGACATTTTTGTTTTTTATATTCAGTGCTTGTCGTGGATTATCGTGTATATTTTATAATACAATATGTATTATAGTAGCATAATGATATTTATATTTTTATTGCATTTAATAATTTTTTATTGCACAAAATATGTTTCATACTCGTATTTATTGCAAATAACACATTTATGTACACATTTACACTTTTATATCGTAAACATTACGTTTATTGCGTGCAATTTATAATTTATGTTTATTTTACTATTTTTATTATACGAACATGATACTTTTTCTAAAATTTCTAAGCGGAGGTCCATGTGCCAGGGTTAGAAGGGTTATATATTACATATTATAATTATAGTTATTATATATTATATATACAGTAATTATTTATAACTGAGCTATATGTTAAAAATATAGTAATTATTTATAATTAAAGGTTACATATTATAATTATCTGATAAAAGAGTTGAATATTTTTGATTAATCGTCTCGTTATCGCCTGCTCGGCGATAAAAATTTTTCTACGCAACGGTCGTGGTGAAAAATAATTTTTTATGGCCGAAGTTGTAAAACCGAGCTCGTCGTTCGGGCCGACTTCTGAAATTACTGTGAACCAGTAACACCCATAACAATACGTCAGCAATTCCCTTCCCGTCCCATATTCGCGGGTATTAGCAAATCAGCCGAAGCTCGAGTGCTTAATGTTCATTACATAATTGACGCATTGCGGCTTATCTCGACCCCCCGCCAACCCCTTTCCCTTCAAATCGATAGTCCAAATCGGTGGCTACTTAATTTTATTTTAAGTCGGATATTTTCCATTCCCCCCCCCCCCTCCCCCCTCCCCTTATTCCTACCCTGGCTTACTGCCTTCAGTCGATTATTCTCTGACTTCACTCTGGCGCAGTGTGCTCACCATTGCTCGTTCGAGTAATCTTGATTTACTTGACTTATTTCCACTTTCTCGATTTATTCTGACTTCCTTTGTTGTACGAGATACCGCTGTTGATTTAGCAGTAGGATCAACTCGGTGTGAACGGGGCATAACACGTTGATGGGTTGCACTGGGTCGACCAAAAGGTAACTGCGTTCTTTCGCGTGCGAATGAAAAACGCATTTTTTTTTTTTTATGAGAAACAAAAGCTTTGTTGAACAATGTTGGACAATTATGTTGTCCATTTTGTTCGATTATCTTTCACCATCTTTCAGGCAAAACCTCGTGATTCTTCTTCGATGAAAAACAGAATGATTTGACATTCTCGACAGCAGTGAAATTTAGAAGTTTGTTTCTTCGTCGACGATTTTTCACGATTTTTCTTTCCTCTTTGGAACAAATACGACGAAAATCATTTTGATACCCAGACAAGCCAAACGAACAATTGTCAACGAGATCGTGTGTTTGCTTTTTATAAACAATCGGCTGTCGGATTACAGAATGAATCTGTAATTTGAAGTGAACTTGATTACATTTTGAAATATATATTGTTACATATATATTGCCCATCTATATAAAAAGGCGCGATCACTTTTTCGGCCAAAGCAATGTCACGTGTCATTTTATTTATACGAGCGTTTCTTTTCACGTCGCGTGTTTCATCTGCAATTAAGAACGAAGCAGGCAACATCGTCAGTTCCTCTGCCAAATTAAATATTAAAATTGCACCAGCTCGATACTCGATCTTCTTATAAAAGAATCATACTGCCCATGATAAGTTTTGAATATATCAATTCGTAATATCTTCGCATTTCCACTCGAGATCCAGGATAATATCTCAGCTGTCAGCTCCCTCGTAACTTTCGTCCATTAATTTCCATTAATTTCCTTCTTTCAATTTCCACTTCTTTCTCCCTCGTTCGTGCATTTTCCCCCTCCAAGTCGTTGTGCGCAAGATTCCCCTGCAATAAAACGAAAAAGGACAATTTTTGTCATAAAGTAGCAACGAAGACACGAAGTTTACGTTTTTCGTTTTATACCAGTGACGGCGAACCTCTTTGAGAAGTAGGCCAAATTTTGTTCATTATTTTTTTTAAGTATTAGCTCGTGGATCACTGAGTCAGGGGTGTCACTTGGAAAGGGGGGAGGAGAGGATGGTTAAAACCTTTGGTTTGGTTCTCACTTTTATAATCCTCTAAAAAGTTTACGTTTTCTTTTTGTTTTACAACGTTTACTTTTGCAAATGAAGAGCAAACAATAAATGTCGAAAGTTGATATGAAACATCGTGCCCAGTCCACCCCATACATTAGATATATATATATATATATATATATATATATATATACTTTATTTCTTAATATTTTTCATTGTCTGTTCTCTCTTTTTATTATATAAGAAGCTAGCAAAGCTACCCATTCTGAGAATGGGATCTAGTGTGTTTTTTAATGTTTATTACTATCTAAATCTAAATTACTATCTAAATTTTTTGGACACAACTGACTCGCATAACATTCAAGACTTAAAATATTTATATGTGTACGTAACCAAGTCGTAAATCCTCCATAAAACACAATTGTGCATTCATTTCTCACTTTTAAGCTCTGACCGCGACACTTGTTATTTTCTTGACAATTTTTTGAAAGGAGAGGTTCGAAAAGTAATTAAAATTCTTTTACATGATGATAAGCTTATAAAAATCAGTGTCGCAGATTGTCTATACTCGTCTATACTGTCGCGAGTATATTTGGAGAGGAGAATCTGTGCGTGGAAAAGGATCGAACGGGCTAGAAATCGCGAGGCCAGCTTCTCGGATCTATTTTCCAACACTTTGACGAGAAACACTTTCACCGTGTCACAATAGCTTGGTCGTCAGAGGTCCGGAAATATTCACCGCGCCCCCATACTATTTTTAGGGGAATCCATCGCAGTGTGTTCGGTAGTTCGACCGCGCGCAGACCTCGAAATATACGGCTAGACCGTGATATTCGATCTGGATGGCCGCGGGTGGATCACGTTTTCCCGATCGGTGGACAAATTCGGTGCACACGTGGCCCCGCGTGCAACTCGCGTGCTTTTCGCGCGATCGCCCCAACATCTCGTCCATAAAGCGAGACGAGGCCAGCCGAATTCCCGGTAGAAAGTGAGACTCGATCGCTCAGAGATTATTATGATTAATTAAATGAATCTGTTGCCGGATTATTAAAATCTACGAACCATTCTGAAAATGAACGAATGAAGTTATTTGTCAATTTTTAAATTAATCTCTCTATTGTATTTGTTGTTACTTGGTTATACTTCATTTTCGTAGTCCAACACTCCTGGCTCTCAGTTCGTTAAGATTTTCGTAACTTGAAGTCACGTTTATTAATTTGAATTTGTTGACTCGTAATACTGGCTCATTGATCAATATTCGAAATGACAGATGGCATCGTCATTTTTATTGTCTGAAAGATCGAAACAAACCGCGAATCTCAACAGATTCGTCGGGGGTGCAGTATGAAAAACTTTTGGTCCGATTATAATTCAATTCTGTAAATGACAGCCTCCTCTTACCTTCCTCTCTTTCCCAACCCCGCTCTTTTACTCTTTGAACTTTCTTTTGGCCGTCGCTGTACGTACAAAGGCAATCGATCCAATAGGGTCACTGGCTCTATATTGCTTTACATTGTTTATACTCTATATTGCTTTATATAGCTCTGTGCTCTGTATTATCTACCAATCGTGCAGCCATTACTGTCCAGAATTACTCGCTGTTATAAAAATATTTGAAGAAATGTTTAGAAATTATTTTCGTAGGGTTATTATTATTATTATTCAAGTATCTAAAAATATAGAAAATTATAAAATATCTGAGTATGTAAAGATATACAAAATTATAAAATATCTGAATATTTAAAAATATACAAAATTATAAATATCTGAGTATATAAAAATATACAAAATTATAAAATATCTGAGTATGTAAAAATATACAAAATTATAAAATATCTGAATATTTAAAAATATACAAAATTATAAATATCTGAGTATATAAAAATATACAAAATTATAGAATATTCGAGTATCTAAAAATATACAGAATTATAAAATATCTGAGTATATAAAAATATAGAAAATTATAAAATATCCGAGTATCTAAAAATATACAAAATTATAAAATATCTGAATATCTAAAAATATACAGAATTATAAAATATCTGAGTATATAAAAATATACAAAATTATAAAATATCTGAGTATCTAAAAATATACAGAATTATAAATATATAAAATATAGAAATCTATAAAATATAAAATATATATATATAAAATATAATTACACATAAATATATAAAATATAAATTTTCGACTACTTTGGTGGTTCCAGCGTTTAGAATTCGAAACATTAGAATACAGGAAACATTTCGATACTGGTGAGTCGTAAGGGTGTGCAAGTCGAATGTAACCATTGCTTATTCAATTCCTCGGATTCTCTCTTTCTATCGTTTCTCTTGGTTACACTCGCTCGGTGTTCTTCCCTCTTCCGCCCTTCTTTAGGCAGCTCCTAATAATAGCAAGCGGTACAGGACGAAAATAGGCTTGCAGAACTATGCAACACGCGGTTCAGGAATTTCATCGTCTGCTGACCTCGCACGGCCGTTTCCCTCGTCCTAATGAGACACCTCGCTCTCAGGAACTTTACCTATGTCCACTGGCTTCTCTGAAACTTGCACCGCTATAAATAAAGATGTCGCGAAATCGGCGAGGAGGAAGACATTCCTGCAGTATGACACAACACTTGGAGATTACTACCGCACCGGCGTACATTCTCTATAAAAAGAAGAGCTGCTACGTCCTCTGAAAATTTGAAGATTTAAAAATTCAAATTCCCGCCACATTTTCAATGTAAAAGTTGACTGAGCGGCGGCCAGGCTTGATTTTCAGGATTGTGGGACGTAACGACCACTCGCTAGCCCTGCTAGGTTTATACAAAATTATTTGTTCACATTAAATGGAATTGAATTTAATTGAAAATTTCATTTTAAAATATGAATTTCGATTAACATGATTAAATAAAGTTTTATAATAAAAGTAAATTTTAGTAACGATTAAAAATTAATAATATTATTAATAGTTGAAAGTGAATGAAAGTGAAATTTAAAAAAAATGAACAAGTAAAATTTATTTCGTACTTCTTTTTTTATCATGGTTAATTAATTTATTTCAACAATTTAATTACTCCGAAAATAAATGATCTAAATATATATATTATTTTTTTGTGAAGTAAAAAAAATAAATATATGTTTAGAAATTAAATGTTTGTCGTATCTATTAATATCTATCTCTTTTTCGAACATAAATTTAATTTATATATAATAAAATTAATTGAACAATATTAATCAGTTAATTTTATCACATAAAAAATTCATGGGACTATAAAATTATTTACGTAATATCATAAATTTTACTTTTAGAATTGTGACTTTAGTATATATTAATTAATAACAGAAGAACTTTATGATCTATTAATTCATTTTAAACATTTCAAACTTTAACAATTTCACGTACGCGTAATACGTTTTATTCTTGCAAAATCATTGTAAAAATCCCCCCTCCCCCTTCGCCGAAAAACCGTGTGGAAAACGGTGTTAAACAAACCGGCGAAGTTGGCGAGGCCTTAAAAGTTCCACGGGCGCTTTCTGCCCCACTGGGGAGAGACAGGTTCTCTGGAAAGTCTTCTAATCTGTGCCCCAGCTGCGCGCCACCGGTTGGAAGTTTAATCGATAAGCACGCGGAATTAAAATTGCACGCGTCGTCCCCGTTTCACTCGGCGGCGTGCAGCTCTTGGAACATTGCGTGAATAATTGAAGGGGGGAGGGGGGTGCTCCATAGTCGATACGATCGGAATCATGGACCGGACTTCTCCTCCGCTCCCGGTGAGAATAAGTCGGGAATCGTTGATCGGATCGTTAAATATTGCTGGCCAGACACGGATATCGCCGCGATAATGGCCACGATCGATCTCTCCACCGTCGATTTCTTTCTGTTGCGAGGTCGCAAGGCACGGGGAGATGTGTGTTTCTCTCTTTGCTTTGTCCTCGGTGATTCTTCGAGACTTGTTCCTCTTTCTCTCGCTGGCAATTGCTTCCCTTGGTTTCTTATCTGAGGGATTAGCGGTGGTTTGTTTCTTTCTCTTTTTTTCACTTTTTGGTTCTGTCACGTCGGCGTAGTCGATTCTTCGAGGTGATTCGATACCGAGTGTTGGGAAATTGCTGTTTCTTATTCTTCTTCTTTTTTTTCTTTTTTTTTAGGTACGAAACACGTGGGATCTCAGAAGGTTTTGATTGTTTGAGGAGGTTTTCATTCAATGTGACGAGATATTTTGTTATAATATATGATCGATAAGCTTTTGGATAAATCGTTTAAATTTCCATTCGTTGCTTTGTTAATAGAACAGACAGAATAATAAGAATAATAGAATATAATATACAAATAGGATAGAATTTGATATGTACAATCTGTTAAGTGGAACAGGATATAAATTTGTTCACAAGCATAAGTATATTCATTATGAATTACAAATATTAAATATGAATTAACACAATATTACAGATTGTACATGACAACGTTATAAGAATTACGTAGATCATCACGTTACACTTCAAGTATGATATATTAAAATATAAATGCAATATATTAAACATACAATATATACGTATATTAATTATTAAATATAATATTATAAATCACCTTCGAATATCAATTTCACAGATCAAAAGAGACACGAAATATGTGTATTTAATTTCTTCGTTCATAGAAATACCTACGTTTTATTATAAATCAGCGAAATGTTTCTAAACGATAATTGCGAATCGCTGGAGAAGCATCTGGGACAACGACTCGCGAACGCGTAAACGCACGCGCAAACTTTCGAGCAGCGATCGCTAATCCGCGTTGTAACGCGAAGACATTTTTACGCTCGCAATAAAACCAATTTAAATCCGTTCCTTCGTTTAATCCAAACATTCGCCGCCCTTTAATTATTCCGGATTAACGAGATTTCGCAGCGCTTCGCGAACAGAAACTTCACTCGCAACTTCGAGAGAGAGAGAGAGAGAGAGAGGAAGCTGTTCCGTACACATAAATTTTCATTCCACCTCGATTCAGAATCGATTTTCAAGCCGTGCTCGCAGCGAACGTTCATTGCACTCGATTGAAATTCTGTTCGAAAGAACAGGAGAAGCGTTTCCCGATTTAGGATCACGAGATTCAATTACGTCGTGATCGTGATCTCAGTGTTATTGAATGCACAGAAATGTTGCCTAAGTCTTGTCTTCTTAAAACACGAAAGGACAATTAAAAATGCCAAGATACGGGTATATTTCTGAAAATATTGCGTACACGAGGAATGATTAAAGAATTTAATTATTTCCAATGATATAGAGGATGATAATAGGGTCGAAAATTAAGATGAAAGATATTAAAATTCAGATGTATTAACATTCAACGTTCGAATATTTCCAAAATTGTGAAAGGAAAACGCTCGATACAGAGATTATTGGGGATGAACGTTCAAATTTTCAAGGATGCAAGAACTTCTGTTTCCAAAGGTACGAAGGGCGATCAGAAATGTAAAAATTTTAATATATTCAAATGTACGAAGAACCGAGGTTCAGATTTTTGTCAAAGGTGCCAGAAGATTTCAATGTTCTCACAATTAAAATTAAGTTAAGATTGAAAGTAGTAAGATTTAAATATATCTCCAAGTATACGAAGAACTGAAGTTCAAATTTTCGTCAAAGTTACTAGAAGATCTCAATACTGTCAAAATTAAAATTAAGTTAAGATTGAAAGTAGTAAAATTTAAATATATCTCCAAGTATACGAAGAACTGCAGTTCAAATTTTCGTCAAAGTTATTAGAAGATCTCAATACTGTCAAAATTAAAATTAAGTTAAGATTGAAAGTAGTAAGATTTAAACATATCTCCAAGTATACGAAGAACTGAAGTTCAAATTTTCGTCAAAGTTATTAGAAGATCTCAATACTGTCAAAATTAAAATTAAGCTAAGATTGAAAGTACTGAGATTTAAATATATCTCCAAGTATACGAAGAACTGAAGTTTAAATTTTCGTCAAAGTTACTAGAAGATCTCAATATTCTCAAAATTAAAATTAAGCTAAGATTGAAAGTACTGAGATTTAAATATATCTCCAAGTATACGAAGAACTGAAGTTTAAATTTTCGTCAAAGTTACTAGAAGATCTCAATATTCTCAAAATTAAAATTAAGCTAAGATTGAAAGTACTGAGATTTAAATATATCTCCAAGTATACGAAGAACTGAAGTTTAAATTTTCGTCAAAGTTACTAGAAGATCTCAATATTCTCAAAATTAAAATTAAGCTAAGATTGAAAGTACTGAGATTTAAATATATCTCCGAGTATACGAAGAACTGAAGTTCGAAAGTGCTAAAATTTCAATACTCCCGAAGCTACGAAGCAGGAAGCAGTGAAACTTTAAAAATCCAATCTTTCTCTAATACTTTATCTGTATTATCGTCACTTTTTCCATTCGTTCGAGCATCAAATTTAGAGCTCGTTTGACTAATTTCATCGTTGACAGATTACGATGAAACGAGGTCTCGATGATAAGGAGTGACGAAATGATCGCACGAAAATGATCGACGAGTGAAAGGGAGCGGGATAGCGCGCGAATTTTCTAGTTCCTTGTTCGCTCCAGCTGGTGGCCCAACGTTAGAGACAGGTTTCTAATTCAATAGCGGGCCGGCGCGTGTATGTTTAGAACGACTATAAATAATTGACGGCGCCAGAATTTTGCTACACGCCGGAGAAATGTCACAGTCATAACCGCGTGGCTGCTTTTCGAGCATTGAAATACGCTCGTATCTCGTTATACGCAGGATTGTGGCCACCTAACTGGCCAGAAGAAGCTGTAGCTCTGGAATTGTAGAAAATTGAAGAGAAAGAAAGAAAACGATAAAAAAACCTGGTTTCGAACGACGTACGACGTGTTTATATAGCATTTTTAATTCTTCTTAGCGCTAGTGTTTTTATTTTTAATTTTTTTAATTTCGAAGTGTTATTTTTATTTTGTAATTGAAATAGAGTGAAACAACGTGTAGATACTTTTAGTTTACTTTACAATATACACGCGTGTCTTACAATTATGAGGAATTGACATCGAATGATCTGTGATAAGTATCTTCTATTACAAAAATATCACGTACGATACAGTATTGATCGTGAATTTCAATATTCAGAAACTGCAACGTGTAACACAATTTTCTAGATAGTTTACCGTATTTAGATGTAATGGAACCTTGCAACGCGACATATGTATAATTATTAGAAGTAAAAGATTAGAAATAAAAGAAATATTAAAATTTAATAAATAAAAGAAAAAGATTAAAATTTAATAAATAAAAGATAACTGTTGAAAAAAAAAAAGAAAGCAATTGCCTTAAAAACGATAAAAGAATGTAGTTTCGAACGACGTACGACGTGTTTATATAGCATTTTTAATTCTTCTTAGCGCTAGTGTTTTTATTTTTAATTTTTTTAATTTCGAAATGTTATTTTTATTTTGTAATTAAAATAGAGTGAAACAACGTGTAGATACTTTTAGTTTACTTTACAATATACACGCGTGTCTTACAATTATGAGGAATTGACATCGAATCGATCTGTGATAAGTATCTTCTATTACAAAAATATCACGTACGATACAGTATTGATCGTGAATTTCAATATTCAGATACTGCAACGTGTAACACAATTTTGTAGATAATTTACTGTATTATTATATGTAATGGAACCTTGCAACGCGACATATGTATAATTATTAAAAATAAAAGATTAAAAATGAAAAGAGTATTAAAATTTAATAAATAAAAGATAATTGTTGAAAATGAAAAGAGAAAAAGAACGCAATTTTTGACCAGCCCCGATAGATTATTCCAAACGCGTGTTACTGCTGAAACAACCTGTGTTTCGCGAACGAGTACGCGGTTATGGCGGTCGAGGCTTTCAAACGTGACGCACGCGGGGGGTGAACGTCGGTATCGAGATATCGCGGTGATATCGCCGCGGTAGAAATTATGGTTTCACATTCCGGGATTTGAACTCGCGCAGGGAACGAGCGTCTCTCCTCGCGCGGGAATCGATATCCCCTTTCATCTCGCAGCCACGGTGGTGGGAATCGTATTTTATTTCACGCTGGGATTTGTTTATGGCGGGTGCCAGCGGGGAAATTCTACCCCCGTTTACAGGGCTCGCCGTGGTGGAAATATTTGAAAGGTGAAATGAAAAATGACGGTCGCCCGGTCGCGCAACGCGCTCGTCTTTCACTCGTCGAGTCGTCGATAAATCCGATCCGCTCGATAAAGATCGTCGCCTCCGGCCGTGTTCTTTCGCCAGTCGGCGAAATTCAACCCCCTTCCTTCGACCCTTGAGTTTCAATGTACGCTCTCTGGTAAAGTGTTCCGACTGTGATCGAGAGATCCTGCTGACAGAACGTGCGAATTTTTGAAAAATCGTGCAATTAACTCCTCGAGTTGTTTGCGACGACCTTGACTATTTTGTAGATTTTACGATGGTGTCTGAATTTTTTTATGTCAAGCTTCATGACATATGCCACGCACGTCGAGAATTCCTTGAGAATTCAGCAACATTTTCTCAGTTTTACGTATATTTAAATGTAACCCAGGCGAAACGAATGATCAGTACTTCTTAATAGCACTCTTAATAGTACATACTTCTTAATAATTTCTATCCAGCGACATCGTACCGACGTGAGTTCAAAGGAAAAAGAAAGCGACGATTTATTGTATACGGTACGGTCACTCGTTATGGTCCGCGAACCAGTTGCCAGCGCAAAGTGGGATTTGGTTTTTTGTTCGTAGCACAATTTGTCAAGGGGGGATACCTAAATTAATTTCATTTTCTCCAGTTTACGGCCTGTGCCGGGAGTTTTAGTAGTCGAGGCAAAAAATTTATCGATTCTGACATAAAGTAGCGACATGTGATCTTATATGATCTAAGAGACTAATCTTGGAAAGTAAAACTAAGCACGTACTATGCACGTGTGTGACTGTAAATGTACGTGACTGTCTCTGACTGTAAATATAATTACAATAAAATAATTATAAATATGAATTATAAATAATTATATGAAATATAAAATAATTATAAATATAATATGAAATATAAAATAATTATAAATATAATTATAAATATGAATAATATAATAAGAAATATAATTATAATAAAATAATTCATGTAATAAATAATAATTTACATATTTGTATAATATAATTAATATATTCATTAAAAATATAAATAATATAATAATAAATATAATTATAATAAAATTATTCATAATATGTAATAAATATATATAATAAAACTATTATACATAACAAACTTGTCTATTCGACTTTCGACGAATCTCTCAGAATCAACTCAGACAAATGTCAAATCATTAACTCTTTAACAACGTAGTATAATAATTTATAATCATTAAATAACAACTCAGCAACGACGTAACATGCAGTGAATTTCAGTTCAGCCTGGGTGATTGATCACACATTGCAAAATCATCGAGCGCGAAATATCGTATCGTTGCGATGATGTTTCTTTTCAAAGGTCACTCGTTTCGAACGAGACACCAGACGACAAATAGGGTTGTCGGTGACATTTCATTAAATGTCGGAGCTTCAACGCCCGTGAAGGCATGAAAATTTTATTCGAATCTCTTCCTCGATGAGAACATTCTCTCTCTCTCTCTCTCTCTCTCTCTCTCTCTCTCTCTCTACCTCTTTCGTCTCGGATGGTTGTTCGTTCTGGCGCTTCTTCGCTTCGTCAGGCGCTTTGTTAATTTCTGTTTACTCGGAAATGGGAAAACGTCACGGTTTTATTGCGGATGGCGTTGCATTTCTAATGGACGTTTCGTCGTCGGTATCGCGTTCAGGCGACAGGACGAAGTCATCCAGCGAACGTTCCAACGTCCCTGTGAAATTATTTAACACCGTAACGTGGTTTGGTGTCTCGGGTCATGGTATCCTGGGAATTTTTTTTTTTCTTTTTTTTCTTTTTGTGATACATTTGCTCACGAAACTGCTCGAACGTTTTACCATTTAATAAATATTTATCATTTATCGTCACGACGGACATGTTGTTGCTATACCTTTTCTCGCATGTTTCTGCTGCTTTTTTAAATTATATTTCTTTTTCTTTCTCTTCTATTTTTGCCATTAGATATGTATGTAGTAGTTTATGTTTTTGATATATTTTAATACTCTTTGTATGTCATTTTGAGAGGTCAGGTTGATTCAGTATTTCTGTCTTTGAGTTTCTGTGGTATGGCATTTTCGTGCAGTATGTAGGTTATTGTTAATGGATGATTATTGCAATGAGTGCAGGTGGGTGGTGCAGTTTTTTCAATTTTGTGTTCATGTGTCAGCTTGGTATGATTCGTAATTATTCCTTCTTTCCTGTTATTTCAACTTCTTTTCTTGTTGTTGTATTTCATATTTTTATTTATCGTATTATATTTCATTATATTTATTCGGTTTATCGTACGTATACAATTGCTTGCGAGAGTATCCAGTGACGTTTATAGAGATTTTTTTTGTCAACGTTACGTCTCTCCAGTGGACAAGCAAAAGAACATAAGTCAAATTACTCTAGATGAACGTTTTCCAGAAAGGATGATGTACATACATTTTGAAGCAACTGTGAATGAGACGACACTTGTGCCATCAACTTTCGCGTCCAAAATGTAATTGCATCTGATCTTACATTGCGTTTTTAAATTTATGCTGCTTCTTTGGAGAATTAAAAAGACACGCAAGATTATATAATGTTTGTTACGTATTTCGAAATGATTCATACTGTTGTTAATACTGTGGTGTAAGATCGACAACGAGGCCTGCATAATGGTCCGTTTGGACATGCTGTTTTAAATAATCCCTCAGCTGACCCATCCAAGGAAAAAATTCATTCCCCGAAGCAACGAGCGAGAAAAGTCCCACCCCTTTTGTTCGAGTGATTAAGAAATCTGAGACAAAGGTGCCAAATTTCGGTGGTCTCGCGGGAATAACATTTCTCATTCTCCCTGTCACCGTGATACTGATATTCTTAAAATTTGGATGGATCAAACTTTGTCTCGATAAACATTCTACGCTACGAACTAGAAAAAAATAGATTGAAGTCGCTGAAATTTCTTGAATTTTCGTTCAACTCTGACGTCCAACGTTCGACGAAATGGCAAATAAAAATCGTACGACAAGTTAGAAAAAGCAACTCGGTTTCAGTCTTCAAAATAACTGGGTAGACCCAGTTACGGAAACAATTGTTGAACGTTCTTGTTCAAATTCTTTCTACGATTTTCTACGAGAGAGAAACCACCCGCTACTTGATGCAAAATCATCGTTAGCAACCTCGAAACAAACTCACGACCGTCGAAGTAGTGACCATCGCGTTTGAAAACGTTTTGAAGCCACGATCTTTTTTCACGTTTCAGTTGTATCACCGTGCGTCGAAGATATTGACAACTTGGCCTGGTTTTCCGCCATTTTTCCCGCCTTAATTGCACGTTTTATTGCATCGTAGTTGTCCAGCTCGAGGAGCGGCCGTCCCTTCCGACAATTCTGCTCGCAAGAAGGACTCGCGAGCAATTGGTTTTCGCTGGTCTGGCCCTACGAGATTGCTCCTTGCGAATTTCTTTGACGAAAGCCTCGCTCTCTCTGACCTGTAATTTTCATTGCACGCGGATTTATTTCTGTCCGCTTTGTGGCGCACGCTCTTCATCTCAAGATCAGTTCTTGTTGGAACGTCAGCGATGATTATTCATTCCGCGTTTTGTCTTCTGTTCAGTTGGCCATATGCACGTTATGGCTTCTGTAACCCGTATGATGGCATATTTTGTTTTATTTTTAATTTATTATTATTCTAATAGTATTTTCTTATTTTCATTATTAATTTATTATATATATCCGATTTACAATGAGTTTGCATCGTTCTGACTCTATGGCTAATTCTAAATGTCTACATCTTGTGGGTCTAATTTACGTCTTGTGCTCATCTTCTTGTAGGAACCATAAGCAAAAAGTGGAAAAACTATCTTCTACCGGTGTATAGTCGTATATTTATTAACGCTAATAACGCACGTTGTTTGATCGATGTTCTTAATCATTCATTTCCGTCATTTAAACGCTCATTACTTAGTATCTACCTGAGTAATTTTTCATTCATGGTGACATACCTCATTACACCTGAATTTGTATAATTGTACCGTAACATAATATTTTGTATCGTAGAATATATTTCTGTTCTTACACGTGAAAAGTGAATAAATAAATAAATTTGTAGAATTGAGGTGATTTCGAATCGTTTTATCCATCGATGTATAATATTTTCGAAATTTTTTTTTAATTATCGCGTGTACATTTTGAATCATCCTGCCCGCCGATTCGTGCATTTCTCTTCTTCAAGAACTTTCCCGCTGAATCGACTGAAATGAATTTTTAATTACGCATTTTAAATTGCACATTTTTTTCCTTCAGCGAGATTTCTGGGAAATAATTAAAGCAACGACGTTTTCCACGTGAAGATTTTCTCATTTTCAGGTGTATATCTCTTTTTCCGAGGATGCAAACGAATTCGTTCTGAAAAAACAGATGCAATTTAACATTCCATCCCATCCATCAATCTGCAGATTTTTTTTTTTTCTTCAAACATAATTAAAGTTAGATTGTTTAGATACAAAGGATTCGCCCTGCAAGACAGACGCAATTTAATTCCGAAAGTTCATCGTCGAAATGTAATCAACTCGTACGCTTTTCGAAAAAAAAAAAAAAAAAAAAAAAAAAAGAAAAAAAAGACCAGTTAAATTAAAATATCGCTTGGAAACAAAGATTCAACGGTTGTTGATGCAGGAAAGACACGATTTAATCCTGTGTTTCGTGTCTTTTCCAAGCAATTTCCAAAATTAATTAAAATCGCGGATTTTACAGAGAATCCACGGTGGAAGGAATCGCAGAAACCTCGTTTCTAACTTCATCGTCTATCTAGCAACGGCGGAACAGGAAAAAGCGGCGCGACTACGTGCACGCTCTTTGTGTTTTTTTTTATCGTTGGTTTAACAAAGCGGAAGCGGGAGAAGAGGTACACGTGTACCATTCCGCTCCGGATTGCCGGCGTATTAACAAGGATTTGGGAGTTTAGTTTCACTGATAAGAGAACGAGCCAAATCTGGATCATCGTTAATCCGTACGAGGCCCTAAATTGTTTGTTCCCCCCTCTGGTTTGCAGATAAAACTCATCTTCCTTTGCACGCGCTATGAAAAATGTCGGGACGAGTGTTTCTTATCTGCGTAGACTGTGGCGCGATATCAGACGTTTCTTATTGATACTAACAATTGCGCAGGGTGTTCCAAATCTCTCGATCGAAAGTGTCGGATTTTGTCAACGTATTTGAATGGCCATTTTAGAGTACAAAATTAGTTCTCGTGGGTTAATACGTTTTTTCTTTGTCTCTAAGAAGCAGAAGCTTCTTCGAAAGAGGTTCTTTTTTTTCGTCAGAGTCCCCGTTGGAAGAAGGTCGAAAAATATTCAGAGACAAAGCCTTTGTGACTCAGGCTTTTCGAAGAGTTTGTCGTTTTTCAAGAACCAAAAATTTCTTCAAAAATCTGTCTTTCGTTAGAATAGTCCCGTTGGAAGAACGTCGTGGATTTGAAAAATAATTTTCAAAAATATTCAGAGACAAAGCCTTTGTGACTTAGGCTTTTCGAAGAGTTTGCAAGAATCAAAACCTTCTTCGAAAAAGATATGTCTTTCGTTAGAATAGTCTCGTTGGAAGAACGTCGTGGATTTGAAAATAATTTTCGAAAAGTATTCAGAGGCAAGTTCGTCGCTCCTAAGAAGATATTTGTTTCACTAGAATCCCGTTGGAATTTTCAAAAATAATTCACAAAAATCCGACGTTTCGTGCGACGCAACTCCATAATAATTCTGCTCTCGTTTTTCGAGGAACAGTTTCTCGTGTCGATTCTTTCACTGCGTAAGTGAAAACGGTAGTAAGAAGGAACTTTCCAAACGAAAGTTACACACGCTGACAGAAGAGCGACGAGAATGATTATCTTATAGCGATTTTTCAGCGCGAGTTCGCCGATGGTTCAGTGTCGCGCTTTAATTATGAAAGTCTGTCAACAGTCAAGTTCCTCTGTAACAACTGTCCAACAAATTTGTAACAAGCGTGTAAGTTGCTATTACAGCTGGAAAAATACGCGTCGTCACGTTCACTCTTTCACGGATGGGATTTTTATGTCGCTGATGGCAATGTAATTATCGCAGAACAAAGTAAGATTGATATTGCAAAGTTCGAACTAATTGTTGACAGTTTATTTTCATGGATACGAGAGGAGACGATTTGTTGATTTAAATATTTGAAAAGAATGGTGATTTAATAACGCGAAGTAGATTAATGTTACGAAGTTGAATTATCGTGGCACGGAGTATGAACATTGTTGGTAGATTGATGACATCTATACATATTCGTTTATTATTGTCGGTCTGATTAAAAGGAATAGGTTCGAGGCAGAGGTGTTTCTCCAATTTGTCGAACAAGGTGGTAATTAAAAACAAACACCAAGTATCGCGGATTAAAGCGATGAACTCGAAACTGAAATAATTATGTTAATTTAAACGCGTTGAGGAACATTCAAACTCGCTCACATCAAAATCAATTTAACATTATGAATTCAATTGTAATTCAGTGTCACATGTTGCACGTATTTGTAATTTACATGTCTGTCGATACGACTAAAGAAATGGATTTCGAGCCCGTTATAAGATAAATAATTCAATACTGCAAAGTTCAAATATAATTGATAGATTGAAGATTTGTATGTTTTGTGTTTTACATTTTTCTCCTTAATTCTTTTATCCTTGTGTATGTGCACTCTTATGCACGCACGTTATACTCGTGTTCGTGCATGAAAATCTCCTGCGAATGGATAAATACACGTACGTAATGTTCCATTACGAAATTTACAGTTCTGTCAATAATTCCTCTCATCTAGAAATTTCCTGCAGTCGACAATAGCTCACACGTTAATTGAAAGTGCTTATTATTGATCAGTGTTTATCAATGCGGCGCACAATGGGTACTAATACTAAGAAACACAAATGCAGTCTCATGATTAATTCAGACAGGAAATATGGTTTGATTAGTCGAAAGTAATTTGTTACGTCGAAACGAATGAAACCGTATCCATAATAAATCGTAACCAGGCAAAACTTATGTAATGTACGTGCTTGTAAATTCCTTCTTCAAACCAATTATCATAATTGACAATGCAGCGTTTAGTTTATCGCAATTAAATTTCAAATTTCTTCACCGAATCATTGAAAACAATAAATTCTACCAAAAAACAATTACACTTATATTAATTTATTTCGTGCAACAATGAATAATAAATACGATGTATATGCATAACAATGAATAAATGCAACGATATTTCTTTTCGATTTGATTAATTTTTTAGAACATTAATTTGAAGCTTCGATACGATAGAAGGGATGATATTACGAATGTTACACGCAGGATATTTGAGCATGAGTCGTTATTTCTTTTGAATTAATACAATAAATATACGCGATAATCTTTTTCAATTTAATTAATTATTCAAAACATTAATTACAGTTTCGATATATACAAATGATTAAAATCACGAGTATTGCATGTAAGATGCTTATTCATTTAAAGAAGTCATTGCTCTCCACAATTCGAATCATCGTCAGAAAGAAAAAAAATTCTGTTTCTTAAAGTATGCGTATACACACGCGACATTCCACGGAATGCGAATGTTCCAACATAAATCGAGTTGCGCGGCTCGTGTTTAAAAAAATTCGCCACCTCCGCCTGGATATTTCGCCACGTTTTATCGACGCTCCGTCATCTTTACACGAGCGTTAAGTATGCACACACGTCTGATCGATAAACACATATACATACCGTGACTTACCGGCGAACATTTCGCTCAGGAGGCGACCTGTAATTTTTTTTTCATGCCCGTCGAACGTCAATATCTATCCATCTTTCGGCTCGAGTAGCGGGGTTATAGAAGCGGAGAGGATAGAAATCGATCGTCGCGAAGGAGCGTCCGCTTTTTCTTTTCTATCAAGATGCTCTGGAGTCTAGCCTCGATGGTCTATCAGTGTGTATTTGCTCGAACATTTTCCACAACTGTGTAACCAATGTTGTTTCCTTGCGAGATGTTTTATGTGCCATCAGCTGGATGAACGAGTGTTGAACTCGAGTCTTTTACTTATCATTTAAAATTAGTGTTGGCTACTGTATTTCTTACATTGGTTATTTATTTATTGATATCGAAATAGTTTGAAAAAGGATGTTGAAATTGTTTGAATTTTAAAAGTTGGATTTTCTCCACATAACTTTCTAAGTTACTAAAATATGAAGTAAGAAAATGTGATATCAGCATCAGCTGTGAGAGCGCTAATTCCAATTTTTCTCGCGATCCAAGTTGATCCTTTGCGCCAGAAAGAGAGAATGCGAATTGCGTGAAAAAAAATTGTATCCCACGTTACTTTAATCCACGGGCTTCCATCCAATTCCATCAGAAGCTGACCAAATAGAAACAGCGTGTACATCCATGAAAAATCAATTGAATATATGAAGTGAAAAAGAGGGAAAGAAAAAAAAAGAACGGCTATATATCAAATTTCAATTTTGAAACGGAAGCCTACGAACCAATTACCGTTTTGGTTCAAAGGGATACAGTTTCACCGCAAAGCGATCTCGTGCATGTTTCACTGTCGCTGATATAAGTTGGCAACTATCTATCAAAACGATAAGTTCGATGCGACATGGCGTAGAGTCGATTACGTTATAATTAGAATGCGTGTTTATTCAAGATTTGGAAATACTGCAGTTTGGATACTTTGTATAGCCAAGATTCAGAAATACTCCACTCTGGATACTTTGTATAGTCAAGATTCGGAAATACTCCACTCTGGATACTTTGTATAGCCAAGATTCGGAAATACTTTATTTTGGATACTTTTTACAGCAAAATTCGGAAATATTTTACTTTGGATACTTTGTATAGCCAAGACTCGGAAATACTTCACTCTGAATACTTTGTATAGTCAAGATTCGGAAATACTCCACTCTGGATACTTTGTATAGCCAAGATTCGGAAATACTTCACACTGGATACTTTGTATAGCCAAGATTCGGAAATACTCCACTCTGGATACTTTGTATAACCAAGATTCGGAAATATTTCACTCTGGATACTTTGTATAACAAAGATTCGGAAATATTTCACTCTGGATACTTTGTATAGCCAAGATTCGGAAATACTCCATTGTGGATACTTTGTACAGCAAGATTCGGAAATACTTCACACTGGATACTTTGTATAGCCAAGATTCGGAAATATTCCACTCTGGATACTTTGTATAGTCAAGATTCGGAAATACTTCACACTGGATACTTTGTATAGTCAAGATTCGGAAATACTTCACACTGGATACTTTGTATAACCAAGATTCGAAAATATTCCACTCTGGATACTTTGTATAGCCAAGATTCGGAAATGCTCCATTGTGGATACTTTGTACAGCAAGATTCGGAAATACTTTACTCTGGATACTTTGTATAGCCAAGATTCGGAAATACTCCACTCTGGATACCTTGTATAGCCAAGATTCGGAAATATTCCACTCTGGATACTTTGTATAGCCAAGATTCGGAAATATTCCACTCTGGATACTTTGTATAGTCAAGATTCGGAAATACTTCACACTGGATACTTTGTATAGCCAAGATTCGGAAATATTTCACTCTGGATACTTTGTATAGCCAAGATTCGGAAATACTTCACACTGGATACTTTGTATAGCCAAGATTCGGAAATACTCCACTCTGGATACTTTGTATAGCCAAGATTCGGAAGGATTCCACTCTGGATACTTTGTATAACCAAGATTCGGAAGTATTCCACTCTGGATACTTTGTGTAGCCACGATTTGGAAATACTTCACTTTGAATATTTCGTATATCCTCAATAGAATATTTTGTATATCCAGAGTGGAGTGTTTCCGAATCTTGGGCTACGAATTTGGAAGACTTTCACGTTTTGGAGTTTTCGAATTTTGGAAGCGTTGGAGTTCGGAATGCTCAGATTTTGATGTTTTTAAACTCTCGAATCTCCAAATTCTGAATTTTATAAATTTCGTCGCTTTATGTTCCAAATCTTCCAAATTTCAGAATTCTTAAATTGTCCAATCTTCAAACTCTGAATTTTGCAAATTCCGGCGCTTTAAATTTCTGTAACTTGGCGTTCTTCGAAGCTTCAAGTTCTAAATCTTTGAAATGTTTGAATTTTCGAATTCTGAAAACCTCAAACATCGAAATTTCCAAATTTTTGAATTTTTAAATTTAAAAATTTCTAAAATTTATAAATTCTTAAATTCTTGAATCCGGGACGCTTCACTCTATTCAAATATCGGAGCCTCGAAGACTTTCAAATTTCGAAGTTGAAAACATCGAATTACCTCCGGAACCTTTTTAAATCTCCAGAAAATTCTCAAGTTTTCGAATCAGCTGGAACAGCGCCAGCTTCTCCAGTAAGAAGCAAGGCAGAAAAGGCGGAAAGATCGATAGTTGACTCGCTGCAATATTTCTCCACGCTCGTCACAGTATCCTCATTAACCTACATTTTGATTTTATTTGCAACAGCTATACCATAGTAGTTGGCCAGAGCAACGGAGAGAATTTTATTCTCTCTCGTGCGAGAGATACGCCCAACGTAACTTAATACCAGCTGGTAATTAGTCACGTGTAACGATGAGCTGGTTACGATACACGATCGGTGGCGAGGTCGAGGCGTCGTCGTCGTCGTCGTGAGAGAAAACGCGAACCGTGAAAACGGAGGCACTGGCTATTTAACAGGCGTGACACAGTTAATTCGGCTGCTTGGCACACGCGACACCCGCGAAGCGTGTCTCTCTCGCGATAAACGATAGACAATGCACGACGAATCGTAATTTACATGTACGTATCCACACGTGAGGAATTTTCTAAGACGTCGTGGCTCGTGTCCTTCTTTAATTCTCTCGAATCGTTATCTCGAAGCAACACGCAATTCCGCGATTCATTAATACTGATACTGTATATTTTTTTATTCATTTCTGAGGAATTTCGACGCAGAGGATACTTGCCGGCAACGTTAAACAGTGGAAATACATTTTTCTTCGGGCCCTATTTTTTGTTAGTGTTGTCAAAGTGGAATGCTTCACGTTTAATTAAAATCAGACCAATCAGATCGTTGCATAATTTTTCTTCTTTTTATTTCTACAAAGTTACGTACACCGGTCGAAGTGATCGATAAATCTTTTCACTGTTGTTGACGCACAATGAACGAGAATTCTGCGTGGAACCCAATTACTTGCTTCAATCACGTGTGCTGCAAACGTAGAGAGACAGAGAGGAAAAGCGCAATGGGGGAAAGGTGAAACACAGGAGGAGAGGATACCAGAATGCGGTAGAATAATTCCTCCTGGCTTCCTTTTTATCCTCTGTCCTTTCCGCGCCGTTTGCTTCCAGGAGGAAAGCAAATTTGCCTCTTTGAAAAGCAAATTTCCAAGTAGCCTTTACCTTCTACTCTTTGATCGGAGAGCAGGGGAGAGAGAGAGAGAGAGAAAAGAAGGAAGAAGATGATAGAGACCGCGGGGAGGATCAATTTCTGCGCGACCGATGCGCTAAGTGACGGAACGTGAAAGGGGTTGGGTGGGGGTGAAATTACTTTCTTAACGATTCTTTTGCGCCACCGTTCGTCTTTCATCGTGGACTTCCGCTGACTCGGATCGCGGGAGAGAGAGAGAGAGAGAGAGAGAGAGAGACAAGAAAATTGGAGGAGGGACGGCTGTCGACGTCGAGACGAACGCATTTCGAATTTCCTTCCTTTGCGCGATTTCTCTCCGGGCTCTTTGCCTCGTTCTCCAGCGTTCTCTCTCCTTTTACCAAACGACGCGTCGTTGAATTCATTAAGACGAGCGATTCTTTATCTCTCCCTCTTGGGGGAAGCTTTCGGGAATTTTTCGGACACGCAACTCGTTCTCAAACATTGGCTGGATTGTTTTTGAGGAAACGTTCTTGAAGAATTTCTCTTCTCCCAAGTGGAAACGTTTCGCCAGGATAGGACCAGGATTTCGCATCTTTCCTCCTTTTGTTTTACAATCAGTCGCCGGAATGGTTCAATCTTTGTCGGAATTGACGTCGATTTTTGTCCAGGCAAAGACATTACATTATACGTTTGTAAGATAGAATTTGCGTCTCTGTTTTTGGACGAAAATTAATTATTTGTAAATGCACTTTATAATTGAATTATTTAATTTTACAGATGTAACATGTAATTGAATTATTTGTTTAATATTATTTACATAACTGAAATTAACTGAAATTATTTATAATCAGCATAACTATAATTAATATTATTTATTACTTATGTTTATTATTATTTATTAATATTTATATCTATATTATTCATTATTTATAATTAACATAACTGAAATTAACTAAAATTATTTATAATTAACATAACTATAATTAATATTACTTATTATTTGTTATTTATAATTAACATAACTATAATTAATATTACTTATTATTTGTTATTTATAATTAACATAACTATAATTAATATTATTTATATTTTTTATTATTTATTACTATTTATATTAATATTATTTATAGTATTTGTTATTTATAATTGACATAACTATAATTAATATTACTTATTATTTATATTTATTATTGTTTATTACTATTTATATTAATATTATTTATAATTAACATAACTAAAATAATTTATTCGTTTTATAAATATAATCACATATAACATTTATTTTAATCGAACGAAAATGATCGATGCACTGTTAAAGTTTTCGTTTCCCACGAAAAATTCGCTCGCGAAGAGAAACGCAGTTAATTTTTAACCAATCTGATACACAGACAGGGGAAACACTTTACTCGACGAGGTCACTGTGACTCATCGAACGATACACACCGTGTTTCTCCTCGATCGGTTTAACTCGATTATTTGCTAATAATCGAATTAATCTGAGGTATACGGGGCCGGTGATCTGACAGAGGAACCCTTTATCTGTGCCACTCACGACGCTTTTCATAAGAAATTGAATAGAAAGGGAGGGGGTGACCACCCCCGTACGACCGCCCAAGCCGAGGCTCGATCGAAATTGCCATCGAGAAGTTTCGAAAGGCAACGTTCCAATTTGGCGACATCGATCATGTTCCAGGATCAAAGTTTCACGAATTTTTTTTGGATAATTACGGGTTCGAAGAAAATGTTTAAAATATAGAAATATAGAAATCTCTATATTCTGTTCTGTTGTATTTCCTGAAACAGAATATAATTTTTAAATATGCGAAATTTCGTAAAACTGTGTACAGCATCGCATGTTTCATGCTGAATACAATCTCTGATTTAGAAGCGATTGTATTTTGTTTAAAAATACGTTTAAATATGCGACGACATTTTTTTCAACTCGATCACTGTAATTAGCAATAATAATAGGTTGCTATGACGCCTGTAGAACTACGAAACACGTATCGGAAATTTTATTTAACATATTCTGATTTTAATATCGTAACCGTGAACGAAAGGCAATAATCAGATAAATTATTAACTGACGAATGAAATATCCGCCGGCAGACCTACGCGTTACGCTCTAATGCGATAAATATGAAACAACGTAAATAGGATTATGAGGGTGGTTGGGAATTTCGAGAATTTCCTGTTAAATCCTTCGAAGTGTAGATGTTACCACGAGAATGAAGTCAACATTAGCAAGCAACATTTAAATATTCCGTATCGCATAATAAGAGATAATATTATAGTTATAGTACTCCGACTGTAATCTATTATTTAATTTTTTATCTCCTTATTCGCGATCAATTTCTCGACAACAGAATAATACGAAAGTTCAGTTGCTTCTTTCAAATTTCCTCAAAAATTATCGAATTTTTCGAAACTTTAGTAATCCACCGATTATTGGAAACTTCCGCGTAATGATAGAATGATCAACTGCGGAAGGAATATTCGAGTGGAATAAAATTACAATGAAAAAGGAAAGAGACAGAAAAGAAAAATTCAAATACAGGCAAGAAGCCATGAAAATAAGGGCTTTTGCATGGACGAGTGAAAGAGCAGATGACCAACCAAAGACAAGAGTATTCGAGTGTAAATATAAATGAAAGTGCATTTATATATATACTAGTATATTTACTAGATGTATCAAGTATAATATATCACTAGATAAAACAGAATATTATTGTATTAGTATTGTATTAGTATAGTATTAGAATTGTATCAGTATAGTATTATATTAGTATAGTATTAGTATTGTATCAGTATAGTATTATAGTATTAGTATTGTCTTAGCATTGTATTGCATTAGTATTGTCTTAGCATTGTGTTATATTAGTATTGTCTTGGTATTGTATTGCATTAGTATTGTTTTAGCATTGTATTATATTGGTATTGTATTGTATTAGTATTGTCTTAGCATTGTATTGTATTAGTATTGTCTTAGCACTGTATTGTATTAGTATTGTCTTAGTATTGTACTGTATTATTATTGTCTTAGTATTGTATTGTATTAGTATTGTCTTAGTATTGCCTTGGTATTGTATTGTACTAGTATTGTCTTAATATTGTATTGTATTAGTATCACCTTAGTATTGTATTGTATTAATATTCTCTTAGTATTGTCTTATTGTATTGTATTAGTATTGTATTAGTATTACTATAATATATCACTAGATAAAACAGACTACTCCCAAAGCTGCTAGAAGATAATAAACGTAGACGATAAATTAAAAATAAGATTTTTAATAGACACGAACTTAACGCAGACAAATAAAATTAATCGATTAATCGACATTAATAAAAATCTTCACCGAGTCATCCTCGGGTCACCCGTTGTTCAAAAGAAAAGAGAAAAAAAAAAAACGCAAAACAGCAAAAATCGTTCGACAGGTTCAACGATTGCGCGGAACGCTGCGTGATCGCGAGCGAGTCGGAGGCGTGACCGCGAACGCAAATAAGCAAACAATCATCGCGAACGAACGGGAACGAGATAAAAATAGTGTTTCGCGAGGCGATCGCATGTTGAACCGCGGGATGTAAGCAACTGGGCTTCGTTTCCCTTCTCGATCGATCCGCGCCGTTTCGGGGCGGCCGGCTAGATATATAATTTCGATTTCCCAATAATAGGAGGTAACTGGGTAATAGTGGCCAAACCGGCACGGCATCGCCTGTATACAGCGTCTAAATTATGCCTTAGCCGGTGCTATTTAAGCACGAAAACGATAGAAGTAGCATCTGGCTGTCTGCTCGAACCGCCGCGACGTTCGACACCCCCCCACCCCTCGTTAATTTATGCGTCCTCTCGCCAGACCGACTTAATTCCACTCTGCTTTGTCCGCGTTCGATCAAGTCGTTTCGATTAGATTCGATTTATTTCGAATAAAGTGGCAGATGTTTCAGAGGTTATCTCGCGCTATGGCAATTCGAGGATGAGTTTTATTAAAATTGGTGAATTGTTTGCATTTCTCTAGATGAAAATTTCACTTAAGGCTTCCCCCACGTTTGAATAATGAAAAGTAAATTTCACTCTTTGAACGATAAGAATTGTTATTGTGTCGCAGAGGTGGGGCATCAGGATTTTAGGCATATAATTTAAAAAAAAAGGGGTCCAAACAGAGATTTGTCGAATTCGTTTTTTCCACGATGTACGTAGGTACATCGATTCCATATATAATTTATTTTATCAAGTGTTTCGTCAGTTCTGTGGATTGAAAATCATACAGAGTAACGTAGATAGTACAACAAAATAGTTCTACATTAAAAAACAAGACAAAGAAGAGACAAAAAGCTTCGTCTCCCCCCCCCCCCCAAATAGAAGAAAAGAACCGAGTTCGAAAATTTCTCAAGTATGCCTGAAATTTGGCCAATTCTAGACTAGATAGAAGTAAGCAGTCGTTAGAAACTTAGTGTAAATATCTGTGTTCAACACCTTTGAAACACCGTTTAGTTAAAAATTGTCTTAGGAGACGTTAAGATCGAATCTCCTGAGGGGCGAAGAGTATCTTGAAAAAATTGCATTCCACGCTTTTCACTTATTCTCTTTCCTTCGCGAAGGAAACCAACTATTACCGCGGTGGTAGAAATTAAAAAAAAAAAAAAAAAAAAAATAAGAAAAAAATAAGAAAAGGAAAGAAAGAAACACTCTTTAATCATTTGGCTATTTATCTCCCGACGTGACGCAATATCCGGAGGAAGCAAGATCGCGGGCTGAGGGCACATCCGAATCGTTGGACATTTCCTTCCTTTTTTTCTTGTTTTCCGTTTTTATCGATCGCCTGGTCTGAACTTTGACCCCTCGGAACGAGAGACGCGCCGTGACGTTTAATTAAGCCACGTCGATATCGGTGTGTTACCGTCCGGCAATTTTTCCACCCGGCAAACAAGAAGGCCCGCGAAGGAACACGGTTGTCAGCAGCAGCGTTTCTAATTTGCCATACCGGAAGCACGCGCAGTTTCACTCGCGTCCAGCATTCTATTTTTTTACGCGGATCGCGGTAAAATCGCAAGTTTACCGGAAGTGGACGTTGCCTGTCCTTCGACCGCGTTGTCCTTCTGGTTCACGCGATTCGGACGTCGAACGTCTGGGTACGAACGAGACGAATCCACTGTGTGAGAGTCACGGCGAACATCTGAAAATACGCCGACAATCCGAATTCGTAAATAACATCGTGGAGAAACATCTCGACTCGGTTTTTCAAACGAGAATTGTCGACGATCGAAGCGTAAAAAATTTCCATCAGAGACATCAAAGCGAGAGAAGCAGAAAGATTTCGTGATATAACAGAGTACGCGATTATTTATATATATATATATTAATTATTATTTTTTATATGTATATATTAATTATTTATATACAGTGTTTTACGCTAGAAATGTATCGTTTTAATTTAGACGAACTGCTTTGCAAGTTTTTTTTAATATAATTCTTTAACAAAAATTGGTCACTCTGACCATGTGAAGCCTCTACTTTGGAGATACACATTCACTCACTCTCTAAATACAGTGGATGTTTATTATCTTCTGTGCAAATAAGAAAATTGTACAGGATTGTTGAATATTACAAGCAAACATTATTACAATATTACAAGTAAATTAGTAGATATATTTGTATATCGAGGAAGAAATGGGAGTGCTGCAGTTTCTGCACGAGTTCATTCTTCTTCGAAGCTGACTTTACGTCGTTGCAATGGGAAGGAAACGTGGGAGGACACGTTTTTTTCTTTTCTCGAACGTTGTCAAAGTTCAAACGCGTGTGGGAACGTAAAAAAGATTGTTTCCCCAAAGTGAATGACGTTGAAGATTGAAATTCTCTCCTGAACGACGAGCTTTTAAAAGATCCTTTCATATTTTGTCGACGTCGCTGACAATCGTATTATCGAAGCTTGAAAATAAATTTAAGAATATATAACAAGCAGAAATTTAATAGAAATGAGGAAAATGTGAAATGAGAAAAATAACACAAAAGCTAGAAATTACAGAAATGAAAAGGTGAAATGAAGGGAACAATCAAAAAACGTGCGTAGATATTAAAAAAATGACGAGATATTTGATGAAAACATGAAATGTAAAGAAAACAAAAAAAAAAAAAAATTCAAAATGCAGGTAATAGTTCTCCTGGCGGTAATTTAATTTCTGTTCCAATACTTTCGCCAGTCAGTTCGAGGCGAAGATTCCGCGAGAGTCTTTCCTCTTGGCCTCTTCGTCTTAGCCTGCAGCCGCGATTACACGTCCGGCTGGTGAACGTCGATGTCCGGCCAGAGCCAGGATCAGGGCTGTGCCACGTCTCTCTGCACCATTCTGTCCAACAGAAGTACGCAGAGAGAAAGAGAGAGGTTGGCGTGGAACGAAGTATCGACCGGGTTAAAGCCATCCCCGCCCGGCTGCAGCGACCAACCCTGCTCTCACCCTTCTCGCTCATCCGCCACGAAGCCTATTCGCCCCTTCTCGTCTTCGTCTGTCTTCGTCGTCATCCCCTCGCGTACGATCCTCGTCGTCATTTCCTTCGTCTTGGTCGCGTTCACGTGAATTCGCCTCTTTACGCGTTAATCCTCTCGCCACGGAGATAACTCGTCACAGCTACGTGTCGGTTGCTGCAACGAAGCGAAAATTGCAGAAGTGGTTTTTCTTTTTCGAGAGATATCCACGGTGGCGAGAAGGTTAATTAGCAGAGAAAATGTTGAGGATAACAGAAGATAATTTACTATTAACAAAGAGTTTAATAAAATAAGGATTACGTGAAGAAATGTAGAAATATAGGAACGCGAAGTGTCAGTATTGTTCTACTTAAAAAGTAGACAAAAGAAATTGCTCTTGAAAGATCTATTAATTGAGAATAGAGAGTTTAGGTGGGATATTGTTGAATCGAGTAAATTTCAGTTAACAGAACTCGGGTGTCGTATAAAGTGAAAGATTTGGAAATCTGGAAATTAAACACGTAATAAAAATGTGTTTCTTAAGTTTTTCATTTTACGATAGATGGTTTAACAAAATGATACTGTATATAATTTGCGAGTGAATTAAATAAAAAACACACTGTTAATTAATATGTTTAATAATATGTATATATAAATTAAATAACTATCACTCTCTGATCAATATCACTTCTCATCTCAGACTCGCAATGAATACTGCTCGCTTCTAAATAAAAACGCATCACGCAACATACTCGCAATTTTCTCTTACGCAACATACAACATAAAACCAAATCCACATAATTCGGGATATTTTCCAACAAAATTTCGGGGAGAAATTAACTCGCGTTTCACCTTAGTTTCAATACGCGGCAGTGTATTTGATTCCTTAACCTCGATACGTCGAGAAAAAAATATTATTTCAATAATATCGTACGTTGCACGTTTCTAATGTATGGGTTTTAATATACGTCGTGACGTCTTAAAGAGCAACGAAGGTTTTAAGGCTGCGAAGAGAATGATTCCTCATTCTCGTTCCGAGGAAGAGGTCCCCGGATAGGTTCGTACAGACACGTGTGGATTATGGGATCGTTCTTTAAGGTGAAGGCACGATCGAGCAGATTTAAATTTCAGGAATTTACAGCTCCAGGGGAAAGACTGGGTACTCGGGCTCGTTTGGCGATGAATTTTACGTCCTAAGAGATAGAGCTGGCGAACGATTTCCTTGGGTAGGATCTTCCAACGTATCTTTTCTCTTTTAAAGAGAAAAGTCATGTGAGCTGAGCCGTTCCCCTTGATCACGATCAATTTTCCAATTTAATATAATGTACATCAGCGATCGTTCGTAATTGACAATTTTCAAAACCAAACACCTGTTATTAGCATCTTCGTCATTCTCATTTGCATACCTAATTCACATCAAGCACTTTTGACATTCGTACACGACCCACTGAAAGAGATCAATCATCCCACAAATAGAAGAAACAATCATTCCAGAATATATTTCTTCACCCAGACAGACAGGGCCAATCACTGATCTATCGATCCTCAACACCCCACGACGCGTCACACATCTTCGACATGTATGCATAATTCATCAAAGGATCAGAAACAGTCGTTCCAAAATATATCTCGTCGCTCGACAGACAGAAGAGCGTGCGTGGAAGATGCAGGTCGATGAAATCACCGACGTATCGATGCCACGAGTGTTGACTCGGCCATCAAAGCGTGGCAACGATTCATTCTTTCCTTTTTCACCCCGTTTCCCTCCCCTGTGTCTCTCTCTCTCTTCTCTGTCCCGTGGTTTCTCTCCCTTTTGCATCACGGCCGCGGATGAATGCGAAACGTCGGCAGAACTATTGCAGCCAGTCTCGGCCTCGCCGCTCCATTGTTCCTCACGCTGCTCGCCAGACAGTTGACACGAAACAGCGGCGACACAACGATACACGCGCGTGCCTCGACAACAAAAAGACGAAAAAAAAAAAGCTTTCAAGCGATGACGAAACTAGAAAGAGAGATAGAGAGAGAAAGAGAGAGAAGGAAGATGGGAACCAAGCTTTGTTTCGTCGACGGGCTGAAAATGCTTTGGGGTCAGCGTGAAAGGGGATTTATGACGATCCGGTGATTCCCAATGTCGCGGGGGTTCCACGTTACAGAGGTGGTTCGTTCTAACTCGATGCTTTCTAGTCTTTGGAGATGGTGTCTCTTTTTTTGTTACTTGGAACTGCAAGAAGTTTTATCGTATCAGGTTGGTATGGTACGTAGAAAATAAAGGATGCTCAGGTAATTTAACCTCTTGGTGCTGCGAGGAATGACGTGCCCACGCACGTCGAGCACTTTTTGTTCCAAAATTGTAACATTTTCTCAGTTTTAAGGATATTTATAGTATAGTAATAATAAATTTACTGCTTTTCTATGATTTCTATCCGGTGATCGTACCGACGAGTTCAGAAAGAAAGCAGCGAGTTATTGTATACGGTTTCGGTCGCTCGTTATGGTCCGCAATCAGTTAGCAACCTGTGAACTACTATGAAGCTAATACAACCACTGCAGAATATTTTATATGCTGCGAAATTACTGGTAATAGAGTAAATAGTGAAATGAGAATGTAAAATAATGCTGAGGGGAAATAAGGATGGATGAAAATTTGAAACGATGTTTGAACAGAACTATCTGCAGCACCCGAGTTAAATATATATATTAATTATTTAATTAATTCGTACGCTTCAGTCAAGTAGTATCTTGTCACTAATTCTTTAGTCAAGCATCGCCATTGAAAATTAACCAACGTGGTACCTTTAATTTATTAAATTATACAAAATTATATTTAATTCATATTAAATTATATTCGTATAAAATTATATTTAATTTATATTGAATTCACATATCTCATTTATTCGTATTTCGTATATTTCGAGTACAAGTCGAAAACAAAACTAAAGCAAACTGAACTTGCGAACGAGAAAGAAATTCCGTAAGCACACGAACGATTAGAAACCACCCTTATTTCCGAAATTGTAAAAGATATCCCTCGAAACAGAAAATACGACCCCTCTCTGGAACGCTGGAACTGTCCATAGAGCCTAGAGATCGGTCGTGCAGTCGAACTATGTATATCGGTTAGCTATTTTCTGCCTTGTATTTTGAAGGATGATCAGAGGTCTGTGTACAAGGGCGTGCACACGGGTCGAGGGGTGGCGGTGGGTGGTGCCGGTTACACGGGAAACGGCATTAACCGAATTTCTCGGCTTTTTCGTCTAAACAGACGCGTTCGTAATACCGGAACGGAACGGGCTCGTTGGGAAGGGGAACATGGGAACGAGACGTCCCGAGGGAAATCATCTTGCAAGCAACGGCGAGGTCGCGAGTCGACTTCTTACCCTCCGTCTCTCCCCCTCTGTTCGCCGTCTCTCGGATAATTCTTTTCGTCCGTGGCGGAAGACGAAGTGGCCGGTGATCGTTAGCTTCGTCCACGGTTCTTCAATGTATCAATCATCCTTTTAGACCCGAGCCACGGTGTCTAACCTACCATTAGGGACCCATTTGGATTTCTTCTCTTTCCAGACGAGTTTCCACTTCCACCAAAACGTCTGGCGACGTTGTCGGCCCTTTCGTTTTCGTCCCTTACTTGTCTCACTTGTAGATCTTCTTCCCTGTTTAGATCTTCGCGTTTATTATCAACGTATCGGCGTTGTCTCGATTGTTTTCTGGATTCCTTCTTGTATTCTGGATTCTCGGTTTGATCAGTTCGATATCTATTGTCAAGTATATGTTGTTGTTAGAATTTCTGAACATGAATTTTAATTATTATTTATTTATTTATCTATGTTTATATTTATTATTTATCTATGTTTATATTTATTTAATTGTAATTATTATATTATATTATATTACATTATATTACATTACATTATATTATATTATATTACATTACATTACTTTACATTATATTATGTTATATTATATTGTAATTATTTTAATTATAAAATATCTGACTTGCAAAGGTTTTAAGATGATCTTCTGACTTATGTGTTCCATCATCTTCAATATTATCTTTGTTCTGAACGCAGAACACTTGCACGATGCAGACAGTATTTCATTTTTTTCCATGTTCTGCTCTCTTACTTGTAAATCTGCCTTTCGTACTTTGCTTTCTAAATTTAGTTATTTATTCTGTCGTCCATTCTACGTTCTTGTAGAATGAAAGCGACATTTTATTTTTCCTGTGTTATTTATTCTATGCGCTATGCAGCATCATCTATCAGAATATTCAACGAAACGTTATCACTCTCATTTGCTTCTAATTAGGAATCTCTTCCAACTATTTTGCTTCATCGATACTTTGTTGTTCGTACGGTCAACGATATTTCGTCGACTGTTTTGTCGTCGTCGCGTTTGTTGGAAAATTCACTTAACATTTGCACGTGAATTGTCATCCTACTTCAATTCACTTAATCCATTGATTCACTCCTGCTACACTCCTACTAATTTACTTAATCCGCCGAGAACATTAATCAGGATTTCATTCGAAATAATCGCATTACAATTCGCAGACACTGAAAGCAGACCACGTGTCGCTCTATTTTCTAAAAATAATCCCAACAAACTGGGAACCGATTAATATACCAAAACACTTATTATTCGTTAATGAAGGAGCACGATATTCAGCCTAAGAACCATTGTAATTGCGAAACAATGATTTTCTTTCCTCCTTAAAACCTTGTCTACTCGTTACCCTTGTTATACCCTGTCTACTTATCCCCTTGAACCTTATTTATTCATACTCATTTCCCAAAACATCCCTCCGATCATTTCCTCTCTTTCGAGGATCATCCCTTCGCGCTTGAAGCAGTTTAGTTCTCCACACAGATCGCAGCGACAACGGCAACCAGAATGATAATCAGTGCTGGGTATGCAAAACACTGTAAACAGTTTGTTCGTAACATCGAACTCAGTTTGATCCTAAACGTGCCAGGATTCTGCAGGATCTGGCCTGGTTCTGCCCGTTGTGAAAACGGCGGACAGTTTCGCTATCCCGAAGGTTGGCACGGCCTGTGCCAAAGAGGATCGGCTGCCAACTCGGGATCATCGACTCGAGGTCGCGAGGTTTCGAGGTTGTTATTAAAAGTTCTGCCGAGCCAGCAGCCGGTTGATCTCGGCCGACACACTCGATAAGAATCCTCGAGTCGAACGCCGCTCCTCAATAGCGATAAGAATAGCGCTGGGGAAATTCCTAGATAGTAGTTGCTAGATGGCTCGGGGATAACGCCGGCTTGAATAGAGGGATCCTTCACTTTGTAAATAGACGCGAGTTCCATCAAGGCTGGCCTAGCCCAAAGACGAAGGTCTTCGCTCGTCTTATTAAAACTTTTCCACCGCTGGGCACCCGTGGCTTGAGATTTCCTAGGTAGTTACTAGATGTACTTAGGGTGGTGGGTGGTGTGGGGAGGGAGGGTTAGAAAGAAGACTAGAAGAACGAACCAGAGCTGAAGTAAATACGTTAGAGACACGGACTTGGAGGATTCTGGATGTGTATACGTATAAATTGGATTTTCGTCTCGACGAGGGGAAGGTTCTTGTTTCGATAAAGTTATAGTGTGTTCCGTTGGTTTTTTGTGAATTCTACCCAGTAGAAGATTTCGAACATACGCTCGCGGAGCAAATATCTCTCTATGCTTTTAATTCAGATACTGTCGAGAGTCTTTTTTCTAGAAATTTAATTTCAATTTGAATACAGAATTGGCGACGATGTATATGGTTTATTGTATACGTGTAACATATTGTCGGAAATTTGGCTAACGAAAGGAATAAAGATCTGTCCTAACAATGTCAGGTCACAGTTTTTGAAGTCGAGTGATAAAATACTGGCTATTTTTCGGATTTTCCTCCTTATAGAATGGTTTTTGTATTAATTTTACAATCCCATAGAGAACCAGTGAACCTCTGAAATTTCATCTCGTTGTCAAAAGCTTGAGACGGACACCTGCCGATAACTCAATTGTTAAACATTATGGAATTTAGAGATGACTGTTGTTATTTCTAGAAGAGCAAGGATACTCTTTCCAAAGAAGAGTTACCAATAAATTGTTGCATAAATAAAATCTTTTTCCAAGACGACGAATGACACCACGATGCTCAAAGAAGGAACCACCTCTAAATAACCGCCCTCAGTAAGCTCCCCCATCCATTAAAAATTCTCGTATCGCATAATTCACGAAGGTCAAGTTTACCAACGATGGTTCTCCATAAGGTTCTCCAATAAGGTCTATACATAGACGAGCGTTGCAAACTGTTGGAGGTCACCCTCGTAAATAACCAACGTATCAATTAACCTTAACTCTCCCGCCATGTCTTTACACAGGCAAATTGCGAAGTCCCTAGAAGCAAATTCGCCGATGATATATCGATAGATACCTCGTGTGTGCATATACATATATAATACGTCCACATTAGCTGCCTCGCGTAGATATCGTCCTTTACCAAGGGAAAATACTCCCGACTTCCGTCGACGTGCGGTTCGCTCGATTTCACGAATTCAAGGATCTTCCCTTGTGTGTTGCATAAAACAGAAATACACACTGGCGTGCACACACACACACACACACACACACACACACATACACACGTAACGATGGTGATCTCCGTTCGGTCGTGCAGCTGCGAGGAAAATCGATCAGCGATAAAATGGCTGGCACTGGGACACGTTTATAGCTCACCAGCGTTGGATATCCTACCTTTGTCTACTTTGCCTCTGTGTGTGTGTGTGTGTGTGTATGATTGCCTTTGGACAAAGACTGGATCAAGTCTAACGTCTCGCGAATCCGATTGGATATTAGGATGATGCTTCGTTCGGTCAAAAGTCTCTGACACGTGAGCCAAAGTACTGGTGGTTGGAGCAAATCTGGATGCAGCCAGAAGCATAGCGCGTCCCTAGTATACACTTCGAAACACTGACGCTTATGGGAAATGAAAATTGGATCTTGATGTGTATGATGCGAACGCAACATTCGAATGTTAGGAGAACAGATCCATTCAGTGAAAAATCACTGACTGATGCAAATCGGAAGACTGGTGCTTGTGGGGAATCAAGATTGGATCAAGTCTGGTAGGCGTTTAAAAATTAGAAAGAAAAAAAATCTCTGACGCGCAAGTGGTAATGCTGATAGCTGCGTGGAAATGAAAATTGGTTCGAGCGAACGTGTTCGAAAATTAGCCCAGTCTCGAAATCTCTGGAGTCGAAACACTACTTGACAGCCTACGGGGAATCCAGGGATCTCGAAAGACTTCGACCTACTTGCTCAATCCCATTCCAAGCTAGTTGGAAGTATTGTTTTCATTTGCAGAAGCACTTGCGGGAACATTCGCGAGACTATACCGCTTAGCAGAGTCGAGTGTGTACTTGGGAACACTACCGGAATTACTTGTAAGGGGCCTATTTGCGAGGTGCTCGATCCCATCTCTACCTGTGAGCATCTGAAACCTGCCTTCAATGGGAGGGTGAGGCCGGGTATTTAAAGATATATTGACGTGTCGTCGTCGTCGTCGTCGCAACAACGGTTCTCTCTCTCTCTCTGTCTCTCTCTCTGTAGTGTGATTTTCCAGCGATGGCAGGAAACTTCGCTTTGAAAGCTCATCGTCGGCCCTTGCACGCCCTACTTGCACGTCGTCGAGCGACTGCCTCGATTCAAGGCCGACACTGTCACTCGACCACCACCATTTCTGCGTCAGTGGCTACTTGCCTTCGACGTTCCACGTTCCACGTCCTTTCCTCCTTCTAATTTTCCTCTTTTCTCTCTCTTTCTCTTTTCTTTTTTTTTTTATCTTTTCGACAGACGTTCCTCTCTCTCTCTCTCTCTCTCTCTCTCTCTCTCTCTTCTGGCATGATGTGTTTTGAAGGTTTTCGAGATAACGAAGTAGGTAGTTGGTCAGAAGTTCCTTTTGAGGTTAAACTCGGCGTGCCAGGTTCAGTTCAGGCCTGCGTCTTCTCAGGCTGGCCTGGCATCTCTCTTAATTACGATTTAACTCTTTCCCTTTTCTCGTGGACCAGAGAGATGCAGCCACTGTGATCAACGTTTATTACACATTGGCAGGCAAAGGTGTGGGTTCTTTTTCTTTTTCTTTTTTTCTTTTTTTGACCTGTTTTGCGGGTGGAAATAGTTTTGATGCATATTGCAGAGGGAGATGTAAATTGCAGGTTTCATTACTGCATCTTCGTTTCGACCTGGACTCGTGTCGATTATTTTCTGCAATTTCTCAGAGAGGTCTCATTACGTCTTTCTTTTTTCTTTTTTACGTCATTTGATTATTAAACTCTGTCGTTCGTGCAACTTTCTCTTTTTCATTCAACTGAAAGACCAGAATTCAACGATTTCATATGTGCAAACGTCATTTCTCACAGGCTCGAATGTTTGTATGATACAAATAATTGCCAAAAAAAAAAAAATGGCCTTAATTCTCTCACGTTTAACCTCTCTAACATCCTGACAATATTCTAAAGTATCTCTCAGTGTCGTTCAAATGTGACAAATGTTCATGGTGAGTCGTTGGAGGTTTACCATCAACAGAACGTTTACCATCTTTCAAATGTCATCAGGATATAAAAAGTGAGTTACCACGTTGAATTATTATAAAATTTGTTTTCCTCTCCCTTTATGTTTGCGACATGTCCAAATCTGTTTAACGATAATTTCATAGAGAAAGAAAGAGAGAAAGAGAGAAAGAAGCACAAAGGTAACTTAATTCCGTGCATAAAAGGTTAATAAAGAGCGCATGAAGCTAGCCTAGCGTACAAGCGCGCCGTTCTCCCCAATTTTCCTGAATATTTTTCCGGGATTACCGGTTCACCGGGGACAACAACGCCCTCCGCGGAACAAACGAAAAATGGTGGCCGGTCTTAGGTAAAAACTAGGTTGAGCAGCGGTGGGTCCTTTGCTCGCTGCAGCAGCATGCGCGCTTTTATATAATAAACGATGACGTTAGCCGTAAGAATGGCAGAGCGATTAAACAAAAAAAAAAAAAAAAAAAAAATACCAACTAACGTCTGCCTCTCTCAGTTTGCTTTATTCGTTCCCGTCGCCGATTGAAAAAAAAAAGAAAAGAAAACAAAAAAAAAAAATGGAGAAACTTTTTCACAACTAGTTTTTGTCCACGCGACGCATAAAAAGGAGGAAGCAGGACACCGCTTAAGGGTAGAAATTGCGATAAAACGCGAAACGAGCAAGTCCGCGGCTATTTTTATACGAGGGAAGGGAGTGGGGGGATTTTCCTCGCACCCTCGGCCGCGTTTCAATTTTCCTCGAGAGAGTCTAACGTGCTTTCGCTGTTCCGTCCCCGCTGAATCTGATTCCACCGTTGGCCATAATAGAATATCTTCAGAAAGTATATTTCCTCGTGAGGCTTGCGATCTCTCTGCCCGTTACCGTGCCGACATTGCCATCGAATTGCTGCGTGTCTCGCGTCGTTCTCCAAACGTTTCGACGGAGGATCTCGTTTGCAACGCGTCGAGAACGTTTCTAGGAACTTTTTCTGTCGAAAAGACACAGAACGAAATTTTCTGTCGAAATTTTCATTAATTCTCGCGTAGTTGACGTGTCAGATCGAGCCGAGTTGGAGAGAAACGAATCCAAACGCGTCATTGAACATTTTAAATTTGCAAAAACCTTTCACGAATATATTCTCTGGTGATTTTCGTTGCAGCGAGAGACGACTGACACGATCGTATCGGTTCAATAAATTTCTCATCGAATAAATTTGTTCGTAGAAATGTTGGATCGTTTGTGAACACACGTATTTCGTATCGTGTGAAATATCTTGATGCGTCGAAACAATTGGCCACTTAAAAATAAATGTGAATTAAAATACCCGAAGTATGATACTCATAAAATACTCATATAACAAGTATAACGCTCGTATAATATCCATAAAATATAAATTAAAATACCGGAAGTGTAAATTATATATTTCACGTTTGAAATTAAAAGACGATACAGGTCAACAGTTTTCAAAACGTGTGATAAACTACTCTCGTGATTCAGTAGACTCGTATTTTTGCGAACGCGACTAAATAGAAATTCACTCTCATCACTTACAGTTTTACTTTGGACGCAATCTTTCGTATGATCGTGTCGTATCCTATAAATTTTTACATCGTCGCCTCTCACTGTCAATGGTAAATTTTCAAACTCGAGTTTCTCGAGAACTTTAATTAAAAAGAACTTTATTCTCGCTTCTCAATCGGTTGACCACGGGTCGCGGGACACCCTATATATATCATACGCTTACTTTCGTTATTATTATACGTAACGAATCGATCAATGCCAGAGCGAAGGATCTGGCGGCTGCCGTCATTATGAACGTGGTTTTAGGCGTTTTTCTTAATTGGCAACGGTGTCGTGGTGGCTCGTTTTAGTAAATTGAAGCGAGTCGATCCTCCGCCAGGCGCAATCTTCTGCTAGATCGTTCGCCAAGCGCGATTAAACGCGAATGTAAACGGCGGTGGCCAAATCTGGGTCCACGGATTTCTATGAAAGAGCGTTAGAACTGCCGTTAGGTTGATCAAATCTTAATGGCTCGTACGATCCGATGTCGCAGCTGAGTGTACGCATGTACATACATTCTCGTTCGAAGATCTTTACGACTCACTTTTTTTTATTTTATTTTATTTGTAGATTATTCGGGAAATTAAATTCCGAAACGTCCATTTATATTTCAGAATACGCTTTGCACGTTCCTTGTTAAGTATTGTTTTAATTATTTCAAACTTTGTTGCGACCTTGTCGTCAATTTGGAGAATTTTTGTTTATGTGTTTTTTTTTCATACCAGTAGTATATAATATATAGGATGCTTTAAAATTAACATCTACAGGTTCCACGGGCTTTATTATTCTACTATTGCGCATCAAATTTCAAACATTTTTCTATTCTTAATTTGTGCAGTCGAATCATGGTAATTTAATCGCGCATTATTCCGAGTAAAGTTACAAACTGTTAGTCACAGGCGTTTCGAGCATTGTTTCACATTTAAAATTTCTAATGAAAATTATCCTGATCTGATCTCACGCGCGCGTTACCCTAAACGGTGCAGTTCAAACAACCAAACATACAGATTTAAATAAAATTTCCAAGCAGCTATGCTCGCAGAACTTTCAAAGAAACGAGCAATTTCCTGCTTTAATTAATTGCTGAGAATATAATATAATCATCTGAATGTTTCTCTCTAGAATCGATTGTGAACCTAATCTCACCTCACTTCCCTCTTCTTACCTTTCGAAATCCACACAAATTGGCAAGACAAGTTTCAAGCAGAAATCTAAGCATCCAACATCTTTCGAAACCTTCCCACATAAATCTCAAAACCTAAACATAAAATAGTTCGCCACGTACATTAGCAATTCCTCGATAACAATAGCACAAGTAATATAAAAATAAAAATAAAAATAAAAGTAATATAAAAATTCGAATAATTTAAAGACAGGCGTTCTTTCCTAATATCATCATAATATCATTCGATGACATTTCATTTTATTTACACAAAGGGAACGTTCCGTAAATTTTTCAAATAACGTTTAATGACATCCACGACTTTGGCTCTCGAATTTTTATATTTATTTCGTATTTATTTCAATTTATTATTAAAAATTGCCTCTGCACTGTAACAGCGAATTATTCACGGAAACAACAGACTCTGCCAACAGTTCTCCCCAAAGATATCGCCAAGAGGAAGCAGATGTGGTTTCTTCTCTCACCGCCCTCTCTCCCATTGTAGATCCCATTTCGCGGAATATATGTATATATATATAGCTATACTTGCTTGAGCAAGTTATCCGCGGTCTAGCGATAATCCAGCGAGGAGCACGTGATCCATGCAGGTGGATCGACTGGTCGCTTCGGCAATCGTCGGTAATGATCAGTTTCCATGGCGATCGTGGTGGTGTTAGGCAGCGCCGCGCCTGCTTTTTCCCTCGCAGGGCGCAGGAGCGGGTCGTCCGCGTCGCAACGACGCCGACGCCTGCAGGATGAAACATTAAGGCTGCGTTTGCGCCGATTCGCCCTGCCTTGAACTACTTCGGAGACGAAGGATAACGCGGCGACGGCGAATCCAGAAAACGACCCGCAACCGCGCGACCTTTCCTTACTTACCCCTCGGTGTCGTAGTGCTGTCTCTTCTTTTCTTGTTTTCTTTTTTTTTTTTTCTAGGTGAAACTTTTAAGCCTGCCGCGATTTAGGTCGTGTCTTAATTAATAACACTTGGCAATAACAGCGTCATTTTTAAAAAAAATTCTTAATTTCCTGGAGAAATGTACTCTGGTTTAGCGTTTCTCAGGCGTTTCTTTCTCAGGTGTTTAGGGCGGCTTGTACGTTTAGTTTCTTCTCGAGATATTTGGATGCCTTTGAAACATTTGCGGTTTTGTATATATAAAGAAATATAAATATAAATATAAATAAATGTATAAATGTATAAATATATAAATATAAATAAATATAAATATAGAAATATAGAAATATAAATATAAATATAAATAAATATAACTATATAAATATAAATATAAATAAATATATGAATATATACAGAAATAAGAATATATATATATATATATATATATATATATATAAGGCAATCTTTCGATCGATTGCCTTTTTTAAATTAATTGTTCCTCTTCCTTCATTTCGAACGACGAATTCCATCTTGACGACGTTTCCTTGTTTTTTAGATCTCCTGAAATTGTGTATTTAATTGTTGAATTGGTTTCCATTCTTTTCTCTTGAACCGATTGTTTCTTCCTTTTTTCGGACGGTGAATAACATAGAGATACTCGAAGAATGGAGATGTCCTGACGTTGCTTCTACTTTCCAGGCTTTTAGTCGTCTGTTTTAATGATTTTTGACTTCTGTCTCCCTTTTACTTCGTTCTAGGTATTTTCGATGATACGAGGTTCACGTTTGTCCAATCACCCTGTTCGTATATCTTTAAACCTCTAGCTCATTGTTTTCTATCCCAGTTTTGTTTCATCTGTTTCATTTCTTCCGTCTTTATATTTTGAATCGCGAACGGTGAAGATTCTTTTTTCTATCCCCATATCCGATCATCCGGACTTTCTAACTTTACAATCGGATGTTAATTTCAGTATATTATTCGCTTCTTAATTAATACTTTTTTACGCTCCCCCTTTTCATTTCATTCTTCCATCCCAACTGTGCGGACGATGAATGGACAGACGTTATATCTCGGTCTTGGGATAAAGGGACACGCCTTGACCTTTCATCGCCTTTGTCATTTTTATTTTTTAACCTCTCGATCTTCTGAAGCTTTTCATTTCCATTCTCTTCTCGTTTTTGACTTTCATCCTCTTCTCTCCTTTATGCCAGCGCTCCGCGCGACGGATAGTAACAAGATGGGACGGGTTGCTCGAAGAATGGCGGCCGCGCGGCCTGACTTTTTTCATCGTTATATTCGCCATTATCTTTTGAAACTATTATCCATACAATTTCGTTCCCTCCTTTCGTCTTTCATCTTCTTTCTACCTTTGGTTCTTTGAACGACTCGAAGCGAGGCGAGGCTGTTCCTGGAAAACAGGGATTGCACGTTCTCACCTTTCGTCCTCCAGGTCGCTTTTATGTCTTTTTTCTTCTTCTTCTTTTTTTTTTTAACTTCTCTCCTTTTCCTTTTCCTTTTCCTCTTTGAATGACGCGTAGCGTGAAACGAAGTTAGCCTGAGTGCTCGAGTCATAGTCTTCCCCACTTAGTTTCTATTTTCCTGTTCACTTTTCTATTTTAATATTTTAATGCACGATGAATAGCGCAGGAGGATGTTGCGCGAAGGTTGAACGTTCCTTCTCCTTCTCGTTTCTTTTTCACTTTGCTGCTGGATACCGAATCGCTTGCTGCCTCTCCCTCTTTTCTACCTTAATATTTTATTTGTTTTGGCATCCTACTTCGCGACATATGCACACTGTTGCGACGTACAGCGACATCTGCTCTCTTGTCCGTTTCTCTGTTTTCATATTTTATTTTTCATACGAACAATTGTATCTTGATATTTTAATATACAATACGATGGTAGCAAAAGTTGTTCTGAACTTGGAAATAATTGTCGAAAATTTAATTTGTTCGCATCACGCTACTGATTGGAAACAGTTGTGAAGGATCGACGCCTCTTTCAATTTATATTTGCACATTTTGCGTTTCTGTAAATTCTGCAAATTTATTATCTTACAATTGGAACAACGTTCTACGAATTTTTTCAAGAAAATTCCCACCTGGATGAATTTATCATCGTTATGACGAAAAGGGAGCGTCCGACTACGAACAGACTCACTCTACTTGTCTGATTGTAAACGACTCGTTCCACTTGCGAGTATCTGGCTATAAACGGGCATTTTACTTCCAAGTGTCTGGCTGTGGACTCGTTCTACTTGCGTTCTATGACCATGCTTTCGCGTTTGTGTAAAAGTACACTTCCAAATAATTAATTACTAACGAACTCTTTTTTCTAGATTTATTTCCACGTATTTTCACCTTTAAAATGCATAAAGATCGACAGAGCTGACATTCGTCAGGTTGTTAACTGTTCCTCCTCTCTCGCTTCTCGTCTTTTTCCTTTTTTCCCCCCTCTCACCGTTAGGCTCGATTTGAAACGATTTCGAAACGATCGGGTCGTTCGTTAGGCAGAACGATCGATGGCAGAAAATCGACGCGGATAAATAATACTTCTGGAATAATAACGAGCCCGGAAGTTCGATTCCTTTTGCTCGGTAATTGCATCGACGTGGATCTGGGTCACCTTTCGCCCACGCCACCTTCTTTCCTTCCTTTCGTCCGATTATGCGGAGACAAAGAGACACCGTCCAGAAGACAAAACAATTGCGTTACGAAAGCCAACCCCCTCTCTCCCTCGTTTGCTCGATCTCTCTTGAATTTATCAAGCGATCAGTGCGATACGAAAATTTTAATTTAACGTTTTTCTCGAATTATACCTTCGTCATTGTACGACGACAGACAAAAGAAAGCTTAAGAGAGACACGAGAAGAAAATTGTATTATTATTTTTTCCTTCTTCTCTCCGGAGAACGAGGATTACGCTCTGCTTGAGCAGAACAATGTAAAATATGCATTTCAGAATGATGGCGAATCAATTGAAATGAATCTATTTAGAATTATATTTGTAATGTAAATGTAAAATCTACGTACTTTAAAACAGAGTAGCCAATATGACGAAAAATAGAATATTTGTTTAGGAAAAGCAATGAATAAACGTAAAGTGTAATTTAGAATAGAGTAGTATATAATATTGGTATTGTCGTGATATTTAGTAGATTATTGACGTACGCGATGTCTCCTTTTTGCCTCCCACTATATTATTAAGATTGTGTTTTATAGAAACAAAAATCTTCACGATATTACAGTCTATGTAGAAAATATAGTACGTGTATTTGTATATATGAGTCTTATCTGAACGATACAATAAAAATAATATTTCAGCAATTTTTCACAACCGCTTATTATATATTCTAAAGATAGTATCGACAAAGTTTCGTTCTTTGCCTGTTTTGTCGTTGGTTCAAGAGTAATAATAAAATTTTTTCTTGCAAGATGCAGATTATACTTGGCAGATTGTTTAAAAATATACAAAATAAATACGCAAAATAATACAACATTATAAATATGAAATAAAACATTAATAAATAAACAAAGTTACTCCAGTCAGAAACATTTGATAGCCGTTTGCATTATTATATACTCCCGATTTTGAAATTTGATTTGCACGAATGGATCTGATTCGGTTTCTGTAAATGGAGTTCGATTAACATGATTTCGGTTTACATAAATCGGTTTACACACGTGGATCTAATTCGCTTTATACATTGATTGACGTAACTTTTCGATTACCCGTCCAATGAAAAATCATTCAACGCAAAAGGTTTAAGGGAGGCAAATTATGGCGTAACAATTTTTCGCGTGTGTCGAAATTTCGAAAATTTCACTTGGACCGTGTGTTTTTGTTCGTCGTAAGTCGAAAGAATATTCGATTGCAAGTGGAAAGGTATTGTTGGTGGGGTTGAAAAGTTCGTTTACATTGGCGTGCAAGTTACGCGAATCACGGTTGTATATCTTGCATGTAACAGATTGTACGTTTTGCAAACTCTTTGTCTGAACGGCAGAACAGAAATGATACTTCACCGTGAAACTTTGATAGTCGTCGCATTATGTATTCCGAGCGTAACAGCGACTGCGGTAGGGTAATCGACAAAGTTCAGCCCTTCGACTAATCCAACAGTCGTTCAAGAGTTCAAACGTATACGTTTCGCGAAGTTCGGAGAGCAGTTGCCGAGAGTCTGGCGCTGGTTAACAGATTAACCAGTACGAGTTTTATCGTTCTCGCCTGCAGATTTCCCCGTGCCTCGTCAATTAATCGAATCGATTTTTTCGCATGTTTCAGGGGTGCCTTCTCGGTGGTTCGACGATGCGTTCAGAAGAGCACCGGTCACGAATTCGCGGCGAAGATCATCAACACGAAAAAACTCACGGCCAGAGGTAAGCGAAGTATCGACGAAACTTTTTGACGATATGGATCTCTCTGTTCCTCGTCTTGAATCGGAGACGAGTAGTCCAGTTGGTCGCTGGAAAAATTGGAACTTCGATCCTTGGCGAACTTTCAGCTTTCATTTGAATGTAATTAGAATTCACGTTTAATTTGGAAGAAGTATGTTTCCTCTTGAAACGTTAGAATCGTAACAGGGTTTTATGAAACTTTTAAGTGGCGAAGTTTATCACCTATTATCCTCAATGTTTAATTTAATTTTAAAGTTCATGTTCGATTTGGAAGAAAATACTTTTCGTCGCAGTGTTTTAGTAGAATTTTGTAGAATTTTATGAATCTCCGAATAGTGATCCATAGCTTTCGATTTTCGTTTAATAGTCGAACTTTGAATTTTGACAGAATAGCGAAGGAAAGTTCCAAAGGAACTCGTTGTGAAAAGAAAATTTCAATCTTGTCGTGAATAAATTTTCATCAACATGATGTAAATTTCGCATTTTTGCGAAAACGAACTCTGAGGGATTGTTATATTTCGAAATGTGATCAGGTAAATTGTTGTACGATTTCTCTTAGGTGTTGTATGAAGCGCTCTCAGGTGAAGTTACTCTCAGTTAAAATTGTTTGTTTTTTAAAAATTTCCTCTCGAAAAATTCTCTCTCACCTCAGCCATAAAAAAAAAAGAACAAATTCACGACCGCGAATTAATAAACTATTCAGAAGAACGTAACGATCATGCGAAAGTTTCGAGCATCCCGTATTTTCGCGTGAAACTTTCAAGGACCATTTTCATAGTAACGCAGCCTCGTCAAAAGCCCGCGAAGCGTTTCATATTTCACCTAATACTCTGTGTATATTTTAAATGCTAATATCGCTTGTATCGAGGAACGAAACTCGCGGAACTTTCGTTGGACAGTTAATAATAATTCATCAACGATGTCAACGATCGATCGGTCGTTTGGCCATCGTCGTCAGTCTGTTAACCAAAGACCTCTGAACAGTTAATAATTAATAAAGGCAAATTGATTCTGGTCTGGTCTTGATCTTTGGTAATCAAAAAGATAATTCGTGTATAAACAAAGAAATTATTATTAGACTTAGATTTTTGTGGAAGTTTATAGTTTCACAGGCAGGTATAAAGAGGTCGAAAAAAATTTGGCAAACATTTGAATTATAACAAGTGGAATATTTCAGATGTATTATATAGTTTTGCATATTCTGTATATTTATTTTGAATAAATGCAATAAATGAAAAGTCTAATTATTCTGTGCAAAAGATCGAGAGTTAATATGTTGAAGTGAGAATTATTTACTACCTTGGTAATTATCTATTATTACAAAGACGTTATTAAAATAATTATAATTGTGTATAATATACATACGTAACAGTATAGATAATGTATGTTGTCTATACTGTACTATACAATACATTAATAAATGAAAATACATATTTTTTTCTGAAGCATTGAATTATATTTGACCAATGAATAAATTTAAAGTATACCTCAGAATGCACGTAGCGTATAAGAATACCTAAAATGTTCAAAATGCATTATTTATTTATTGGTTGAAACTTACCTCGTACTTTAAATTCATTCTTTATTCACAACAATACGAATTCGTATAAAAACTCGCAATTCTACTGACACGATGAAGAATGTAGTATCTAACAGATCACGAACGCTTCTACTATTTCTACGGGCAAGTTTGTCTTTCGTTGTTCATTATGATTGCATTTCAATCGATTTTGGCCAGAAACGTTGCTCGTTCTTTATCTCGATAATTAGACGTGGAATCGCGAAAGGAGAGAGCCGAGCTTTCCGTACGCTCAAAGCGACTTAACGTCTAAAAACAACGAGCGACGCTGTTGTCAGTCTGCCAACATTCCATCGCGACCAATAGTTGCCAGTGCCGTATGATCCTCGATTCGGAGAAACTTACCTCTCGTCGTCGTATGAAATTTGCATTCACTGTAGAACTTATCGAGGGAGCGGTACATTTCCCGCTGAAAAGTCTGTCATCAGTAATCGTGGGTTGTAAAATTTTTAATTAACGTTTGTGATAACGTTTTGACATAGTTACAGTATTATGATACTTTACAGTCTTGTAACAGAAGCTACACAATATAGGGTAGTCACTGAAATGGTATAAAACAAAAATAACTTTTACGTACGCATGATTTTAGATTTATTATCATTTTATTTGGAAACATAATTAATGGATTTGTTTCGGTATTATTAATCTCCATGAGCTCTGAAACCTAAAAAAGAAAATAAAAAAGATTGAAAATGAACAAGCTATGACTTTTTCGGACCCTTCGGTTTTTCAGTGGCCACTCTGTAGTAATTTAACCATGACGTATTAATTACAGTAGTAGTAGTAGTATAGTCATTGATATTTAAGTAATAATTAATAACTGATAACATAGTGACATTTTAGAAGAATCTTTACTGTACAGAATATTATTTAATTTTCCCAATTTTGGAACATAGTTCTGAGACTTTTGAGCGGTGCATTTGAGCGTATAAATTTTTGTACAAAATATTGTTGAAGAATTTGTAACTTGTACTAAAGACCTCGTTCAGTATTATTATTTAAAACATACTCTTTTTTAATCGGTCCATTGGCTCGAGTAATTTAACGTAATCTGAAAATATTCTCAAATTTCCTGCGATCGTCGTGGCCGTATTAAAAACTACCTAGCAACTTAACCTAGCTTGCTTAGAAACTACTAACCTAACCTAACTCACTTACTTAAAAACTACTAACCCAACCTAACCTGAAACCTAAAACCTCAGCCTAGAACTACAAGTCTACCATAGTTATTTGCGTCGAAGGGAAAATGAGAAGGGAGAGAAATAAAATACTACTAACCTAACCTAACTTACTTACTTAAAAACTACTAACCCAAACTAACCTAAAACCTAAAAACCTAGCCTAGAACTACAAGTCTACCATAGTTATTCGCGTCGAAAGGAAAATGAGAAGGGAGAGAAATAAAATACTGCTAACCTAACTTAACTTAATTACTTACTTAGAAATTACTAACCCAACTTAACTTAAAAGCTGAAAACCTAGCCTAGAACTACAAGTCTGCCATAGTTATTCAGGTCGAAGGGAAAACGAGAAGGGAGAGAAATAAAATACTACTAACCTAACTTAACTTACTTATTTAAAAACTACTAACCCAAACTAACCTAAAACCTAAAAACTTAGCCTAGAACTACAAGTCTACCATAGTTATTCGCGTCGAAAGGAAAATGATAAGGGAGTGAAATAAAATACTACTAACCTAACCTAACTTACTTACTTAAAAACTACTGACCTAAACTAACCTAGAACCTAAAAACTTAGCCTAGAACTACAAGTCTACCATAGTTATTCGCGTCGAAAGGAAAATGATAAGGGAGTGAAATAAAATACTACTAACCTAACCTAACTCACTTACTTAAAAACTACTAACCCAACCTAACCTGAAACCTAAAACCTCAGCCTAGAACTACAAGTCTACCATAGTTATTTGCGTCGAAGGGAAAATGAGAAGGGAGAGAAATAAAATACTACTAACCTAACCTAACTTACTTACTTAAAAACTACTAACCCAAACTAACCTAAAACCTAAAAACCTAGCCTAGAACTACAAGTCTACCATAGTTATTCGCGTCGAAAGGAAAATGATAAGGGAGTGAAATAAAATACTACTAACCTAACCTAACTTACTTACTTAAAAACTACTAACCTAAACTAACCTAGAACCTAAAAACTTAGCCTAGAACTACAAGTCTACCATAGTTATTCGCGTCGAAGAGAAAACGAGAATGGAGTGAAATAAAATAAAACGTTCGGTGTGACACGAAGCCAGATGAGCGTCGTAATTGAATCAATCAAAATATCCGAGCGAAAGCGATCCGATAAACGCCAACGAGTCAATTTAATTAACCAGCTAAGACCAAGGCGACCGGCTTACCTGCGTCTGGAATATCGGACGCAGATTTCTTTCTTTCTCTCTTTTCTATTTTTTCTTTTTTTTTTCGGAGGCTTTGTTCTGAAATGTCTGAAGTCAGATTCATTGTTGACGACCATTGTGCATCGACGAGCGCGGAATCCTCGTTGGAATTCCTTGCGTGGGTAAGAGGGAAGTACTTCTTTCGAGGGAAAATGGAGATACAGCTCGCTAGACGAATTTTTCTCTGCATTTCGGATTCCTCCGTTCCGTGTGTTTCAGCTTACGAATATTTTAATAATCGTCGAATTATGCGGCGGTTTTTTTTTTGGACAGATACCTGCTTATTGTATTGTACGGATATTTATATTTGGAATAATATAATACAATCTGTATAATATATTAAAAATTAATATAATATAATTAAATTATATAATTTATAATGTTATTTAAAATTATATAATATATATCTATTGTGTTATTAGTAAAATATATAATTATAATATATTAATATATTATATTAATAAAATAAATTTATAAATATATTAATACAATATATTATGAAATATATAATTTGTATTTTATATATATTAATAAGTATATCGATTGATAAATGGAGATCTTGAACAGATCTCCTAAGAAGCTTCGAATTTTTCTAACGTTAAAGTATGGCATACTTGGAGTATATTCGAAAATAATAGAACGAATAATTTTAAGGCGTAGCAGAAAATATTCAGACTCTGAAGCCGTTACAGCTTGAATTCTGTATTTTGACACTCGTCTGCGAAAATTTTCCCTCGCTGGGGTGATATTAAATTTTGAAAAATCGAAATTTAAAAAAGATAGCAAAGCGAAAAATGATTTTATACATATAGATAATCAGAATATGTAATCTCGTATTTTACCCATGTATAATCCATACATATAACATAAATTTAGAATCTATAATCTTTCGTATTTGTTCATTGCCAGGCATACTGTTTTTATTCCACAGAACGACATCCTCCGGCAACCATCGAGCGTTAAAAAAAAAAAGAAAAAAAAGAAAAACAGCGAGCAACGAGCGACAGAAATGTTAAATTTGAATAACAAATATTTGCTTTGTTTCAAAGTCCATTCGAGAGATATATTTTCCAACGAATATGTTATTTCGCCGAGCGTTAATCGCCCGGCTGAATCTGTAGATGAGGATAAAATAACAAATATCGTCCGTGTCCAGCATATTTCGAATTCCATCCATTGTTTTAACATTCTGCGACCCCTGAGCATCCCTCTGACGAGTTTGGTATCATTCCACGGGAATAAACTCGCGGTATACTTCATTTGGATTCGCGGAGAGACCAAAGAGTCCAAGAATCTTCTCCCGCCGTAATATTCCGAGATCGTTCGCGCGCACGGGCTCCCTTCAGCGGACACACACACACACACACACACCGACGTTTGATAAATTTAGTATCAAACGGATCGCCACCCAAGCGGCGCTGTATCCGCTCGCTATATCGCCAGCTTTATTGTCGCTATCAATCGATCCTCTGGCACCGGTCCTAATGTGCGAGTTCGCGTGATTCATCGCACGTTTCACGATCGCGCGAAGTGAAGAAACGTGTAAAAAAAGGAAGTGTGATTCACGGGGAATTATGCTCGTCGATATTTATATGGACTCGCGTGGGAGGGGGGCAAAATGAATTTTAAATGCCTCGATGAGGAATATTAAAGGAGTTGGGATCATTATTCTAGGTTCACACCGGCTCTAGATCGTCATTATTGTTATTGTAACATCTATCTATTGTATCTCACATCTCTATTTACCTAACACCAAAACTACCAAATACCAAAGTACAAAAATCATTCGAATCTGCGAAAAACGCAACATCGTAAGCCCCTTTGCTTTCGAAATTGCTCTAGAAAAAAAATTATTAAAAAGTCGTTTCGAGCACTTTGGTAGTTCTAGCGTCGATGTAACTAGTCGCGCGATAAAAAAAAAAAATTAAAAAAAAATGAGGCTGTGTGTTCGTTTCGCGTACGTAACCGAGTGTGTCGGGTGTATATTACGGTTTCAACGTCAACAGGTCGAACTTTTGGCCAAAAGTTCGATCGATGGTTGTTTGCCTTGATGCTTGGTCCACATTGCGTTCGATCGCCGGTAATCGAGCTTTAGAATTCGGGCGACGAGCGGAATTTTCGAGGGTCGCGCTCAGAATGCAGGGGCGACGAACCCCACTCTAGGCTACGGGGAGAAATCAAACACGAGCAAAAAGTTGCCTGCTTTCGGCTCGTCTTTGATCGTTTGACGATGGCCGTGATCTTCACGTGTCACTCTCCCCAATTCTCTCGATTTTTCATCCTCAAATGCCGCCACGCCACAGAATGTATATAATATTATTAATATTACTTTAATAATTTAATTTTTTTTATTTTCTTATTTTTGTATAAAAGGAACAATTAATTACGTATATTAACAATATTAATAAGAGTGTAACATTAATATTAATTATTTATTAATTTTAGAGTGTAATATAATATTAATAAAGTAAAGAGTATAGTATAATATTAATGCAGCACAGGAGTATAATATTAATATTATATTATTTTAATAATATAATATTTGGAGACGTTAATTATCATCACGAGCACAACGATGTATTAATTTTACGTTTCAATTATTTTGTATTTTCAATTGTTTTTTTATTCAATTTCAATTTATTTAAAGGACTTTATTTAAAGGTTTTATTATTCAAAGAGAACGTTCGACGAAAGAAATCATGTTATCTTCAAATTCAAAGATTCGCTTGCTGCTTACAATTGTAAAAAATGACGTTGCAATAACAGATATTATGAACCTTTCAAAGAGCGAAAGTAAATTCAATTGAAAACACAATTGACGCGAAATATAGAAATTTGTATATTATAAAAATTGATATATCTTCTCACTGTTGCTCGCAGTTGTGAAATAAATGCACGTGTTTGAAACAGGGTCAAAGTTTAACATGAAAATCAGCTTACAATACAAATACACGTTGGCAGAAAACAGTAATAATAATATTTGTAAATGTGTTTCTCTCCTCGGTTTATTGGAATATCTTAATTGAAACACTCGATAAAAAAAAAACGCATTAAAAGAAAAAACAAAAAAAAACAAGTATTAATAGAAATATTCTGTTAGGACAAGTTACATGCAAAATTTTATTCGAATAAAATGATCTTGAAATTGACTGTTGACATTTTGCCACGACTTGATAATCAAGAAACAGTAATTGGACGCATTTGGTATGAAAATGTATTAGTATGGGAGTTATTGGTATAACTAAAGGAAGTCAGGGGAAGATAAGAACAATGCAGTCGCGTTTAATCAATTTGCACTAACGATACGCGAATGTGATTAAAATACAATGAATTATTAAAAGACTAATGATTGAAAGGAATAATAATTGTCGTATCTTGTCGCGGGATCAATACACATGCATGAATGGAGATTTTAAAGTTGAATTATTCATTCGCTAGCGTATTCAATCATCTTTGAATATTACTGCTTGAAGCAATCGTAATGAGTTCTGTACTAGTTGTGAAATTCATAAATTAGTTGTTGTGCAATCCGAGAGAGAGAGAGAGAAAAAGAGAGGATAATCTCAATTTTGTTATCGTACGTTACAGTATACACTGTATACAATACAAATTATAAAATCAAATTGACTTTCTGTTGGACTTGATGAACACTGACTTCATGAACAAACAAATTTATGGAGAATGGGTTGAACTGAACTATCTACTCAGAATATTCAAATTGTTTTTTTAACGAATATTTCAATTTTCGAGGTTGTACTAACACGTATGTTTTGTATATAATTGTAATCTTTGGTTATTGCATGTAATTATGGTCTTCGGTCATTACGTACAATTGTCAAAAATGCAATTCACAAATATTATTATGTTTTCGCTAATTTATTTCGCGACTAGATTCTTATATATTTCACAACGTCATAATCACAATTCATAATCTATATTTTCTATATTTTGTAATCTATATTATATTTCTATATTTCTATATTTCATAATCTATATTCTATTTCTATATTTCTATATTTCATACGTTTCTATATATTTATACGTTTCACATATTTCTATATTCACTCTTAGGTGATTAATAAATAAATTGGGTATTTCGAGAATTCGCTTGAAATTTCACAAAGTGAGAAATCAAAACAAGAGACCAAAGCCAAAGGAAATTAGAACTCTCCCTCTCTCTCTCTCTCTCTCTCTCTCTCGGAGAAGACAGGTCCAAAACGAAGAAGCGCAAAGCGACGAAAATTCTTTTGCAAGTTCAACGTCCTCATAAAGATTCGCTACGCGTTTTCATCGTTTTCGCACACCGAGATAAGCAGGTTGACGTCACGAGATTCGCTCGGAGCTGAACTTCGCAACTTCTCTTTTCCAATGGAATTTTCCCGGTTTCTTGGATTTGCGAAGCTGCGTCCCCTGCTTCGGGCATCGACGAGACCGAGTCGGCGTCAACGAGTTGCAGAACTTCGCGCAGAATTCACAACTTCGCCCCTTCTGTTTCCATTTGTCGTGGAAACGTTGATTATTCAGAAACCGGTTGCCCGGATTTTAGCCATCGCATCACGAAGATTCGATCGGTTTGAACCTTAATTTCCTGACTGGCGGATGATCCGCGGATGTGTGCGCAGAAATTCCCGCTGGGAAACGTTCTTTTATTAATTTAATATTCGCTCCGCGATATTGCGCGTGTAAATTTTTTAATTTCGTTAATTTTCTTTTTATCGTATATATGCACGAAAATATTTGGAAATTACAGTGTGTCTGTGTACTTACATTTATATTTAGAAAGGCATGTACACGAATTTTCAAATAATTGAAGAACTATTCTTCGACTATCAATGTCGTTTGAACTGATACAAGCTTAAGTAGATTTATCGTGCTAGATCAGACATTAATACGAGCCTCTTGGATTCCTAATTCCATTATACAAATGAATGATTTGATATTCAATTATCAAGAAACAAGTCACTCACTTGATAAGAAAAAATAGACTGCAAATTTTTAAGCGAGTTTACGTAAATATATATATATATATATATGTTTGTATATATATATAGTGAACGTCAAATTAAATAATTAGTTCTCTCACCTACTAAATATTACTTACAGTGAATATATTTTAGATATTTTTATATATATTTTACATGTAAAATATTTTTTGTATATTACATACATTCTGTGCAAAATTTCATACAGTGAACGTCAACTTAAATAATTAGTTCTCTTATCTACTAAATATTACTTACAATGAATATATTTTAGATATTTTTATATATATTTTACATGTAAAATACTTTTTGTATATTACATACATTCTGTGCAAAATTTCGTATAGTGAACGTCAACTTAAATAATTAGTTCTTTCACCTATTAAATTACTTACAGTGAATATATTTTAGATATCTTTATATATATTTTACATGTAAAATACTTTTTGTACATTACATACATTCTGCGCAAAATTTCGTATAAATATCTAAACCCCCCCCCAAACTTTTCTCTCCCTTACCCCTTAATTTGACTTTCCATTTATAAGTATCCACTTCTCTCATAAACCACCATAAAAGTTTGTTCTTTTTTAAATTTTCTTAGGTTATCAAACGACTCAAATTAATTAACAAACCAGTTCAACAACTTCATTTCAAATCAGAACTCTGTAACTTTGTTTCTGTGTTTTTATTTTAATCCGATGTTTTCCGCCATTATCAATATTATTTTCGCGTTGGGAAATTCCGTAAGTACCGAAATTCCAAGATGCATTTAAAAATATCGTTATCACCACTTTCCCACGCTTTTTAATTTATCAAATTGACCAATTCGCATTTCCACGATATATTCGAAAATTTTTCACGATCGAAGGAAAGTTTCGGATACAAAAGTGTCGATTTATTCTTAGCATCGGTCGTACGTATCTTTAGCTGCCGATTACGAGTAATCCCCGCGAGAGAGTTTCGCTCGTCGGTCGTTTTCTAGAACGAAAACTTCACCGCGGCTGCCGTTTCGGCGAAAGTGGGAGAGGGAGATGATAAATTTCACCGGTGTTTCCATTGGCACGACGAAGGCTGGCCAGACGCGGCTAGTTCCACTGCAACCTCGGCAACGTTACGACTGGCCGAGCTTAACAACGTGTATTACGCACACAAACGAAGTGGATAGCATGAGAGATGCAGCGTAATGGAAAGCGAGTCCAGTTTGTTTCTCTAGCAATGGTTGATATCGTCCGCTGCCATATCCCCGGCGTTCTCGAAATCGCTCTCAGAGTCGGCGGTCGTTCTTTGAACCTATTTGAGATCGTCTTCTCGTGTTTCTAGCAACGTTTGCTATGGGAAAACAGAACTCGACGTTTGGAACAACCAAAACCCCGATCGATACGACGATATTTTCCTCTTTTGCAAATTGAACTGAAAAGACACGGCTGTTTTTTTCTTTTTTTTTGTCAAAGTTAATGTTGATTTCAGTATAGACAAGTAGTGTACAAAGGTGGATGAAAGTTTGCGAGTTTGACGAGAATTTTAAATTTATATACTGTCAGACTGGCCTTGTTTCAAAGTACGAAGCTTGACCACGTTGACAGATTTTCTTCAGAAATGTTTTTAACATGTGACGAGTAGAGAAGCATGCTTTTGTTCTTCGATATTGTCAAAATTCGAGTGCCTTTGAAGATATTAAACAATTTTTTCTCACGGTCTCGAAGTATGAAGTTTCCTCTTTGCAATGATCCCTTGAAATTTGTTCTACGACTTTCATATTATTCAACTTTGAACATTAGGTTGATCAAGTGTTGAACGAAATGTTAAGATTTCTTGAATTTTTCACGAATCTGCAGTTTGACATTTGTTCTGTATTTCATAGTAATGTATTTAAAAAATACATTTATATCGTCTTTCAGTCAAAATTTGTATCTGTATTCTTTTCTCTGCTCGTCAAAGATAAGGGAATTCGAGACTGTCTGACCAATGACGGTGTTGTTCTACTTGGAAGAAGAAATAGCCGATGAGTACTTCATGAAAGTATTTGAACATTTATTATAGAAAATTCGTGTACTGTATACGTTGTATAGAACATTCTTGTTGTTAGTTGGTGTCTGATCAGTGACAGTTTTGTTCTACTTTGGAGAAGTCGATGGAAATGTGATTACAAAAGTATTCAGACATTTTATATAAAATACTTTTGTTTGATACGAAGTATCTTATATGAAATACTTTCGTAAATCATGTGTTTCCTTCATCTTTTCCAAAGTAGTACAAAACCGTCATTGGTCGGACATCAGTCAACAGAGACGTTCTATACAATATGTAATATATAATAAAAAACGATTCTTAACAGATTTTAAATATTCAACGATGTCGGTTGTTCTGCTTCGAACTATTTAAGCACTCGATACATTGTTATTCATTGTACAAAATCGTGTATAATGAGTCACGATTAAAATGTAAACGAATTTGAGAATAGATGGAACAAGCAATTGTCCCGATACTCATCAATTTTCACACCTTCAGTTTTATTCGTAAAAACAAAAATCTAACGACACTACTTATATACATATACTTGTATACACACTAGTCTAATATATATATATATATATATACTATATTTATATTTATATATATTTATCTTGAAACTATATATATTTATAAAACCATAAATTTATTATAAATATATTTATGAAACTATAAATATATATATATATATATATATATACATATTTATCTTCAAACTATAGATAGATAGATATATTATAAATATATTTATGAAACTATAAATGTACATATATATTTATCTTGAAACTATAAATATATTATAAATATATTTATGAAACTATAACTATATTATAAATATATTTATGAAACTACAAATATATATATATATATTTATCTTGAAACTATAAATATATTATAAATATATTTATGAAACTATAAATGTACATATATATATTTATCTTGAAACTATAACTATATTATAAATATATTTATGAAACTACAAATATATATATATATATTTATCTTGAAATTACAAATATATTATAAATATATTTATGATTCTATAAATATACATATATATATATTTATCTTGAAACTATAAATATATTATAAATATATATTATAAATATATTTATGAAACTATAAATGTACATATATATATTTATCTTGAAACTATAACTATATTATAAATATATTTATGAAACTACAAATATATATATATATATATATTTATCTTGAAACTATAACTATATTATAAATATATTTATGAAACTACAAATATATATATATATATATATATATTTATCTTGAAACTACAAATATATATGTATATATATATTTATCTTGAAACTACAAATATATATATATATATATTGATCTTGAAACTATAAATATATTATAAATATATTTATGAACCTATAAATATATATATATATTTATCTTGAAACTATATAATCACTCGAATAATTCTATCGAACCCTCGTCACTCACGGCTTCTTTAACGAAAAGAAAAATCAGCCTCGCTCGGACGTTTTCTCCCCCCCCCCCGACTCCACCCCCTGTGGTCCAGTTGTTTCCGCATTCAGCGGATCGGGACGGCCGATTCAAGGTGAAACAGCGGAATCGGTCGCGCTTTATTCGTTTCAGAAACGTGCGGTTGAACGGCGTCCGTGGCGGCGGGGTAGGTCAAGAGGTTACTGGAGCAAGGTCGTGCAAGAGAGGGTGCTGCGGTGCCATCCCTCTCGGCCCCGGCAACGGGAGAGACAGAGGGTGGAACTCCCAACTGACAGAGAAAGACAGAGGGTAACCAAGCTGTATAAGCGCGCGTCGAGAGTGGCTCGCTCATCTTCCCTCTGCCTACTGCAATCTTTTTTTTCGTTCTTTCTCTCTCTCTCTCTCTCTCTCCTTCCTCTTCTTCTTCTTCTTCTTCTTCTTCTGTTCGCCCCCTCCCCCTTCCCCCTCTCACCTTCGCCTCTGCGGAGAAACTGGAACTGCCGGCCAAAGATAGAAGCACGCCGACGTCGGTGAATTAATTCCCTCGAAATAGTCAGCCTTAACGTCGGCGGTATTGTCGGATGCGTGCTCGCCTGTCGTCGGAAACCATGCTTGTCTCGGGGGGGAGGGGAGTGGTTTCCGGGGATCGAGCGAAGCGCGAGTTTCGTAGAACGTGGAGGTTCTTCTTAAATTTTCGTTCTTTTTTTGGGAGAGTTTTTCTTTGAAATTTTATTACGATACATATATATATTATATATTTCGTTATTATAATATATTTTTATTGTAATATATTATTGTAACGCTGAAATTTTATTATCACATATATATAATATATTATTATAATACACTGAAGTTTTATTATAATATATATATATATTTTATATAACATAATTGATAATTTGATAGATGTACATACGTATATTCAGGTATACGGTTCAATTTTAATACAATTGACATTGTTCCGCGTGTACTGTCGCCAAAATTTTGTTATAATATTTTCGATATAATGTAATTGAACCAGTTTTAATATATATGATACAATAATATAATAATGATTTATAATATACAATAATAATATATAATAATATAATTAATGGTGATACAATAACATAATTACGATTCGAAAGATGGTGTATTTTTGAATGAATGAAGTACAGTCTAGTTAATTAAATTATTTATAAGTACACTTACAATTACACATGTGGATATCTCAAAATTTATTTTAACAAATCGTACAAATTCATTTGGTAAATTGCGCTGATTTTGCAAGTCGTTACGATGTTTAACTTTATAAGTCATAATTTTCGTCATAATTCCTCGCGGATTGTACAAACAATTTCTTACAGAACAGACGATGAACTCGCTTGGAAAAATTATGTAAATTATGGTACGTTCATAACAGAGCTAACGTAAACCAACTAATTTAACGATTAAAATTCCCGTCGCTTCACGCACCTCTGCACTGCGTGAAATTACGCGTTACGTCGCATGTTACGGTGATGTTGTTCGAGGGTGAAATGGGGGATCCGCGAGGGGCGAGACGCGAGCATTGATTTTACGTGAGTTACGTCGGAAGACTGGGGAACGCGAGAGGGGGAGGGCGGTGGTTTCGTTGAAAATTAGGTTTTATGGATGTCGGGGCGTTGTGTTTCATTTAAGAGCAGAGGGTAGCGAAGGTTGTTTGGAAATTGGAAACTTTCCGCACCGCGAGTTATGTGTTTGCTCTCGTTTGCCGCGGAATTCCCCGACTTTTATGCATTTTCCCCTTTCAAGCGCGAGTTCGAATTTTCTGGGGACACGAGGCAATTTTCTGGAAATTCGCTTCTACGATTTTAATCGGTCGAGTTGGCGTTGTTATAATGAAAACATTTCCATTTTATCACCGAAGAAGGTAATTCTTGGATTTTTAAATCACATATTTGTTAATTTCCACTTCTTAAAGAGCACAGAGATTTTCGAGAATTGAGTATTAAAAATTGTCGTTCCAGGGAGTTGCCAATTTTTCATTTCGCCTCGATATCGTTATACCGACGTTGTCTCTGAAAAAAAAAAAAAAACTGAAGTCGAAGACAGCTCTGGTTTTTTAAACAGCGAAGTTTCGAATTTTTGAAATTCTCCCCGCCGATTTTCAAGACACGCTGGCGAACATTCGAACGTCGAAAAATTACGTCGTCACGCGTTTCTTGTTTTCGTTTCACGAAGCGCAGGCTGACCAAACTAGTTCAGAAATTTTTTTAAAGCTCTTACACCCCCGTACACTTCGTTTGCGTATTTCAACGCAGACTTTTATATACATTTTTGTATCATGAACATGTAACAAATTCGAGAAAGTATCGTGCGTCGTTTCTCTTGCATTTGGCGAGTCGTCCACGCAGAACGCGTACAATATGAAAGAAAAAAAAAAAAAGGAATGTAATAAAATGTCCAAAATACGACGGTTGTTGCAACTGTCTACTGTATTACACTATCAATTTTTGCTCCCTTCTTCTCAAATCAGCTTGACCAGAAACGCGAGATCGAACGTGCGCGATCTATTAACGAGGCACGTGGTGTTCACGTAAGTCGTGGATCAAGTGGAAAGAACGTAACAAGTGTCTAGCTTCCGTCCAACATAATGTCGGTCATATTTTAAACAGCACTCGAGCTGAGTTTCACGCTCGTGTTTCACAAACATGTCCCTTGCACATTCATATTTACGAGCTCGATGCTGTGTTTTCATGCACGGCCTCGCGGGGAACAATTTGTTTTTTTAAACAGCCGAGGAGATTGCTCCATCTCCAGCTTCCTCTTTCGATCTGACGCCGGTGCACGTTCGTCAGATTCTAGAATTGCTCGATTCCGATCTTCCATCTTCGAGGATGATTAAATGAAAATAATCTCGAAATTCTGCTGCTCGTTCTTCTGAAATTTCATTCGAAATTTTGGAATTTCTGTTGGTAGGATAAATTGATTGAATGGACGTCTCGTCGTCTTTGGAAATTTGTTACTTTCGTTTGAAAAATTACGTAGGTAAGAGAGATTGTCGAAAGCATTTTCAAACAGTAAAAAGAAGAAAAAAGGTGAAATAGTAATAAACATATCAGTTGCGCTTGTAAAGTAAGCACTCATGGGAAATCATGTGTAAATCAACTAAATAATTATTGTTGACATTAAACCTCGTAATATTTATTAATTAAAAGGAGTAAACCGCCGCAAGAAACAAGATTGAACGAAAAATATTTTATACGAGAGATCAGGTAATAACATTTTCGATTCATAGTAAATAGTCGTTCTCCGCCTTTCGTCTACGGTTGGATCTCGCTCTCCATCGCGTAGATTTCGACTGGTCATTCTAGAATTGGTATGATCTTTCCAGTTGCTTCCAGAGTTCGCCGAATAATTAATCGAGTCCCTCCTCGTAGTCTCGTTAGCAGTTGGCGTCGTTTGAAATTCTAATTCGCGACACGGCCAGTTGAAGGTGAACCTGGGAACGTTCGCACGTTTCACTCTCCTCCCTCCACTTTATTCGAGTCTATCAACTTCTTTCCACGTCTTCTTCCTGTTTCCATCGAGTATTGCAAATCTTACTCGAAACGAAGACAAGAGAGCCACTGTTTGGTTAATTTTCTAATTTTGTTACGGAGATGACACGGGAAAAGGAATTTTACCTTCAAAATCAAGTGAATATACTATATTATAAAGGGTACTGGTATATTATAGAGAATGCTAGAGTATACTAAGAATATATTATACTATATACTATTTTGTACTCTCAAATACTTCATACAACGAAATTTGTTACAAAATTTATGCTAGAGTATACTAAGAATATATCCTACTATATATTATACTGTATTCTATATACTATATACTATATATTATATATTAAAAATATATTATACTATATACTACTTTGTATTCTCAAATACTTTGTATAACGAAATTTATTACGAAATTTATGCTAGAGTATACTAAGAATATATTCCACTATATATTATACTATATTCTATATACTATACACTACACACTGTACATTATACTATATATTATGTACCAACAATAAAAGTATATTATACTATATACTATTTTGTCTTCTCAAATACTTTATACAACGAAATTTATTACGAAATTTATGCTAGAGTATACTAAGAATATATTCCACTATATATTACACTATATTCTATATACTATACACTATACACTATACACTATACATTATACTATATATTATATACCAACAATAAAAGTATATTATACTATATACTATTTTGTCTTCTCAAATACTTTATACAAGGAAATTTATTACGAAATTTATGCTAAAGAATATATTCCACTATATTACACTATATTCTATGTATTATACATTCAACACCATAAATTATACTATATACTACACAGTATATACTAAGAATATATTATACTATATACTATTTTGTATTCTCAAGTATTTTATACAACGAAATTTATGCTAGAGTATACTAAGAATATATTCCACTATATATTATACTATATTCTATATACTATACACTATACACTATACATTATACTATATACTATATATCATATACCAACAGTAAGAATATATTATACGACACACTATTTTGTCTTCTCAAATACTTTGTACAATGAAATTTATTATTACTAGTGTATTGGAAATACAGATTGTCGATTTTACATTAAAAATTTTTTTTTTTAAACAAAACGCGATACATACCATTTACGCTACAAAATAAATACACGTTCAACCCACCAACCGACTTTGTCAGTTCGACTGCGTCCAACTTCTTCGCGGAGGCAGAGCGAAATCTTTCGAGCTGCGGAACGATAATTATAGAAATCGGGGCGTTGGAATTCGAAACGGGGCACGGGGGCGTAGATAATGGCGGGCGAAAACTTTCGGGACGTATCGCGTACACGGTATAGAACAGTTAGCGCTCTTAACTGATAATTAGAATTCGTCCGCGACAGAAACTTAGAGATATTCGAGCCAGCGGAGAAGAGATACAGTTCAAAGAGAGAGAGAATACCCCGTGTAACTGGGTCAAGTTCTCCAAGTGGACAAGAAGTTCCTCCCTATTTACCATTTGTGTGGGATTAAAATAGAAACAGCCGACAACCGGAGGGACAAGAAGAAGAAGAAGAAAAAGAAGAGGAGGAGGAGGAGGGAAAAAGAAAAAACGAAAGCAAATCTGATTTATGAATGGAGTGGAATTTTCATGATCGTCGGTCGTTGCACCGTCGCAAACAGGTAATCCCACGAACGAAAGGATTGAAAAGAGAATAGATCGTTTCAGATCTGAGCCAATGATCAAAGCAGATACCAAATTATTTTCATCGGTATCAATCCACGAATTACGGACTTGGATATATATTATTATATGTTATACATGTATTACGATATTATATTTATTGCAATTGTGTGCATATAAGAGATATGTTGAAATACATCGTCGTTAATTTTAGTTACAGTAATAAGGTTTTTCTAAATTGTTCCATTCCAAGTGAAGTAATCTTTCATCTTCCATTTTTGAATGAACTTTTTTCAACGAAATTCGAAATTAAAAAAAATATATATATATATTTTATTATATAAAATACTATATAAAATATTTTATTATATTTATTATATTTTATTATATAAAATACTATATAAAATATTTTATTATATTTATTATATTTTATTATGTAAAATACTATATAAAATATTTTATTATATTATATAAAAAATATATATATATATACGACTGATTTTCGTATGTAAAATTATCTTTTCGTACCAGAAACAACGCAACACACTGTACAGTGCAATATATAAAGCAACCTTGTCTACGAGAAGAATTTAAAAAAGAAATATATTGTTCTCTGTTGTTAAAAATTAAATTAAGGAGATATGTATATATATTATTCTCTGTCCTCGACTGATTTTCGTATACAAAATTATTTTTTCGTGCCAGAAACAACGCAACACACTGTACAGTGCAATATATAAAGCAACCTTGTCTACGAGAAGAATTTAAAAAAGAAATATATTGTTCTCTGTTGTTAAAAATTAAATTAAGGAGATATGTATATATATTATTCTCTGTCCTCGACTGATTTTCGTATACAAAATTATTTTTTCGTGCCAGAAACAACGCAACACACTGTACAGTGCAATATATAAAGCAACCTTGTCTACGAGAAGAATTTAAAAAAGAAATATATTGTTCTCTGTTGTTAAAAATTAAATTAAGGAGATATGTATATATATTATTCTCTGTCCTCGACTGATTTTCGTATACAAAATTATCTTTTCGTACCAGAAACAACGCAACACACTGTACAGTACAATATATAAAGCACTTTTGTCTACGAGAAGAATTTAAAAGAAATATTTTATTCCCTTTTATCAAAAATTAAATTAAGAAGTTACACATTCTCTGTCCTCGACTGATTTTCGTACCAGAAACAACGCAACACCCTGTAGAGTGCAATATATAAAGCACCATCTCGTCTACGAGAGGAAGTCGATACAGCATCCAGGGATAAAAATAAGAGGGCACACGGGATCTTGGTTGTTTGCGTGCATAGAAATCGGGGGGATTGGCTTTGAGAGAGGACTTGCGAGATCGTGGCGCGTTGCAAGGCCGATCCTGGTTGCTTTGCTGGCCGATGAAGCACGAATGTCACGAAAATCGGCAAAAAACTCTTTCACCCTCGACGCGTCGCTCGGCTTGCAAGGATGATGGGGGTGAAGAGAAAGGGCGAAGGGAAAGGGTGCACGGTGCAGCCCTTGATCTCTCGGGCGTGATAAGAACACGCGTGTCCTCGGTGAATAAACGCGGTGCATTTTGCTACAATGTGCATCTTCGACCGATGCAAAGGCGACACGCGTCTCTGTGTGTCTGTTTTCCTTTTGTTTTTTCCGCGTCACGTTGAAGAAAAAAAAAAAATAAAAAAAAAACACCAGGACGCGCGCATGAACTTGAAGCGATGAAAGTTCTCTGAAGATGTCGGTGCGAACCGAGATATCGTGATGAAGTTGCAAAAATATATCAGGGTTATATTGTCCGTCCGAGTAATGTTTTTTGATACCGTACAAAATTTTATTTTACTTAAGTTTTAATCTATGATATAATTTAATCTATTCAGCATAACATAATTTATAATATATTTTAACATATAATATTATTATACATTAACATATATTATAACATAATATAATTTAACAACAAGCACGCCAAATGCCAATATATTTAGCTAGGATGTACGTTACATTGCAATAAATTAAATTATTATCACTAAACGGCGATGGTTGTTAAATTGGAAAAAAGTCAACATTTGTGAGACATTTAGTGCAAACACAATATTTAATGAAACGTTAACATAGATACATTACATACTTCAATAGAAATTGCGTGCACACATATATCACGTAATATTTTGAAATTTCATTGACACCGGCAACGAGCGACCACTGTTATCGTTAAATTAAATGAAATTCAAGGCCAATCTGAAAATATACACCTACACGGGATATTTGCAGGACTCCCAATTTACTATTATCTTTAATTTACAAATAACACTGTCACGCTGTAAATCTCTCTGCGAGTATACATTTTTGATTTTGCAAATCAACGAGACATGTGCTCTCTTCCCAAAGACGTCGCTTCTTTTTCGTCGTGCCACGGTGGAGGTTTTATAGTACTCATAGCAGAGAGGACGAGAATAAAAGGAAGACGAATTCCGCGGGAATTTGATTCATGAAGCTTTATCCTTAGGATTCTCTTAGTTTTAGACGACCGGAAACGGATCTCTGGGGACGGTGAGCTTGTCTCACCGATCCACTGTCGTTGCTTTTAGAGGAGGAGGAGAAGTTGCTTCGTGAAGGTGGACGATAAGGTGGTTGATAAGTCCGCGCTGAAAGAGGATTTCCGCGGGATTTTCTTTGCGGTGTATCCTTTGCAATTCCTACGGGTTCCCGGGGATCCGTATACTTTCAGCGACCATGTGTATTCAGATGTATCGAAAATGTTCGCGATAATGGAAAGATATGGAACGAGGTTCGATGAAGGATAGAAGGTGAATTTATTCTATAATGTATGTACATACAGGTGTGTCCGGTGTGAAATGTATGAAATGTGTATCGTTATAAAGTTTTATTTACACGGTACTTAGTGCAGAAAGTATAAATAAAATGTATTTTAAAGTGAATTTATTATATTAAGTATGTATATTATAATAATAATATATAATATATAATATTTATAGTATAATAATATATAATATAGAATATTTATAATATAATAATATATAATAATAATATATAATATATAATATTTATAGTATAATAATATATAATATAGAATATTTATAATATAATAATATATAGTATTTACAGTATAATAATATATAATATAGAATATTTATAATATAATAATATATAATATTTACAGTATAATAATATATAATATAGAATATTTATAATATAATAATATATAATATTTACAGTATAATAATATATAATATAGAATATTTATAATATAATAATATATAATATTTACAGTATAATAATATTTAATATATAATATTTATAATATAATAATATATAATATAGAATATTTATAATATAATAATATATAATATTTACAGTATAATAATATATAATATAGAATATTTATACTATAATAATATATAATATTTACAGTATAATAATATATAATATAGAATATTTATAATATAATAATATATAATATTTACAGTATAATAATATATAATATAGAATATTTATAATATAATAATATATAATATTTACAGTATAATAATATATAATATAGAATATTTATAATATAATAATATATAATAATAATATTTAATATATAATATTTATAATATAATAATATATAATATAGAATATTTATAATATAATAATATATAATATTTACAGTATAATAATATATAATATAGAATATTTATACTATAATAATATATAATATTTACAGTATAATAATATATAATATAGAATATTTATAATATAATAATATATAATATTTACAGTATAATAATATATAATATGGCATATTTATAATATAATAACATATAATAATTGAATAATTATGTATACATACATATGTATACACAATTATTTAATTGTTAATTCGTAATTTACTGTACAGAATATAAAATCGTGGTACAATCGATCATAGGATGATTATAACTGATATTTTTTTCACTTATCTTAAAAGATACATATTCCCATTCAACAGTTTAAAGCACGTTGCAATTTCGAATTGATGACTTTCGTTTATTTTGTGTGTTATCTCGAAGTACGGAACCAGCAATTAATTATACTTGGAAACAATCATAGTTAACAAACCAGCGTGCACGATACGTATATTTTCTTGCACGAGGCAAAATTCCCCGATCGTTCGAACGATCGCTTCGCGAAACCTCGAAATAATTACCAAGTCGTCGAGTTAAGTCGGCTCCAGTGAAAATAGAATTTCACAGAAATTCGACGTGGCCGCTTAATAATTTAATACGCTTAAGAAAGCGTTTCGAAGCACCACTAGTAGTAGCTAGTGGATCCATTTGTCCAGCGAGAGAAATCTCGCGTGGCTTCGAACGAAAGTCGTTCGAAAGAGGAAGAAGCGAAAGGAAGAAAAAAAAAAAAAACAGAAAAAGGAAATCGGTGTAGCATTCTCCTCTCCGCTTCGTCTTCCTCGGTTTTTCTCGCCTATAATTAAATCGCCAGCACGGTGACGGAGTGGCAGACTTCATTCGTCTAAACAACTGGGATTAACGAGCATCCACCGACAAGAAGAATACTGTAGCTACGCGAGGAGGAGCAAATTGGAGGACGGAATGCTTGACGAGGGAGGAGAAAACGAAAGAAAGAGAGGAAAGTGGGTCATTTCACCTGTCTATAGGTGGATTGGTTGGTATTTTTTGGGAAAATTTTTTTAGAAACGCGGTTCATTGCTCGTTTTTGAACTTTGAGACTGAGGTAAAGTGATCGTTCGAGGGACTGATTCTTTTAGAATGAATTGAATATCTCGTTGGATCGTGTGAAAATTTTCTTTTCTTTTAGAAAACATTTTTTTTTTTTTAATTTTTGATCTCTGTGAACTGATTTTCTCGTTGGACATTAAATATTTTATTTAGTAACTGAAATGTAACACTGTAATGTGAAATACGAGAATACCTTATCATACCGTGAGAATTCATTAAAATCTATTTTACATATCAGTAGAAGAAATTTGACGAGGATTATCGTGCCTTATAAGATTGAATCGTTTGTTAACCTGCGAGAAAAATAATTTTTCATCAGAAATCTACTGAAACGCGTGATCTGAAAGTGAAAGAATTGAAGATACAAAATCTCGACAATAAATTGTAGAATTGAAGAAACAAAATGTAAATGACAGAGTCAGATGAAATAAAATTTCCATAGATTGTGGAATTAAATAATGTAGAAAAGAATGATCAGTCTTTTCAATAGATTGTCGAATTAAACAATGTAGGAAAAAGTAATAGCTCTTTAGTTCTAGTTTGATATCATTTCGATCTTATTATCAGATTTCTCCTCTTTTTTCAAATGAAAGGACGACTCGTAGATATGTACGTGGAGTGACGTTTCGCGTCGCCGTTGGCCAAGATTAGACGAAGCTGGCTGAAGGGTTAACGAGCCGCCCTTGTTTGCGTTAAACTCGTTACTGCACCTTGCCGGAGGCACACGTGACCACACTTATGCAAATCAACGAAAAGAAAGGATTTCTTTCTTTTTTCTCCTTTCTTTTTCCACGTTTTTTGACAGAAAATTTCCTACCATCGCACGTTCCCGTGTCACGCGTCGATTGCTCGAGAATAAAATTTTTATAAAAGTATCTCTTGCATAGTTTAGACGATATTTTTATTGGTAGATAAATAACTCACCTTCGAGGGATGGAAAGAATATTTTATTATTTTACGTTCGAACGAATAATTTCGAAAGAAGATTCTAAAATTCGAGCACATTCTCTTTATTGACATTTTAACACGTAGTTTAATCGTTTTACATTCATCTTCAGTTTTCTAAGTTTCGTATCTTATTTATCGAACAGCTTAATAAAATAATCATTATAATTTGTCCCCAAGTTTCTGAAGATTCAATGCTTCTCAGAAATTTCTATTCTCGAGGAAATTATATTTACGTTCTTTTGCTTTCGAAAGGAACAAACACTTACTAGGAAACAAATAAAATACTTTCTACACATTTAGTTCACGAAAAAAAAGAAATTATTTATCTTCACATTCGTCTTTAAGTTTGTGAAGAACAATGCTCGAAGAAATTATATTTTCATCCTTATAGTTTCTCTCTCTTGTCTTCCGAAAAGAATAAACAAAACACTTCGTCGCGTGGTTCAATTAACAAAAAAAACTATGTTCAATTTCAAGTTTCTTGAATAAGAGAAAAAAAAGTCACTGTGTTTGATTTTAAGTTTCTTCAAGTCTCTGAAGACACTAGCAATCAAGTGCTTCTTAAGAAACTGGAAATATGGTGCTTCTTGAAAATCCCGGCAAGTGAGATAACAAGAGAGCTCGGTAGAAAATACCGAACGAAGTGAATAAAAAATAATTGACCCTCGAGTATTTCCAGTTGGACGAAAGAGGTGGATTGGCCAGGAGGAAAGGACGTATGGTATTTAATAAGTAAGGAGCAGAGAATGAGGCGGATAATAGGGGGTGGTGGAAGGCGAGGGTCGGTCGTCGAAGGAGAACCACCGTTCAGGTACAGGCTCACAACAGAAAGGAAACAGGAAATCGTGCTCGAAATGACTTGCCCACCGACAAATCCAATTTTATCGCGGTCCTTGGTGAATTACCCACGAGGAAACTCGTCCGGCGAGCTCGTTGGGAAATTCGATCTCGCGGTAATGACTATAACCCGTGGCCATTGGTCGTCGTTACGGCGGAACTTTCGCGATAAAGCTCGCTGGCATATTTTACGAACCAGAGTCTAGTCTCTCCCACCCTTGTCCGAAACTTTCCTCTTATTATTTTAAACCAAGTCTGTCGCGAAAAAGGACGAGGCTCTCGTTGTTAAACAAATTCAGAAGGGCAAATAAGCTTCGTTCTGACGTACGAATAAGTTGTCGACGTTCGAAGCAATCCTGCCAGTTGCATAGTTTGCGACCAGTCGTTGTTTTTACACTGTCTGTGAGGAAAAATGAGTCTCTTTAAAATAGAAAAGAGATGGGAATCAAATGTTGTCGATACGTACAGTTTGTTCAACTTGAAGATTCGTCGACTCGAGTAAACGGATCGAGTTGAATTTTTTAATATCGCTGCTAGCGAAAGTGTATTACTATACAGTTGTTTACCTTTCGATTCTTCGAGCCACGTGTAAAATTGTATTACTGGCACAGAGTGATTTCTCTGTCACTGACAGGCATTCTGTTCAAATAATAAAAATTATAGGATAGAAGAGAATATCGTATTAATCTAACTGGGAGATGACGGATCAGAAAGTAAATGTGTAGTAATATGTGTTTATTGATAACTATAACTGAACGTATAGTTTTATCTTTATTTTTACTTTACACTTTTCTTTCTCTCTCGTTTCAGATTTCCAGAAGCTCGAACGCGAGGCACGGATATGTAGGAAATTGCAGCACCCAAATATCGGTGAGTGAGTCTCATCTTTTTCCTTATAAAAATTCGAGTTCGATCGCCGTAAGAATTGAAAAAAAAAAAAAAGAAAAAGTGCAGATTCTCTCTTTGCTTAAATTAAATTGTCTCGACTTCTCAAGAATTCGTGTCAGACTCGAATGCTGATTGTCTCCCTTCAGTTTGATCCCCTCGATCGAAACGAAGAAATTCGAAAAGATTTGACAGCCAGCCGGAGATTCTCTCCGAGAGATCGAGAGTCTAAAAGACTCTACCCCTTTGACTTGCCGCGCTACGCGTCGAAGTTAACGATATAAACGTCTATTAAAGGATCGTTCACTTAACCGTGACCGATAGAGGGAATTCTTACAGTGCTCGTGGAAATATATATATATATTCATTGGAGTGGCGCGCGTTAAAGGGCACGTGGAGGCTCTCCATCGAACCGATGTCATCGCGTCGCCGCTACCTAACGATGGGAAATTATAAATGGGGAATAAGCAGCGGCCAGTATTGGAATCCAATAAAACGGGGGAAAGTGAATAAACGACGAAGAGATAGAAATAGAGAGAGAGAGAGAGAGAGAGAGAGAGAGAGAGAGTTGCCTTTAGCCTCGATATTGAAGGCGAATTCTTGCCTCTTACACTTGTCCAGCTTTCCTCGTGTTCATTCCTCACACGCCACTTTCTTTCGTTTTCGTTCGATTCTCTCTTTCTCTCTAGGTTCTCTCTTTCTCTCTAGGTTCTTTCTTTCTCTATTGTGTCGTTCAGGGGACTCGATGTTTACCAGGGTGGCTTCAATTTTCCACCGAGCGACACTGTTTTTCGATCTGCATCCAGCGAGATCGATTTTTATAGAGCAACAGAAGATCCCTGATTTGCTAACTAAATAAAATAATCCAGAAGAAATAAATCCATGATTAATTATTATATAATATCTTCCAAAAATTCCTAATTTTATTAATAATAATATCCTTGTTAATATAATTCCTATATGAACAATTGAAGAAATAGCAATAATCAATTTTATATCTATTTGACATAAACATATAATTCTTAAAATTAATATACCATATAAATTAATTATTATTAAATTAATATAAAATTTATTAAATATAAATTTTATTATATATATAATTCGTAATAAACCATATCTACCTAATTTAAGTATTACTGAAGCTAAAATTATTGAACTAAAAAAAGAAGCTTCTACATGAGCTTTTAATAATCAACCATGAATTATATATATAGGAATTTTAACTAAAAAAGATAAAATTATATAAATAAATTTAAAATTATTGATATATAAAATATTTATTATTTCTAAAATATAAAAATTTAAAGTATTAAATAAATTTAATAAATTAAATAATAAATATAATAATGGTAAAGAAAAAATTAAAGTATAAAATATTAAATAAAATGAAGAATTAAATCGAAATTCTCCATATCCTCATTTTATAATTATATAAAAAATTAATAATAAACTTGATTCAAATATAAAATAAAATAATATTAAATTTATAGAAAAAAAAACTATAAATATTATAAATATTAATATTAAATTTATTAATAAACAATAATTTTTAAAATTAACAAAATTTAAATTCATAATAATAATTCCAAAAATTTTTTTTAGCTCTGGGTCAAATAAACCGTGTCTTTATTACTGTGGCTTTTTTTCTGGTGCTGTAGACTGTTGCGGAGCGATTCGAAGGTTAATTCATGTTTTTGGACGATCCCCTGAACAAAGTTAAATTGTCAAGTAAAGGAATTTAAGGCAAATTAAATTGTTTAGTAAAGAAATTAAATATTTGTGAATCAGGTGAAGAAACTGTGTCGTATTATGAAAGATGGACCCTAAACGAATTTTCAACTTACACATATTTAATATCGTGCTACGTTGCGTACGTTGGGGAGAAAACAGTGTGACTTCGAAATATATTAACATGTTATATATATAATGTGATAATATATTAATTATCTATATATGTAAAAATTAAACGTGGCAAAACTCGAGATATATAATGGAACAAAATGAAAGTTTATACGTATGAGAAACGAAAGGAACTAATTTTCAACTTGTGACACGTTCTACATCACACTACGTTGCAGGGAACAGTGTGGTTTCGAAGTACGTTATACAAAAATTACGATATCCGTTCGTGATTATTGTCGTCAAAATAACGTTTGCAATTGTTTTCAACATTCCAGCGTAGAAAGAGCGTAATAAAGGGCAAGAAGTTGATCGTAAAATGAGGTTTGCGCGCAAGAGTATCGAAGATAGAAGGGAAGATGCAATTTACCGCGTCGATAATGTGATTTAGCCGATATTTAGGTGCTCAAAGGTCAGCATCTCTCTGTCTCGGAGCGCGAGCAGCGTAAAGCGGGATTACGTTTGGGATTATGGGACCTCGATGTTAACCCTCGGCCATTAAACTATATCAGCTCGTTAGCCGTCCACTCGGTCCACTACTTTCGATGAACTTCACGGTGTGTGGTCAATGTGTGGCCTTAGCCTTTCAAATTTTGCGTGAGACTCGCGACGAGTCGGTGTGCGTTTTAAATTCTCTTCGAAATTCCAGGACGTCGAGCGGACGAAATCGAGTATCACGACGTTGAGTATTTTTATTAAAAAGAAGAAGAAAAGAAAAAAATATTCTCAGGAGCGTGAAAATGGTAAACTTTGGAGGTTTGTAATGTTTTTTAAATTCGGAATTCGAATTGGTGACTCTTGGTTCTGTAATTTTTTCAGCTTCTAATCGTTTTCAGCTGATTATATGTCGAAATTCTTTGTTCCACTGGGTTTTTAATAATTTTATAATTTAGTAAAGTTTCAGTGCCCTAATTACTCATCTATCTCTCATTTTTTCCAATCTAATTTGTCTCTTTTTCCAATTTAATTGGAACTAAATTTCTGTTCAGTTGAATGCAACTTATTCTTTGATGTAGCCGGTCAATTTTACATCGCGGTGCATATTTCGTGCATTTATCTTCGTGTCGGTATGACACATGAGACGGATAAAAAAAAATTATGAAAAACGAGAAAATCCAAACAATATACAGAGTTGGACGAAAGTATTCGTCCGCTCGATGAAGAATTGTCTACATTTTAAATTGTTACAACTTCGTTAAAGGAGATTGTGAAAATTCACGTTGAAAAATTTTTTTTATATGGAGGTTTAGAGTCGCATCGACTACGTGATCTTTAGCGACGTTCTGGAATTTTCTCTTTATATCTGGTTTCTTTTAGGTAGTTTCTAGTTAGTTTTTTATTGTTTCTGGGCAGGTTAGAGCAAGTGTTTTGGTTTAATCCGTATTTACTTCTTAGGTTTCAGTATTTTCTGCACTCATGTAGCAGGTGTTGGGTGGTGATTTGTTGGTTATTAAAAAAACTTGTTGACAATGAAGATCGAAGTCTCCTCTCTGCAACGACCCCTTGCAAACCTGCTGTCGCCGTTTTATTGAACGTCACGTGTTAAAATTGTTAGAATATCAGTCGATAATTTGCATCTGTAGGCGCAAAATTACGGACGATGAGCGAGAGAAAAAGAAAGTGAAAGAAAGCAAAGTAAGACGCCTATAAATTATAGCCGTGGTCGTGGCTAGATCAGAACAATCGTTAGAACCGTATGAACAGTTAGAACAAGTATAGATCAGATCAAAAGATCAGTAAAACCATTGTCAGTAAAAGTAAAATCGTTGATGTAAAACAAGTATAAAAAATTAGATTATTGTTTACAAGTTATATTAAACCATTGTTCGTTTAATTTTCTTTTGTATTGTACTACGTGTTTTATGTGAAATATGTATCAATCAGTGTCGTCTTAAACTGACTCCAAGTCAAAAATCAACGAAAATGTTACGGGTCTCTTGAGTTTTCGTGTAACTTCAATGTTCAACAAACTGGCGGAGAGAATTGTGACAGATCCAATTGCAATTATTATTATTATTAAAAAACGTTCGGAGTGCGCGTTTAAATTTTCAGTCTTCGACAACGAGAGCATCCTTGCTTTCTCCAACTCGAACAGCTCGTACTTTGAAACGAGCCCAGCTGGATCGCCTGTAAGTCTTCGTTCCACGAGGGCGATCAAAGCATCGTCATCGAGCGTTCGAATAATTTTCGCGCCGCCTGCGATAAAAAACTGTCGTATCTCTCTCGCTATCTGTTCGTTTAGCGCGCGTGCGACCTCGATGCCAGTTTAATTCTCGTGGAAAATTAGCATACGTCGGGACATCGGTGTTGCGATCGTATATTCTCGGTTTATGCCTCGACGCCACGGGGGGAGACTTACACGGTCCGCCACGTACACGCGCGCGAGAACTCGCTGGCGTGGATACGCAAGTACGGAAAGTTCCACGTTCGTTTATGGCTGCTATAAATCTGACATACGCACGCAGCCAGGGTCTAGGCAGCTCGCCACCTTTCTTGCCCACTTAGTCCACTGTTTTCTCACTTTTCTCCTTTTCGCGACTCGCGTCTCGTAGTGTTGAAATTTCGCTGGTGATGAAGTAACACTATGAAATAGCTACATTGCAAAACATTCGGGCGTCACTGGAATCGTGATTGTTGCAAAAAGAAAATTTATTTCTATTTACCAAGCGAAGCAAAACTCGACAGACCGTCCGAGAACAACGTGTTGAAATTTGAAAAATTTATTTATATATAGAATTTCTATAGCCGACGAACAGGCTGTAAAATTTATTTAGAATTGGCTGGCGATCGTGCTGGCAAATTGCTGCGAAAGTCGAGAATGGCGGCGAGAATACGCGCATTTCCCACAGTCCGCAGAATAATCCAAAAGGAGCGATCTATCGTAATAAACCGGCGGAGGATTAAGTCGTCGCGGCTGGACTAGCGTTTCCAGAATTCTACCAACCCCAGATATGTCTGTCCAAGTGTCCTTCAAGTATTACGACCAAGCTTCCTCCTCCAGTCAACCCCTCTCTTCGAAGACGAACTTCCGGATTACTGTTACAACGCAACATCTCCGCAACTTTCGGAGAGATAGAAAGGAACGATCGAGTCACAGCGTTCGAGCTTTGCCAGTAAAATCGAGGATATCAAAATATTATTTGTACAACGAAGTTTGTAGACGCTTCGTTGAAAAATTGTAACACGATTCTACGTGAAAGAGGAGAAATAAAATTTCTGAATTTAGTTAATTCCAGCTGTGATAGAAAAGATTATTCAGTGAAAAATGTAGAGTAAAATCTTCGAGGTAATTTATCGAGTACACTCGAGCGTACGTAAGATAATTTTTAACGAAACATTGTTTCAAGTTTATTTTCTTACTCTACTTATTTTTGCGCTTTATTTTTACAATCTCCTGTTAATTATTTCGGGTGGTACACATATGGAAAGACTTGCTTAAAATGTCAGTCATAGAAATCGTTATGGCTGGATGAAAGGTGAAAAAAATATGGGTTGTATTAATTCGAAGTATTTTCACTGGCTGACAGGCACGTTTGATCTGCGAAAGGTTAATCATCGATGTCTGCAAAAGAGAAGTCGAAAAAGGTAAAGGTAACGAGCTTCAAGTTCAGAAACCTATTGCTCGCCCACGCGGTAAACTTGAAAATCTGACTTCCGCCCCCTCTTATTGATTTCCCTCGGTCATATGGTCAATTGGGTTAACGTCCTTCTTCCTCCTTCTTTCCTCGATCTTAATTAGATCAAGTTGTAATTGTTCGTTTCGAGTCGATGGGAATTCACGAATTTGTAATCGTTGTACGAAATTGATCATACCTTCAGAGATCTACACAAACGATTAACTTTCCTCGAAATTTTCAACCTCTTTGCAACAGCTTAAAACCATTGAAACTCGCTGTACGATTTTTTCTCATAATTTCATGATGACGAAATGTTAAGATTTTTGTCGTTTAACTCTCATAGTCAAAGTTCAGTTGGAGAAAAAAGAAAAAAAAATTTTCTCTCAACAATCTTCGAGACGAGTAGTAGATTCATCTGTAATTTTTTTTGTAACTTGATTAGAGTGTTTATACAATGGAAATCCTCCAATAGTGTTCCATATAAAAATTACTGTTCCATATTCTTCAGAGTTTTCAATTAGATCAACGTCTGAATATTTATATTCAATGTTTCTGTTAATTCGTAATTATGCATTCATAATTCGAAACGTATTTTTTGTTTTTTTCACTCGATCATGATGCACTGATCAGATCCCCCAGCAGCGTTCTATCTAAAAATTATTGTTCAAACTCAGGTTAACACGTGAATATCTACACTGATATTTATATTGAATATTCACGTATTGATTTCATAATTACTCACCCAATTCATAATTCGAAACTTGACGTTTCTCACTTGATTCGAGAGATCAGCATTAATTAGAGCTCGTACGATCGAAAACCTCCGTATTGTTCAAAATTCGAATCAACGTGCGAATTAATTTCTCTACTCTTGATATTTCGAACTCGTGAAAATAGAAGCAAGTGTCCTCTATTTGATTACGACTTTCTTCTTCTTCTTTCTTTCTTTTTTTTTTTTTTCACGGAAATTCTCCGGTCGCGGCGGATTCAACAACGTTCTCCCCGTCCCCGGTGGCTCCCTGCACTCCGGCGTTAATTTGTCAACGAAGGCATAATGAATAACGCGCGGGGAAATTATAGCGGCGGCGCACTCGAAATTCTCGCCCCTTCACCGACAGGCGAGCGAGCGGAGGAAAACCTCAGGGACACGGCACTCGAGGGGGTTTAAACGTCGAGTGTTGGAAGATGGAGAAAGGAGGAAAAGGGGAGGAAAAAAAAATCGGGGTAACGAGGATGACACAAACCGTGCCACTCGTGCTACGTGTTTCCGTGGTTCGCTCGCGAGAAAATTCGATTCGACGAGTTCCCAATTATACAGCCCGAGTTCATTGCTGGCGCGGGGGCATGGTGAAAATCGCGAACGAAAATTAAAGAGGGATGACGGTGTGTGAAACTGACGAATTAAATAATTAATCCGTGTCCTATGGACACATTTTTTTCACGATGGAACGTCGTTTGTGTGTTGATACGCGTGGGAGATCTTCAACGCTGATTGCATTTAAAAAGAGAAAAAATCTCGGGAATTTTCTGAAAAAATTAAAAATTGAATATATTTAATTACATTGTCAAAAACTCTAGTTCCAATTCTGTTCTAATTAAACCCAATTCCAATTCTATTCTAAGAAAAAAAAATCTTGGAAATTTTCTAGAAAAATTGAGAATTGAATATATTTAATTACATTGTCAAGAATTCTAGTTCCAATTCTGTTCTAATTAAACCCAATGCCAATTCTATTCTAAGAAAGAAAAAATCTTGGAAATTTTCTACAAAAATTGAAAATTGAATATATTTAATTACATTGTCAAAAATTCTAGTTCCAATTCTGTTCTAATTAAACCCAATTCTATTCCAAATGATTCCAGTTCCAATTCCATTGTAAAAAAGAATCTCGGAAATTTTCTAAAAAAATTAAAAATCGACACAGAGTATGTTTCACGTATTTACACTCTTCAGTTCCAACTTCCATCTTTCGAAAACGATCAGTTTTAGGGACATCCTCAGGAACAATAAGTGATCTAATAGTAATATTTAAGAATTGGATGAAATTATTACATTTGAAATACTTTATAATTATTTATTATTTAAAACACTTATTATACAATAATAATTATTATTTTTTATTTAAAACACTTTTTATATAATAATAATTATTATTTATTATTTAAAACACTTATTATACAATAATTGTTATTATTTATTATTTAAAACACTTATTATACAGTAATAATTATTATTTATTATTTAAAACACGTATTATATAGTAATTATTATTATTTATTGTTTAAAACACTTATTATACAATAATAATTATTATTTATTATTTAAAACACTTTTTACATAATAATAATTATTATTTATTATTTAAAACACTTATTATATAGTAATTATTATTATTTATTATGTAAAACACGTATTATATAGTAATTATTATTATTTATTATTTAAAACACTTTTTACTAATAATTGTTATTTATAATTTAAAACACTTATTATATAGTAATTATTATTATTTATTATTTAAAACACTTATTATATAGTAATTATTATTATTTATTATTTAAAACACTTATTATACAGTAATAATTATTATTTATTATTTAAAACACTTGTTATATAGCAATTATTATTATTTATTATTTGAAACACTTGTCATATAATTTACAATTGTCATAATTTAAAACGTTGAAAACGAAGGAATCTTCTCTCGAACCGGAAAGAGATCTCTGGCGAACCGGCGAACCGGAAGCGGAGGGAACGTTTAACGAGCACGGGCTCGAGATAGTTTCGCGTTGCGAGTCAATCGCCTGTATATAACTGGAACGTTGGGCGATTCGCTGGCTAATTAACCGGGCGATTCGTGCCACCGTGGATAATTAGGGGAGATGGGTCCGTTTGCGACCATTCGTGCACGCTCAGACGCAGGGCAAACGCTTTCGTACGACATTGCAGGACGTGTGTAACACATTTCGTCGGTGGCCTTCTCTTTGCACTGCGTCCAAGTTTAACCCGATCGTCTGCATCGTTTCCATGATTATTCAGTCGAGTTGCACCACTGCCGTTGTACGGAATTATTCACGCGAGAGGACTGGTGCTCCAAGTCTCCTCTCTCTCTCTCTCTCGATCTCGACGGTCAAGATCACGAAACTGATCCATCGACGACCGAAACTACGCGAGGAATTTTATTGGTCTTGCATCCTGTGCTTTTCGATTCATTTTTCTTCTCCTTCTGTTGTTATTCAAGAGTGGAGAGGTGTTGTTCGAGGATTTTCTGAAGTTAGGTTTGGGTTCTCGCGGAATTCTCTTGGTCGAAGCAAAATTTGCATAAAACAACGTGGAACGTTGATGAAATGTTCAATTGTTTAATTGAAATTAGTACGATAAGGTTTGGTGAACGAATGGAATTTCCGTGGAATTGGAAAAGTTTCAAGTTAAAAGTGGTCAAGTTAAAATTGCATCGGCAATTTGAAAAAGACGCAGAGGATTTCTTCGTCTTACGTTTCTTGGTTTTCAATTCATTTCTTATTCAACCGAGGGGAGAAATACGAGGCAACGAAGAATAAGAACGAAGGTTAGATTTCCGTGAAATTTCCTTGGCATTTGAAAAGTTCCAGTGGTCAAGTTCATAAAATTTTATTGGCGATCGGAGCAATGTAGAGAATTTATTGGTCCTGTATCGTGGTTTCCAATTTCCTCCTTTTCTTTCCTCATTCAAGTGTGACGAGGGGGGAGGCTGGCTGGCCTTTTACAAAATTTCCTCCGGCATTTGAAACGTTTCGACGATCAAATTCATGAAATTGCATTGGTCGTTAAAACCACGTGAAGAATTTGTTGGTTTGCAATCCTTTTCTGGTTCTGTTCTAGCGAAGGAAGGGGGAGCAAGAAGAGGAATATTAAGTTTCGCGAATATTCTCTTCATATTTTGAACACTTTGATGCTTAAACTCGCAAAAATTGGATAGAAGATCAACGTGACAATATATTTTTTTTTATTCAAGCAAGAAATATGTAGAGAGACTACAAGAATAAAAGTTAATTTTCACAAATATTTTTTGAAAATTTTGAAGATTTCAACTAGTCGAAATACAGAGTTAAAATGATGTGTGAAATTCATCGATTCTATACAAGCCTATTTTTATTTATTTATAAATTATATATTTTTCTTATTAAAGTAATGAAAATCTATGATTTCCACAGGTGGAAAACTCTTTGCTTCCCTCCTTTTATAAGAGATCTTTTTTACAACAGATTTTACAAGTAACATCGCGAGAACATTGGCGAATCAGATTCGTGAGATGATATCGAATGGCCGTGGTCACTCTATTTTCAAATCGAGATATTTATGCATCGAGAGTTGTCTCTAAACGCTGGCCAAGAAGAATTGACGCCATCTTTCGGTGGAGATTTGCTACTTGTTATCGCTACACGCTTGTTACACTTTCTCGCCATTTTTCATTGCTGTAACTTACTTTCAAAATTAAAAAAAAAAAAAAAGACGTCTTGTCTATCGATTCTACGCAGCATCTCAGAGTCAGAGGTGGCTAACTGGCGGCTCTTGCCTCCCCCCTCCACTAGCGCCATCCCCTCCACTGCGTTGAGAGTGTCTCGCTTCGTAATACTCGCGTTACGTGTATATAAATTGTTTTCTTCGCTGCATCTGCCAAAATTGAAGTAACCTGCGAGTGCGTACTAATTTTCACAGTTGGAGCGTAGAAAGAAATCTACTCGCTCCGATTTAGAGCCTGCTTTACGAATATGTTTTCGTTGTTTGCAAAGTTGGGTTAGGCGAGGGACGAATGGGAGGGCAAATAGGTTTCCCGGGTTGTTTCCTTGATGTGTCTGAAAGGTCTGCAATTAAGTAACACCGGCGCAAGTAATGCTTGCCGGGGCATTACGCCACGATTTCAATTAATTTGAGTCGGTCGTCTCGGAGGTTAGATCCCACCCTTGGGAGCCGATACCGGGCGTCCTCTGGTTTACGTTATTGGCCATTATCGTTCGCGTGCTGCACGTACGCCGCGATATTACTGGGAAATTAGTTGTACGTTGGGCCAGTTTTCGTTAAACGATCCGATTTTACGACGGTTTGTTTGCTACACGGGGGACACACGACGCGAATAACAAACGGTTTTAACCCCTCGCTGGTGAAATGTTGCGCTGGACGTTGTCCAGAATTTTCTTAGAACGCTGTACCGCGCGTTCGATGTTACTACGATCGACTGTATTTATTGAAAATCGTCTCGCTGTCGATTATTTACTTTTCATGGTAATTCAACGTGCAATGTTGCAGACTGGAAGCAAGATATCAAAGAACAATGTTATTCAGCTAAAAAGCAAGATCAAGCAACTAACGAATAATAACAAATTTCGAAGAATATTGATTATCATAACACAATACGTTATGTCACGATGTCAAATGAAATATCGATACTGAAAAGTACACTACTCCAAAAAGAGGAAAAAAAGAAAAAGATCAAATTGTATACCATTTACAATGCTTACGTTCTCAGCGTCATCTTGCTCCAGCCTGTTTCACTCGTTACCACAACGAGGCCAATTGGAACAATGCGAACGAGCAAAGAAAGAAGGAAGGAAGAAGAAGAAGAAGAAGAAGAAAACAAAATCGTAACAGGGCAGAGAGGGAAACGAGTGATTGGAAAAAAAAGAGAGAAAAAAGAAAACGAGGAAAGGGGAGCTCCGGTGGAAATTTCTCGGCTGTCAGTCAAGAAACACATTTGGCCAGGGCCAATTTATGTTCTTTTTTTTTTTTATTAATCGATTGAATGGAAGAGAAGTTAACCAGATATTGCGGCGGGTATTGGGCGGATCGCGAGCGTTTCGGTAGGACACGGTCGAACGAGTATCGCGCCGCTGTCGGGTCTTTTATTCGTTTGTAAACGAATTTCATTGATCGCCCCCTGTCACGAATCCTTCGGCGAATGCATGTATGTGCACGCGTATAACCGAGCGAGCATTGGCTACAATCGCGGGACTATTCTCGTCGTGTTCCGGAATCGCGGTTCCATTCACCCGATAATCATTTGCCTTGACGCGGTGATTGTCAGCGAAAAATCGCTAACTTTCCTGCCCCGTCGAACAGAAAATCCAACAGTTCGCCATTCTTTCGTTTTCTTTTCTGCTTCCTCGAAGCAGGAACTTTGTCGCGAATTAATGTCAAACAAAAATTGAAGATCGAAGGGGAGTAATGAAAAAACAAATAAATTATTCGAAGTAACACGGTATCCATCGGACGAAATAATTGTTGAACTGGTAATTTCAAATAATATAATTTGAAGTGATGTAATATCGATTACATCGTTATTCGTGAACGAAGTAATTCTTCTGTTTAACGATAACGCGATATTAATACTGGAAATGAAATCGATAAAAATTTCACACGTTATTGGACCGCGGATAATTTGAATAATTGTATTATACAATTAGTGAATTGGTGCAATTGACAATAATATGACACAGTCGAACGATATAATTATGATACAACACACTTATGTAAAACCATGACAATTAATAAATATTTATTCAGTTTATTCACAATCTGATACAACGAATATATTTTTGCTGATTCCAAATGTTGGAAACGTGATTCTACATAATCAGGAATATTAAGTTTCTCACTTCATCCCTGAAGTTTACGTCTTTTTTCCATTTTTTCCTTGAAATTCGAGACGATTTTCGCTCGAATAATTATTAATAAAAGGATCTAAATTCGCAACGAGAAGAAAGAGAGGGAATTTAATTTCGAAAGCAGCAATTGAATGCTAAGAGGATCACATGGTGGCTAAGAAATTGCAGAAGTTTCGTAGAAATCGTAACTATAATCACCAAGGAGAGCAACGTTTCGATACTCGAACGTTACGTACTCGATAATTCGAAAATTATTATTGCGTCAATGATTCAGAAAAAGAGCAAAATGTGCGAGTTTAGAAACTTTATTTTTCATACTCGACACTTCTACAGTCGAAAGTTGAGGTTGCAGAAATTATTGTGTTCGTTGGTTTGCAAAACGAATCTCATCGACGTGAAGGCGTTTCGAATTTTTTAATACATATTTTCCTCACCTTCCTTCGCCCTTCAAAGTAACTCTTTGCAAAGTAATTGCGCGTTCTCTTATCGAGAAAGGGAGGATGGAGTTAATTAATAGTACAAATTGCAGAAATTATCGGGTAGGTTCTCGTGGACGTGAGAGTAAATTAATTTCATTTCAGTTTTAATTGATTATGCTTGATGATGTATGTATCACGCGAACTAATGAATTTAAACGGCATTCGAAAATTTTATTTACGAACCGTGCAATGCGAGTTTAATTGTCGGGGGTGGATTTTCTTACTCGACGGAAATTCGCGAACTGGTAATTAATCTCGCCGCGAAGTTCAAATTACGCGAACGCAGAATGATGTTCACCACGTGGTTTTTGAACGTGCTACGATTCAAAATGATAATTATATATCAGAGACAAATAACAAACGCGATCACGTCGAATTAATTTACACGCTCGCTGTGTTAAGAACTCAGCAATCCAATGCGGGAAATTGACATTCATTCGTTGTTGTAAATTGACGCCACGGGGATATGTAAAATTTCATTTGAAACTAACATAGTTCGAAGCAGAACTGGTTCGAGATTATAAAAATCAGTAAAGGTGGTCCGAACCACGTTGAATATAAACATAAATTATTACATTCTATGTTATTTATTACACAGAATATATATATAATTATTATTAATTTATTTTAGATTCTGTATTATATATATATAATTATTGCTAAATTATTTTAGATTCTATATTATATATACATAATTATTACTAAATTATTTTAGATTCCTTATTATATATATATAGTTATTACTAAATTATTTTATACTCTATATATAATTATTATAACATTCTATATTAATTCTTACACAGTTTATATAATATAATTATTATTAAATTATTTTAGATTCTATATTATATATATATATATATAAAATTATTACTAAATTATTTTAGATTCCTTATTATATATATAATTATTACTAAATTATTTTAGATTCTATATATAATTATTAGAACATTCTACATTATTTATTACACAGATTATATAATATAATCATTACTAAATTATTTTAGATTCTATTATATATATATATATATATATATATATAATTATTACTCAATTATTTTATACCCTATATATAATTATTATAACATTCTATATTACACTGATGATATAATGTAATTATTACTAAATTTAGATTACGTTGAAGATTCTAATATAAATCACGAGCAAAATGACACAGAACAATATTTACTATTTAATTATTGATCTGGCAACAATTCTCGCCTCGGTGTATCATCGTCGAACCAACAACGACCCTTCTCTTTTTCTGAACTTATTTTCACTGTTTAATTTCACTCTTGAAACTCCGCTGGCCCATTAATTTAACGCGAGATTACTCAGATTGAGAAATATGTACACACGCCACGATGGGTAGAAATTTCCACGCATATTTTTCACGGGAACTTTTGTTCTCGAGGGATTTGAAAAAAAAAAAAATGAACTATTTTCACCGTTTCTCGAATTTCTTTTTTTCCACCGTTGGAATTTCATTCCCTCGTTTGTAAAGCCTGGAAAAGACTGATCGTTCTCCGGGATTATTTCGTCTCATTGAATATTCATTCGACGCGTTACGTATTTTCTAAGCGACGACGTTCTTTCAAACGGTGTTTCTCCCTATTTCTTTCTCTCTTTCTTTTCCTTTCTCTCATTCGAATTAAAATTACAGTAAAATCCGCTTACATGTATATACGGATTGCTTCTCGGCGCGTTTGTTGCAATTAGTATTCATTAGATCGGCCTCTGTTGAATATTTATCGGAGGATTGTCGCATTGCGGTTAATCGATACCTACTTAAACAGATTTCTGCGATCTCGTTATCAAACGTATAAATAACATCCGTAAATTTAATGAATGTATACCTGTTACGTCAACGATAGCTCCTCGACCGTGTCGAACAATCCTCTGGAACGTTCAAAAGTTTAATCGTACAGCTCCACTCGAGTGACATGCTTGATTTATTATTGAAACAAGACGAATAAATTGCCGAATAAGTTGAATGTCAGTTTTTTTCTTTTTTTTTTTGGTATATTAATTTCTAATTGATTCTTCAATCCTTCGATAATTCAAGGTTGAGAATAATTTCCAATTTTTTTGGCAATTTCCTTGATGTAACAAGTCCCAGTTTCTTCTCACTCTTTTTTTCTTCTTTTTAACACGATGATCTTCAACTTGTTGCATGTATTATATTTATATTTCTAACATATATGTATTTCCTTTTTCATTATATTTATCACATGTAATTGTTCCATCCAATTGATCCACATGTGAACAAATGAAAAGCATTTATTGACACTGGAACCACCAAAATGGCCAAAATGACGAATTTATAATTTTTGTTGACGTATATTTTATAGACGTAAAATTTTAGACACCGTGTTTTTAAAGATTTAGACAATTTTAAATAATTTTAAAATATACAAATAAAAGTGTAGTCCATTGTAGCAAAGTTTCTCAATTTTTTTGCTGTTTGACTTCAATGTTTCTGACGGAAACATTTTGTGCTTTAAGTTTTGATGCTTCTCCAGTGTCAAAATCAGAAAATCATTTCTTTCTCACCGAAGAGAAAGTAGTGAAAAAGAGAAGAAAGAGACTGATTCGCTAAGAAGAGAAGAAACGAAAGAAGTTGTTCATCGTTGTCTCAGCTTTTCATCTGATTTCGTCTCTTTCTCAACAACGTTGCGCTGGCAACTGATTGCGGACCATAACGAGTGACCAAGCCGTACACAATAATTCGTCGCTTTCTTTCCGAACTCGTCGGCATGACTGGATAGAAATTGTTGAGAAATTGTTAATAAATTTATTATTCGTTCTGCCTATTTTGCTTCACTTAAATATATTATTATAAAAACATTGCAATTTTGGGACGAAAAATTCTCGACGTGCGTGGCACGTCGTTCCAGCGCAAGAGGTTAATTGATGAGCATCATCTCGTCCGTATATCGGCCGTGAATCTCTCCAAGAGTGAGAGAGAGAGAGAGAGAGCTCGATAGCGGAAGGGCCGGAAGTAGCGTGGATCAATACTCAGCGTGCCTCCTTCGTATCTCGACGACCTTCTTTTGTCGCTGGCAATTTTCCCTCGCACCGTTGACGGATCGAACCCTCTCCGTCAAATCGTGAACCAGCTAAGAAATCTCCAGCTCTCCTCGCTTAGAATCTCGGGCGAGCGTGGCAGCGAGTAGGAAAATCTTCTTGATGTTAGCGCGCAGCTTGGTGACGACGAAATCATCTCTCTCTCTCCTCTTCCTTGGAGGACTTCCAAAAAATCTCGAGTCGTTTCTCAGCTCTCCTCTGATTTCCATCCGATTCTATTCCTTGAATCCGCGAATTTTCTTCGTACTTGGACTCCCGGAGGATCCTCTGCGCCATTGCATTTTCAATTTTTAGTCTTTCGTTGCCCTTAAGAGGAACAGTTTAATTTTTTGTGTTTTTCTTTCTTTTCTCCTATTTCTTTCTTTTTTTTTGGGGGGGGGGGACTTTTCTTTCTACAGTTGTAAAAGGCAAAATTGTTTCTCTCTCTGCGTGTGATTAATTTATGTGTTTTTTGGGGGAACATTCATGGGAAATCTTCCTGTTTCGTTTTTCAAGAATTTCTTCACTCTACGATCGCACGATTGCATTGAACTTTTAGTCTTTCGTTGTTTCCCTTCGAAAAAAGATGTTCCTTTTTTTTTTTCTAAATTTGTCTTTTCTTTCTCACCTAACTGCTTATAGTTCTTTCATCTTCGTAGCTTGTGAGAAAACACATTTGGACGTGTAAGAAATTACGTCGAAACTTTAAACAATTAAATAGCAGTCCTTAGGAGACACCTACGCAACGCAAAAAAGAGAAATGTATAATCATTTGTAAAGAAGAAAACTTTGAAAACTTTGAAAAAAAAAAACGACCTGTTTAATTTAAGTATAATGACCTTTTAATTTAAGTATATTTAAAACCCAGGCGAAACAAATAATAAAAAATTTATTACTTCTCGATAGTCGTACCGACGTGTTCGAAAGAGAAATTATTGGTTCGGTCGCTCGTTATGGTCCGCGAACTAGTCCGCCAAGCGCGGAGTGGTTAAACATACGTGTGAAGCATGTCTCTGAAAGATAGTTTCGGGGGTGGTGTCACGCTCGAACGAGACACACGTGTGTCGGAGACGACATTTGTTGTCGAAGACAAGTCACGAGACTCGAGGGGGAGGTGGGAGAAAGAAGAAAGGAGAGAAGCGAAGAAACATGAATCGAGGTGGCAGCGACGACGACGACAGGAACGACGGGAAAAGTGGGTTGAGACAGAGAAAGGTTGCAGAGAGGAGGATCGATAGGTATCACTTGTTGACTGGAACGAACGTAAACGCAGGGGGTGCGCGCGCCATGATGGAAACGTGGAAGAGGAACGTGGTAATTCATCGGTCACGTCTGCCCAATGGATAGAGCCGTACGATGAATAAAAGAAACTGCCCCTGGCCACCTTATGAATTATGGAGTCGACTCGAACGATTTAACAAACCTTCCTCCCTCCCCCCCCCCCTAATTCGTCTCGCAGTCGATCCTGACAGTTGTACGTACGCGTGCAGTTCGATCTTTCTTTCTTTCTGCTGGCTCGAATAAAAATGGTGGAGCATTTGTAGCACGGGGAAAATTAAAAGTTAGCGTACGTCATTCTTCGCCAGTTGTGCTCTTTACTGTGCATCTGAAATAAAAAAAAAAAAAAAAAGAAAAGACGAAGGGAGTATCTCAAAGTTAACCTGCACGATTGCATTCTCGTTGAAATATCTCATCGACAATTCGAATTCTCGTTCTTTTCTTCTAAATAAAAGTTCAGCAGCTCGTCGTTCAAAATGGGGATGAAAATTCTCTGAAACTTGAGCCAGACGGCTGATTAATTAAACGAATTAATCGTAGTCGTAGTAAAATGGAATCGAACGGTCTAGGTTCGTTTCAATCGAAACGTCTACTCGAGATTTCCAAATACAGCGACGAACAGCCACTGATTGCGAGTGGAAATTAGACGTGATAATAGAGATATGTAACTCCGAACAGATACATACCTGCTGGGAGTTTGACCTTTCGCCTCCCGACGACGAGATAACTAATAATTTCAACGATGAACGACGAAATCTCGAGCGGGGCGGGCGTGACATTTCGCGATGGTGAGTTTAATGCCAAAGGCGATGGGGACGACCTGAAAAGTTCAACGACGACGACGAGGGGGTGGTAGGGGGGGGCGAGATCGCGAAAACGCGTAACCTCGCGACGCGCTGCGTCGAGGTGTGGCTTCTGCCGATCGATACTTGCGTCTCTCCTCCACCTCCCTTCGCCGAGATTAACTCTCTCCGGGCTGTTCTTTCAATCGTCCAGATCGACCGTTCAATCACTTCTCTGTTCAACCACTTCGATTCGCGAGCAGCTGGATGCTTGGAACATTGTTATTTAAGGTGGTAATCCGGCTTGAAAAAAGAGCGACTTTTTTGGGAGATTTTTTTTTTCTAAGGAAACCATGATACATTTCGGTGCACGCAGATTTGTTCATAGTTGGAGAGTATTTGCAATTTTTGTTCTTTTAACGAAATTAACGAAAGTTAATGGAAATTATATAGCCTTAGGTAAAGCATGTTTTTTTTTGAAAACGGGTTCGAATGGCAGACGTGATTCCGTTCTACCTGGTCATTTGAAACTAAAAGACCAAAATGCATCTTAATTAGTATAAACGTGGCTATCGCGTGAACCGCGGTAACAGAGAAATTTCGAAAATTAAAGAAACGGCAGCATTTTGAAGTTGAAATGTCGATTTTCCTTGTGCTTTTCGTTTCTTGGGTAAAAAAAAAAAAAAAAAAAAAAAGAATACAAAAGAACGTCAGATTTTGAAATCCGTGGTTCGTGCGATAAAGGTACATCCGGTGAATATCTCCTCCAAATTTCAAGTCAATCGGTCGACTAAAACGTGAGATATCCCGTCAGCCAGTTTAAAAAATATGTATTTGAGAAAAATACATTTGAAGTTCTCGTTGTAGAAAAATATTCACACGATCAATCGGGCAGTACAGAAAATAAAATATTACAAAATAATAATAATAATATTATAAAATAAAAATAATAACATGAATAATAATATTATAAAGTGAAATATTTTTTTAGAGAAACACATTTAAAGTTCTCGTTGTACGAAAATGTTCACGCGATCAATCGGGCAGTACAAAAAATAAAATATTACAAAATAATAACAATATAAATAATAATATTATAAAGTAAAATATTTTTTGAGAGAAACACATTTGAAGTTCTCGTTGTACGAAAATGTTCACGCGATCAATCGGGCAGTATAAAAAATAAAATATTACAAAATAATAACAATATAAATAATAATATTATAAAGTAAAATATTTTTTGAGAGAAACACATTTGAAGTTCTCGTTGTACAAAAATATTCATACTTACGTTGCGAGCAGTACACCGTTCCCTTTAAACATCCACAATTTTGCTAATTTTACGAATTCACGCAAATCCTTTTACATAGACATTTTCGAAGGCATATACTTCGAGAAGATGTAAACAAAAGGACTTGATTTTTTTCAGCTGGATTACCAGAATACTCCTTTAACGCGTGTTTTTTCGATTGGGTGTATACTGCGTATTTTTTGACGCAAATGTTCTTCAAGTATCAAAGTATCTTCGTTTCTTTTTTTTTTTCATCGAGCTAGTACGTAATTCTTCCTCTCAACTCGCGAGTCTCTCGATAGCATTTATCGTTTCCGAACGACGACCGATAGTTGGATAACGGTGGAAAAATTACCTGGTAATCCGAAAACGTGCACATTCCACCATCCTCTTTCTTCTTCTTCTTCTTCTTCGTCTATAAAAATTCCCACGATAACGCGTCGTTCCAGCCTCTGATCTCGCCGACTCGCTCTTGATCCTTATTGGATCGGTCGAGGGTATCAAAGAGCGGGGAAATAGGCTTCTCATCCCTCTCTCGCACGTGCTGAACTTTGATCGGTTTGAAGATCGGTTCGGAAAGGATGGAGGGCCAGGGATATTCACTGTTTGAACCGGTGACTCGCGGCTCCTTCTGCGTGTGTCATCCATTTTCATTAAATTCTGCTGTTCTGGTCGCTTCCCCTCGCCACGTCGAGCTCTCGTACATGTAACAGACACAATGGTGGAATTTGGGATTCGTGGATCTCGTTACTTAGATCCTTTTATTGGATATTATTATTTAATCGTCAGACGGTGGATAATTTTTGTACTTGCACGTACAGACACGACTGAATTATTGTAGATTCGATCAATGGCGTTTCTTTTATATTTTTACGTTTCTTTGTCCCACTTTTCCAGTTTTGATGATAAATTTTTGTTTTATCGGGCGTGTATTTGCTTTTCGAGCTATTGCTGTTTGTAACAACTCGAGGGAGACGTTTAGAAATATTGTTGTTGTAGTTTTGCTAACGTGCGTCGAATTTAGAACGCGTTATGATATGTTAATTAAAACTCGACAATTTAAATAAGATATTGAACGTTGACGATATCTCTCGCCAGTGAAAGTGAAATCAAATGTTCTCGTAATTGCCCCGACAATTTTTATAAATTCCAATTATAATTCTTAGTAGCAACAATTTGAACACGTTTTCTACAGTAAACTTCGTGATATTTCCTTCCAGCAAAATAAAATTTGAACTTACCAGTGAAAATGAACATGATGAAACGTTATCGTGTCGCTGTAAGATATCTATAAAATGTACTGTTACATCCCTAAGGTAATTTATTCCAATAACTTTAGATTAAAGATCAAATATTTTTTCTTCAATTCAAGCTTATTTCAAACTGAAGGACACAGTTGAATATACAGTTAAACAGTTAAATATTTATTTCACCAATAAGCGAATGTCTCGAATTCTTCTTAAAATTCACGCAAACTATACAGATTCCACAGTTATTTACGAAACGAACAAATCGTATTATCTTATAAATAAAAACTGCGCCCGGAATAAAGTATCAGAAAGTTACGCGGATTCGAACTTTTAACTCGTCCTTCCCCAAGTGTCCCCCAGAACCCCGTCATTACAAGGGATCGTATCTTACTTTAATAAAATTCCGCGAGGGAACGGGGTGGGACACTCCGTTCAATGATAAAACGTCTCTCTCGGGCTCTCGTTAAAAAGAGCGTCTTCGTGTACCTCGTTTGAAAAGTTTTTCGCCCCCTCTTCTCGAGGGGTGAGCGCGTTTTTCACTCGATAATAAAATTTCAGCGTGTTTATGGAAGAAAGCCGGAAGAAGAGGAGATCCTCTTTTGATAAAAGTTTCGCCGCGGAGTGAGAGAGAGAGAGAGAGAGAGAGAGAGAGATGGGTGAACAAAGCGTTTCACGCTGCGGACGAAGGCGAGGATTTTTCGGTCGGGGCCTCACTGGTCTTCACTTGACACTAATTAAGGCCGATTCGACGACGGCCATTGGTTCGTATCGCGCAGAAACCGTCGCGTCTCCTCGTTGACCCTAATGAACGCGGCCGAGGCGATCGAGCAAAACTGTCGGCCGATGCAAATGATACTCCGGGAACGCGTGTGACACGCGTATCGATCCTCGCGAGGCGAGCTCGCGTGCCGAATATTATTCCCGCGCTTTGAATAATTCCCACCGTTGCTTTTATCGTGAACGTCTGAAACATACGCCCTCGTATATATGTTTCCTTACATGTACGGTTAATTCTGGTATTTTAACGATGTCAAAGTGGTCGAAACGACCGATTTGTAACTTTAACGAGTGAAGTAATTCAACAGTTAAGCAATTGAATAATTTTTACAAATGGAAACGTTATAAGATTCCATTTAAATTCCAAGTTAAATCTTGTAATGTAAATCGTAAATTTTATAGCATAATAATTAAGTAATTTTTATAAATTGAGTCTTGTGATACGAGATTTCAATTTCAAGGTTCATAATTTTTATAAATATGATTCTTTGCTGGTTCCATAAATTTAAAACTATTGACATTTGTAATATTTAATATTTCTGAAACATGAAAATTTAATCTGTTAAATAAATTTAATACATTTAATAATAAATATGATGAAGGTAAAGAAAATACTAAAGTATGAAATATTAAATAAAAAGAATTAAATCGAAATTCACCGTATCCTCATTTTATAATTGTGTAAAGAATCAATAATAAACTTGATTCAAATATAAATAATAAATGAAATAATATTAAATTTATAGAAAATAAAATTATATGTATTTATAATATTAATAATAAATTTTCAGTGTTTCTGAATAATTTTTATAAAATACGCGAATAGAGGTTTTTACCGTTCGTTCTCTGCATTCGAGTTTCTTCGACACGATCTTTATGCTTCTTAGCATTCGATGGGACCTTAATAACATTAATTAACAAACCTCGGCAATAATAATTAACGAGCTTTAATGTACAGCGGGAATGTTCGTTTAACATTTATCGCGCACTTGTAATCTCTGTGTGCGTACAAATTGGATTGATCTCAAATTTCACCAATGTAATTATAATCATAATAATCGCCTTTCGTTTATTAATAGCTATTAATAAAATTTCAACGTACACGTGAAAGTTACTATGCTAATAATCCCAAAATTGTGATTTATGTTATAATATATATGGTGTATAAATAATGTGTATAGTTATATAAGAAATGTTAGTATATAATATAGTTATTAATAAATAAATATATTGTATTATATTTCAATGTCTGAATAATGTCTCTTGTGACACGAATTGAACGAACTGAATTTGACATCTAACAATTAATAATCTCTATAACCTCCAAAGATAAAAATATTAATATATAGTTATATCAATATTTAATAAATAAATGTATCACAATATAAACGTAAAATGCATGAAATATATTATAAAAAATATAAAAATAAAATGTAAAATACATAAAATATATTATAAAAAATATAAAAATAAAATGTAAAATATATCACAATATATTATGTTATATTTATATAACATATGTTATAGTTATATATATATAAAATATATTATAGAAAATATAAAAATAAAATATAAAATATATCACATTACGTTATATTGTAATTTCAACATCTGAATAACGTCTCGCGTGACACGAATTGAACGAACTGAATTTGACATCTAACAATTAATAATCTCTATAACCTCCAGAGATAAAAATATTAATATATAGTTATATCAATGTATAATAAATAAAATGTATGAAATATATTATAAAAAATATAAAAATAAAATGTAAAATATATCACAATACATTATGTTATAGTTATATATATATATATATATATATATATATATATATAAAATATATTATAAAAAATATAAGAATACAATATAAAATAACACATTACGTTATATTATAATTTCAACATCTGAATAACGTCTCGCGTGACACGAATTAAACGAATCAAATTTAACACATAACAATTAATAATCGCCACTCTATAGCCTCTAAAGCGTCTTTCCCCGTCTTCCCCGTCTCTATCTCGTGGCTTTTATATTCCCCGCTCTCATTTGGCACTCTTAATTGCAACGTTTCAAAACGGCTGTTCATTTTGCAGAAACGCGCGATAGCGCGCTTGCAAAGCGCGGGGCAGAAAAAGAAAGAAATATGGTTGAAATTAACGGAAAAAATATAGGAAGGAGCATCCTGGTTAACTGGAAAGGAGTGGAAATAAAAGAGAGGCAGAGAGTGAATAGAAACAAAGAGGAGAACGACGCGATCGTTCGAAAGACTAATTGGACCTGCGAAATGTAGTTAACGCGTTTGCTCTGTGAATCGGGGAACTGATTCGTACATGCATCTCAAACGTTCCGATTAATTGAAGGGGCAAATTTAAACGTTATGGAGAACCGTCACGACACGTGTGCAATTTCAAAAATTCCACTTTCTCACAGATCTTCACCAGAAGTTTATCGATTTAATTATCTTGTTATTGAAATTGATACATTTTTGCCACCAGATATTGTTTGTGTTATATATATATATATATATATATATATATATATATATATATATATTCGTCGTTGGCTTTGACTTTGCAAAATCTTCTCAAATTTTTAATTATATTTTTAATTTTCTATTAACGAGCTGACATCGACGAGAGAAGATTAACACTTGCGTGCTTGTGAAATTTTCAGATTTAATTTTCTCAGACGTAAGTAGACTGTGGGTTACCAAATTATACATTTCGTAGATTACCTAAGATCTGTTTAATCAAATGAAAAGCATTTGATAATATATAATTGATGATATTTCATTTGATTTTTATTTTGATAATATTTTATTTATTTATGTTTTATAAAAGTGTTTGACAATATATAATTGATAATATTTCATTTTGTTTAATTTTTATTTTGATGGTATTTTATTTATTTATGTTTTATAAAAACATTTGATAATATATAACTGATAATATTCCATCTCGTTTAATTTTTGATAATACTTTATTTACTTATATTTTATAAAAGTACTTGATAATATTTTATTTTCCTTAATTTTTATTTATTTATGCTTTATAAAAGTATTTGACAATATATAATTGATAATATTTCATTTCGTTTAATTTTTATTCCGATAATTATTTATTTACATTTTATAAAAGCATTTGTTTAAAATATTGAGCGACATAAAAATTCAAATGTACACGCTCATGCAAAGTCTAGCGAGAATTTGTAATGATAGTTGTTTGCATTGTTCGCAAGAGTGCCAACACGTGGTTTGTGCAAACGACCGTGAACATCGTCGAACACGACGATATCGCGACAATTTCGTGCTTCTTCGATCGTTTTTCTACTTTTCCTTTCTTTCTTTCTTTCTTTCTTTCTTTTCTTTTTTTTTTTTTTATCTCCGCCAGAATTCGGTGGCTTGCTTCGCGAGCAGTTGAGTGAGAAGTTTCGCGGAAATGTCGCGAAATCGAGGAAACGTCGAAACAGCCGAGATTATCGTTTCTCTGTATTAAAGTCTGTCCTTTTGTGCCTGGAAACTGTGCTCCTGGCTTTTAATGGTGAAACGAGGGTGAAGCGGGGAACGTTTCTTTTTCTGTCTTTCGCTTTCGCCCTCGCCCTGGAGCTTAGGGTTGGTTGGTTCTTGTTTGGAAACGATTTCGCGGCGATACGTTTACAGAAATATTTCGTTGACTATGGCCACGCGTAAATTTACTCTCGAATTACTTTTAAATTATTAAAAATTTTATCCTAGATTATTAGAAATTATTTTATTCTCGAATTAGTATCTGAGTATTCAAACTCAAGCGAGTTTAGCATTCGAATATCGCAGTGGCTACGTGTTGATCGTCAGATCAAAGAATAAATTGTTAAATTGATTGGCGAGTTAGATCTTTCGTGTAAAAATTGCAGAAGTCTTTAATATTATGTTCTTATTAGTTACTACTGGTGGAGCATGATTGTAGAATTATCTAAATTTATACTCTTTAATCTATGATTGAAACCAAGTTTTTAAAATACTACTCTTGCTTTTTTTATAATATTCGCATTATTTGAAAAAAAAGAGAAAAACTGGACGAAATTAACCTGTTCTGTCTTTATTTGTGTTACAGTGAGATTACACGACAGCATACAGGAGGAGAACCACCATTACCTCGTCTTTGACTTGTAAGTTGATTTAAAACTATAAAATATTACTAAAACAAAATTATTCCTTACTATTTATACATACATACAAGATTGTATGCTTCTCTAAAGTAAAATTCTTTTTAATCAATCTCTAAAATTCTCTTCAATCAATTTGAAACTTTTTCGAAAGAAAGTCTTACGTACACGTAACGATAGAGAAAATTTCCTTTAAAACGAATGTTCTTTTTATTCAAATTGAAGAGAAATACTTATCACCTTGTTATTAGTATAATTTTGATCATTACAGTCTGTCATATGTATATCAATCCTTATTTAAAATTGATACAATTATTGACAATCTTTTAAATTAATATAATTATTGGCAATTTGTCTTTTATATCTTATGCAAGACATATATTTTGCCTTTCAATTTCTAAAAATTTTTAACCAACGACTAATAATTTGATTTGTTGGAAAGTTGAACACGTAAAATGTGAAGATATATTCTGCGATGACTAAAAGAGTTTCATCAAAGAATCGGTAACCTAATCGTATATTCAGGATACTAAACGTCTTCATCTTTCCTCCTTTTTTCTCTGATTCTCGCGACTTTGTCCGGTTAATTGTTAATTTGTCCCAGTCACTGGCTGATTATTCGAGCGGTCTGTCCTCGTGAATTTAAATCAACCTCGATTTGCATATTAATGAGGTCGCATGGTCGCGATATAATGTCCCTCGGTGGAAAGTACCACGACATGGTATTTAATTGTCAGATCAATCGATACTGTTCGCGTTTCTATGAGATTTTTATGCTTTTAGTAAATATTTTGTGTGTTGTTTTAGCGCAGTTATACGATAAAAGTATGAGTTGTTCAAGTATATGATAAAAGTGTAAGTCAAACCATAATTTCAACACAGAATTTTTTTTTTTAATTTATTGTGAAACTTTTGTCATAGAAAGTTTATAGAAATGTAATTTGTTATAGAAATCTTCAGATTTGTTCCCTTGAACTTTATATTTTTCTGACGTTCCATTTCTGAAACCGAGAGTCTAAATTTTGCAATGTGGTATGAAATTCTCAAATTTCTTTCATTACAACTAGTCTCGAACAACTACAAACTAATCTCGAAATTTTACAATTTTGCAACATTTAATTCTTAGATTTTTTACTTCTTTTACGTGTAATTCTCACGCACAAATAAATTTTCTATTTCTCTCGCGCTTCAAGCCGAGAATTGGAAAATTTTCCTTCACGCTCGGATTGTATATTCTCTAAATTTTATAATTTTGTCGCAATCCTCGAGCTTCCAATTTCCAAACATCCAAATTTCCCAAATTTCATAACACTCAAATTCTCCAGCTTTCTGATATCCAACCAGTCCTCACTATCAATCTTTCTTTAAATTTCTTCCGAAATCTTCCAAAATTTTTTCACCGATCCTCCCTGTCCACCTACATTTCAAATTCTCAAATTTGAAGAGTTCAGAAAATTGTTACGATATAATTAAAAAATTATACTCTACAGTTTTCAAAAATTATACTCTGAAGTTTCATTTTAACAAGACAAGACTTTCACTTCGGGAACTTGCCGATGTAGAAATATTACAATAACTATAATACTATGTCACACTCACTCTTTTTGCCGCGCTTGTGTACACTTTGGGGCGACTTACTATACAGGGTGTTTCGTAATTTGTGGGATCCACTACAAATATATGTCCTGTATGTCTTCGTTTATCGAGATATAATGAATTTTATAAACAGAGCAAACTCTAGTAAGCTAGTTTTACCAGGTATGGTATGTTCAATTTTCATAACAATCACCATTGGGATGAAGAAAACCCACGTGTTATTGTGCATTCAACACATCAACACCAGTTTAGTTTAAACGCATAGGCAGGAATAATTGATAAATCTTTAATTGGACCTTTTTCTCTTCATGGGAAACTAACAGGCACAAAGTACATTGATTTTTTGAGCACGCGTTTACACGAGATATTAGAGGAAGCTCCAGTCGATGTTAGACTTCGTATGCGGTTTTTGCATTTTAACCGAGTGGCTAGGCAATTTTTCAATCAACACTTTGCAAATAAATGGATTGGTCCTATTGCACGGCCTGCTCGTTCTCCGGATTCGAATCCATTAGACTTTCATTTGTGGGTACATTTAAAATCTATCGTATACGCAACATCGATTGAACATTCTGAAACACTACAAAATAGAATAGAGCGAGGCTTCCGACAAATTCGAGAAACGCCAGGAATGATAGAGAGAGTAACCAGATGAATGACAAGACGCGTGCAGGCATGGTCATTTCGAGTATCTTTTGTAAAAGTAATTAAAACAGAGAATTCGTTATATCTCATAAACGAAGACAGATAGGATATATGACTTTTTTTTCATTACTTTTAGGCGTACAATCAGCTCAGTCGCCCTGTGTATGACTATATTCCTATATTCATCAAGTCCCTTAACGTGCGTCGAACGTGTGACTTTCAGAGTAACTGGCGGTGAACTGTTCGAGGATATCGTGGCGCGAGAATTCTACAGCGAAGCGGACGCGTCTCACTGTATCCAACAAATCCTGGAAAGCGTACACCACTGCCATCACAATGGAGTTGTGCACAGGGACCTGAAAGTACGTAGAGAAACGATTGTTAGAGGACGAACTAGCGCCATGCTTGAGAAGGTCCAGGCTACACCTGGAACGCAATGGTTCCAGGGTCTGTTTTCACAGTTGAACGTCTAGGGCTCGACAGAGCGAGAGAAAAAAAGAAAAATCGAAAGAGAAGGGGAATAAGCAGAGATCTCGAAAGTTTCTTCCATTCGTGAATAATATTTGTTTCTGGAAGTGTAAAATTCCCAAGATGAAAGAGATCGAGGTCGATGCAGGCCAAAGAGAAAGTTGAGCCAATTTTAGCGGAGCACTATGTTTTGTTCAGTAACAGTGCAACGAGAATTCTTAATGGATTTCGAATTTCAGCTAAATTAGGGAGCAAGTGGGCAGAGAAAGGTAAAAGAGAAGCAAAGAGGAATTTCAATCAATTTCGTTGAGTGTAAAGGATACAAGAATTCTAGCGGACATTGAGTTTAAATTCTGGGAATTTCGGATTAGATTAATAAATAAGTAGGAGAGAGGTAAAATACGAATGCACGTAAATGGGAAAAGAGAAATTTAAATCAGCTTTCACGGTCTTTTATTCAGTAAAGATTCTTGAGTAAAGTCTAGATTTAGAGTGAATTACAGAAATATTAAAGACATTCAAATTTATATCAATTTTAAATACAATGTATCCTCGAATGTTGTACAACAATAATTCTTTCGGGTGGCAAAGGAATTTGAATTTGAAATTTTATTACGACTAAGTAGAAGACACCGAACGAAATTAATGTCGTAATTCTTTTCTCTGTATCAACTGTCTTCCAAACGTCTTCGACGATAGAAAAGCGTGACAGTTTCGCGGAGAAATTACTAATTTGAGCCTCGCGCCAGTCTGAATCATCCTTCAGATCGTGAGTTCGCGCGAATATTCAAAAGCAGAGGAACTTC